>JAXCMG010000069.1:708468-723741 GCA_034642415.1 Podarcis siculus
TATAAGCTCAGTGGACCAGGGGAGCAATCATATAGCAAGATCTGTCAGGCTGAGTGGGTTAGTATCCAGCAGCTTGAGATGGGAGGTTTCCGGTGCAGCCAGGATGCCCTTCATCCTTGGCTCAGCGAGAGATATGCCAATGTATCTCTCCCATCACAGCTCGCCAGTGGATCTTCAGCCAATGTAACACTTGATTAAAGGGGTGTTCCAGTGGTGTGGCAGGGGAGGAACCAGAGGGGAGGGAATTATGCTGGTTCCTACACCCATTCAGGGGACGCGGGTGGCGCTGTGGGTAAAAGCCTCAGCTCCTAGGGCTTGCTGATCGAAAGGTCGGCGGTTCGAATCCCCGCGGCGGGGTGCGCTCCCGTTGCTCGGTCCCAGCGCCTGCCAACCTAGCAGTTCGAAAGCACCCCCGAGTGCAAGTAGATAAATAGGGACCGCTTTCTAGCGGGAAGGTAAACGGCGTTTCCGTGTGCGGCTCTGGCTCGCCAGAGCAGCGATGTCACGCTGGCCACGTGACCCGGAAGTGTCTCCGGACAGCGCTGGCCCCCGGCCTCTAGAGTGAGATGGGCGCACCAACCCCAGAGTCTGTCAAGACTGGCCCGTACGGGCAGGGGTACCTTTACCTTTACCTTTACACCCATTCAGCTTTGTCACATGACCTGGCAACCCAGCATAAGTTGGCAAAAAAGGTGATGATACTGAACACTTCAATTTCCCCTCTGCCAGGCTTTCGCTGGGTTGTTTTCCCACTGCTAGTTCTAGGCTGGCTCAGCAGAGTTTGGACCTGCTGTAGCTTTGTGCCATTTTAATGCACACCAGGTTGCTTTGTGTGTGAAGACCCCCAAAACCACCTCCAAAATAAATACACAATAGACACAGAATTTTAGTTTAAGGTTTTTGGCAATAATTTGGCCACAACTTTATTGAATTACAACATGTGAGTGGTTGCTTAGGCATGGTTCCACACTAATTGACCCTGCACCATGGCAAGACAGGACTGACAACTGGACTCCACCAGAGGTCAGTAAGGGAAAACATACTAGGGGAGCACGGAGTTGAGTGCAGGCTCCAGTTCACCCCAAATGTTCCCAGGGACTCTGGCGTGGCCCTAACCCTTGAAAGGGGATTGGACAAAAGCAAGGCAAGTCCCTGGATTTCTTTAAGGGAATTCCTTAGCAGCAGCAATGGAGGGGCAGGCACAGCTAACCACCTCCCCTCTGAAAGAGCTTGGATTTGATATCCCGCTTTATCACTATCCAAAGGAGTCTCAAAGCGGCTAACATTCTCCTTTCCCTTCCTCCCCCACAACAAACACTCTGTGAGGTGAGTGAAGCTGAGAGACTTCAAAGAAGTGTGACTAGCCCAAGGTCACCCAGCAGCTGCATGTGGAGGAGCAGGGACGCGAACCCGGTTCCCCAGATTACGAGTCTACCGCTCTTAACCACTACACCACACTGGCTCTCTGCAAAACATCGAACCAATGCCTAACCATCAACTTTACAAAGTTATGACAATTTGCTACACGGTAGGCAAAAACAAAATGGCAAGAGCCAATCAGCCTAATGGCAAAATTGCTGCCGGGCCCCTGCTCCAAAACAGACGACCCCTAGACAGGCATAGCAAGGCCAAAGAACAGCCCTAAATATAGGGCAGGAGGGCGGGTGATCTGATGCATGTCCCAGGAAAGAGAAAGCTCCCAGCGACGTGCAGCAGCTTAAATAGCCCCTCAGTAGCCAATAGACAACCCAACGGGCCAAATTTCTGCCCAACAACCGAGGGGCAACCAATGGGGTGTTATGGCTCTCCAAACGGTCCCACCCCACAACAGGGAGAGCATTGTGCTCTCCACGATGGAGGACACGTTTATGACAGCTTATTGTGTAGAGGATTTCTCCCTGGGTTCCAAACCCAGCTAAGGGTATCCGGATCAAACCTAGAGTTTCTGAACAGGATATCTATTCTGATGGTACAGTTCCTGGTATTTCTAATCCCAATCGTGATTGCAAGGCAGCACTGTTTAATAAAGAAAAGTGTGTTGTTTAACATAAAGGTGTTGCAATCTGGGATTTGTGGGAATCAATACCTTTGTACATTGCATCTTAAATTCTACTTATTATAGCCTTGCTAATAGCCTCATTGATTCCTGACTGCCAATATTGGGGGGGGGGGGGGTTACTAAGGAAGAAGATACATTGAACAGACATTTAAGGAGCCTTAATTTATAATTGTTACCCATCCACATATCAGGCTCTTCATTTGTCACTTAGGAAATAAATGAAAACTAAAACGTTCCCAGCCTAGTAGCTCCTTGCACTGGCTTTGCGCTTAGACATGAGGACATTTCCATTTCCCTTTGGCAAGATTACATTCCTGTTTCTAATCAATCTGATTGCAAACTCAGAAAAGCAATAAAAACAACTATTGTTTGATAGTTTAAGGTGCTGACCTTAAAAGCCCTGAACAGTTTAAGCCCAGTATACCTGAAGGAGCGTCTCCACCCCCATTGTTCAGCCCAGACAATGAGGTCCAGCTCCGAGGGCCTTCTGGCGGTTCCCACACTATGAGAGGTGAGTTTACAGGGAACCAGGCAAAGGGCCTTCTCGGTAGTGGCACCTGCCCTGTGGAATGCCTTCCCATCAGATGTCAAGGAAATAAACAACTGTCTGACCTTTAGAAGACATCTGAAGGCTGCCCTGTTTTGGGAAGTTTTTAATATTTTATATTTTGTCGTGTTTCTGTTGGGAGCTGCCCAAAGTGGCTGATGGGTGGAGGAAGAAGAAGAAGAAGAAGAAGAAGAAGAAGAAGAAGAAGAAGTGCTGTCATTTAATTGGACAAATGTGACAAACAGAAACTTTGTGTGTAAGATGTTGATGTCATAAGGGGCCCTGGTACATATTCTGTTTAAAAGATGAGCTATACCAGTTTGTAAGTTTCATATGGACCTTTATCATGGTTTTTCTTGTTTTCTTGTGGCATCTTTGAATGTTGCACAAATGTTACAACAGGGGCAACCATTAAAGCAAGTTCAGGATGAGGATAGCCCTGTTTCCTTGATTGTGGACTACCCCTGCTGCTGCCATCCCTAGGTCAAGAACTTACCTTTGGATCAGGGAAAGGCAAAGGCACTGGTGTCAGCAAAGACCTATGTTATCTTTTGCCATCAAGGTTGGGGCAAGTAGCCTCAGAATTCCTATCAGGAAAATGGTGACAGCTGTGTAATTTCTGCCACCTAAATATGTCTGGGTGACTTCCAGGTCCCATCTGTAGCAAAAAAAGGAGATGTCTTTTTCTGCCATTTCCCCCAAATGCAAATTTTTGGTCTTCAGGGCTGAGGGAAGCAGAAGTGGGAGAGCCATCGTGTGCACCTCTGAGCCTTTTGCAAGAGCTCAAACTGGGTGCTGTCAAGAGCTTAACCATATCTCGATCATACTATCAGATGTTCATGCATCCCTAGCAAAATCATTTAAGCAATGATTCAGTTCATTCTTTAGCAGCTGCAAAAAAGAAATATTATCTACCCCGATCAAATTTTACTAACTTCTTGAACCTCTCATATTATGACAATGGATACATCCCATTTAATTGAATCCTTGCTGTGAAAGTATGTTGCCGTTTTGTGCTCTGTTTCTTCCATACATACTCTACTGAATCTATTTAATTTATCTAATCTGTATTCCAAGCAAGGATCTATTGAAACGAGACAATATCTAGCTTACTTTGAATTATTATGACCTACTTAAGAGTTTCATTGCAATGATACCCGATTTAGTCCTGTAATTTATAGCCAATTATGAAAGGCAAGATTATTAGGTTATTATTATTAAATGCATTATAGATTTTTAAAGGAAGTTGTCATGTCTAGCAAATGTCATCATTTGTGGGATGTGGCCTATGTTCATGGAATGTTGGTACTAGCAAAGATTGGTTTGCCATTTATTCAGCAGACTTTGAAATGTGATCATGGTCCCTTCCTTTGTTTCCACCTTTCTTTCCTTTGACCACTGATTTCCTGCCTCTGCTTATCCCTGAGATTCTCACATCTGTCTGGTGATTTAGCTGAATACTTACCTGAGACTGCTCATTGATTCTTCTCTTTTGTTGAGTTCTTGAACCACTCAGAAGCAATGTCACCAATGTTGCTGTTGTTTTCCCCCTAAATATTTTTTTTATTAAAGATTTTCTTGGTTTACAAAAGCACGTGCATCGTCTCTTTTTCAGATTGTAAAGTCTTTTCTACAGATCAGAACATTTGATATGAGACATTTGTGTTGTATATAGTATAATGTCGGGGGAGAGGAGCGGTAGGGTGGTGAAACTTGTATAATTTTATATAGTGTACATGTGGGGTTTTGTGTCAGCATCAACTGGGTAGCTTCTCTTTTCTTTTCACTTATTACATTCCCTTGGTAGTGGGCCCAGTGTGTGGTTTGTTGTTTGTAGTTGGCCGCATTGAGATTGGTTTGCATTTGTGAGGGGAAGAGGAATTGTTGTGTCATGTAAGCCATATCGATTTGTATGCTGTCAATGAGTTCTTCTTGTTGTCTTGTTGGGCTGTGTATGTGTGGTGTTAAAATGTCTGTAAAGGGGGAGAGAAAAAGTTAATAGGTAGACCAATAGAAAAGCCAGAGGTGGAGCCTACCTGTTTATAAAAGGGCTTAGCCCGAGGTTTAGTTGGTTAGTTGGTTGGTTGGGAAAAGGCAGTTGGGAAAGCAGTTGGCAGACAGTTGGAAATAGAGAGACAGTTAGTGCAGGTGGTTCTTGTGTGAGGGGAGGTAGAAGAGTTAGAGACAGGATAAAAATAAGACTAAGAAGGTAAAGAGTAACAACGTTTGGAATGCAGTTAAGGTTTATTTGTGTCTGCAATAAACTACACTCTTCTTTGTTAACTTAAGAACCTGACTGAGACTAAGAGTGATTTACCGGAGAGGACCTGGTTGGTGGCAGCGGATTAGTGGTGTACGGGTCAATAGTCTGTGAGACGACTGGGGGCTCCGTACGAACACCACAGTATGTGATAAAGGGGAGCCATAACGGGGTGAAGGCATCCTCTTCTGTTTGTCCCTGTATCAGTTTCAGTCTGTTCATTAGCTTTTCTAGTAAGGCTGTTTCCCATACGATTTGGTACCACTGGTCCATGTCCACTCCTGACAGGTCTTCCCAATGTCTGGCTATGATGCTTCTGGCCGCTGAGAGTAGGTGGGTTGTAAGCTCTTTATAATGGGACGCGGGTGGTGCTGCGGTCTAAACCACTGAGCCTTGGGCTTGCCGATCGGAAGGTCGGCAGTTCGAATCCCCGTGATGGGGTGAGCTCCAGTTGCTCAGTCCTAGCTCCTGCCAACCTAGCAGTTTGAAAGCACGTCAAAATGCAAGTAGATAAATAGGTACCCCTCCGGCGGGAAGGTAAGTGGCATTTCCATGCACTGCTCTGGTTTCATAAGAAGCAGCTTAGTCATGCTGGCCACATGACCCGGAAAATCTCTCTTCAGACAAATGCCGGCTCCCTCGGCCAGTAAAGTGATATAAGCGCCACAACCCCAGAGTCATTCATGACTGGACTTAACTGTCAGGGGTCCTTTACCTTTTTTTAATATATTTTTTAAATCCCTTTATAATGTGAGTGGGCTCTTCCATGAACAGAGAAACCAATATCTATCACTTATTTGTAGCCAAGGTATGACACCTTCCTATATGTTTTTGACACGATATATACAAGCCTACATTATTGGAAATGCAAAAGTTTTTATTAGGCAGAGTCATTAGATTAATAGGTATAATTAAGGGGTTTTTTTAATGGCATATTATATAATAGTTCAATTTACATTTTGCTGAGGATATTAGTTTTTTTTCCTCTCCTTTGTATGTGTGTTGCAGGGGTGGGGGTGGTTAACAGCTGAATTGCAGGAGCAAAACCCATACTCTATATATCTAAATCTAAGTATATAAAAGTAGCACTGCTCACATGGGGAAAGTGTTGATTAACTACCATAGAAGTAGGAGGAAGTTCAGATGCTAATATTTACTAAGAGATTTCATCCACAGTTTCATATTTTCCCTCTCCCAGTTGGACGGGGAGAAACACAGAGAAATTGCAGACTGTAGGACTTCGTTATGCCATTGCAGAACTTGGATAAAGTTGCATGCTACAACTTTTCCTTTGATTCCCATTTAGGTCCCAAATAAGGCCAAATTCCACAGGGAAACTTGAGTATAGTAGGCACTTAAAAACATAGCAGTGCAGAGATACGTTGATGAGCCCAGCTGTTTGTGCCCCCAAAAATTATCTGGTGAAACTTTTCAAGCTACCAGAAAACACAGATGTGATGACACCAACTCATGCCATTGGAGCAGGGGTAGGCAACCTAAGGCCCAAGGGGTCAGATGTGGCCCAATCGTCTTCTCAATCCGGCCTGCGGACGGTCGTGGAATCAGCATGTTTTTACATGAGTAGAATGTGTCCGTTTATTTAAAATGCATTTCTGGGTTATTTGTGGGGCCTGCTTGGTGTTTTTACATGAGCAGAATGTGTCCTTTTATTTAAAATGCATCTCTGGGTTATTTGTTCATTATCCCCCCCCCCCCAATATAGTCTGGCCCACCACATGGTCTGAGGGATGGAGGAATGGCCCACAGCTGAAAAAGGTTGCTGACCCCTCCATTGGAGCCTCTGCACAATCTTAAAAATGCCATGATTGTGGTGACAACAACATAAAGGTAAAAGGTAAAGAATGACTGGATGGTTAAGTCCAGTCAAAGGCGACTATGGGGTTGTGGAGCTCATCTCACTTTCAGGCTGAGGGAGCCACCGTTTGTCCACAGACAGCTTTCCAGGTCATGTGGCCAGCATGACTAAACTGCTTCTGGCACAAAGGAACACAGTGACGGAAACCAGAGTGCACAGAAACGCTGTTTATCTTTCTCCTACAGTGGTGCCTATTTATCTATTTGCACTGGTGTGCTTTTGAACTGCTAGGTTGGCAGGAGCTGGGACAGAGCAACAGGAGCTCACTCTGTCGCTGGTATTCGAACCGCTGACCTTCTGATCGTCAAGCCCAAGAGGCTCAGTGGTTTAGACCACAGTGCCACCCATGTCTGGCAACATACATACCCAGCAGTGACCACAACAGGGAAACACCTAATGTGCGGGTTTATGGGATGCGTATCCAGGTAATATTTTTCAATACATGCTTGAAGCACCTCAGATTGGTACTCCCCAAAATAATGTCTCTGGCATAAGACTAAATTCTCTTCTCAGCTGGCATAGTTAATCAAATATGCTGTTCTCAATACAAATAGTTCCGCTATATGACATCTCTATAATATATGTTACTGTTGCCTGCTTGATTTTTTTCATACAAAGCACCATCATGACAAATACCTTACTTGGCTTTTTGTGTTTCATAATCTGTGGCCATTTCGATTGTTATGCGTGCAACCACTGTTTTTTTTCTTCCTGGAACCAAAAACATAAATCACGCCTTAATTTATGTACGCATTTACTGGAAAATTGTTTTCAAGGGCAATTCACTTTGACTGTCTTATTTGCAAGGCTCCTCTTCTAAACAAGCTTGAAAACCTAACAGCAAATCCCAAATTGCCCAAGATGAAAAGAATGCTTCAGAGCATGAGATAAAAAGGATGCCTTGAAACATCTTCACTAAACTCTTCATTGTTTAAGCAATTTAATGGAGCATACTTTAGTGCCACAGGATATTATATGTGCTCATTAGCGAGCATGAGCCGTTGTCCCACAAAAGGTAATATTCAGGGAAGGATGAGAGGTCACTGTTTTGCATGTAATAAGGTCCTGGGTTATTTGCCATTACCAGTGAAAGGATTATCTGAGACCTGATCTGTGCTTTGTCTGCCTACATTACAGGAACATCTCTCTTGACAGCCATCCTAGAATTTGACTTTTTGCTGCACCTGACTACAAGTATGAGAACCCGACTCCTGTTTGCTGACCTCACTTTTGAGATCAGACCTTGACCATAGGACCCTGGATGTGGGTTTGGTCTGCATTTCACTCCCCTTGAACCTGAGCCCAGATACGTTCTACCTAGGGTAGACCTCCCAACCCCTCGCCCCACAGTAGGACATATTCCTTGAAGCAGAACAGCTGTTTGTGCATGTGTGTGTGTGTGTGTCCCCTTCACTAGCTTCAGCCATACCCATTGGGAAATCCTAGTTTCTTGACCCTTCTTTCCTCAATTTCAAGACCTCTTCAGCATTATTTTAACAGTAAACAACTGAAGGATGAGAGTGCTGACCATCCCAACCACCCCTCCATCGTCCATCATAAAATTTGTCTTGGCACCGAGGCAGGAGTGTACGTGCACCTCTCTTATATTTCGCAAGATCTGAAAATACTGGGAGTTTGCATATGAGCTTGTTGCAGCATGTGCCGATTTACCAGTCAAGCGCTATTTCATGATGTTGTTTCTTTGAGAAGATTCTGGCTGATAGTTTTGCTCTGGAGTTGATAGTGCGAGATCACATTAAATAGTCAAGTTGAGGAAGCAGCGGAGCTATGTGGGTGAAACAAAGATACAATCTGTGCTGTATATTTAAAGCAGCACTTTAAATTGTTCTGGCTTTCCCCAAAGATTTCTGAGAACCGCAGTTTGTTAAGGGTACTGGCAGCCCCCCCCCCCAATTTATGCAGGGGTTATGTCCCAAGGCACTGCACACATTAGTGAAATTGCGCAGAATTGAAACCCATTGAAAAAGCCTGCAAATATCCCATTCTGCCCCCACCCACCCCGTTCCACCCTTTCAGTGAAGTTTCAGTGTCATCTTTATGACATTTCTGAGTCACTTCCAGGTTCAGCATGATGCACGTATACACAATCACGCACATATTGAAGAAGCGCAAATGGAGGATTGCCTGTACTAAGAGTTGTGAGGTGCCCCCTATTCCCTGTTCACCATAAAGAGAGATTGTTGAACTCCCTTGGGAACTCTACTACTACGGTGAGAATTGGGCTCTCCTAACAGCGGGTGGCATTGTGGGTTAAACCACAGAGCCTAGGACTTGCTGATCAGAAGGTCGGCGGTTCGAATCCCCGCAACGGGGTGAGCTCCTGTTGCTCGGTCCCTGCTCCTGCCAACCTAGCAGTTTGAAAGCATGTCAAAGTGTAAGTAGATAAATAGGTACTGCTCTGCCAGGAAGGTAAACGGCGTTTCTGTGCACTGCTCTGGTTAGCCAGAAGCAGCTTAGTCATGCTGGCCACATACCCGGAAGCTGTACGGCGGCTCCCTCGGCCAACAAAGCGAGATGAGCGCCGCAACCCCAGAGTCGGCTACGACTGGACCTAATGGTCAGGGGTCCCTTTACTTTTACCTAACAGCTTTCAGAACCCTTAACAATTTATGTTTCCCAGGATTCTTTGGGGAAACATGGTTGTTTGAAGTGGTATGATACTGCTTTAAATGTACACTGCAGAAGGGCCAAACTGTGCTTTCAGGCTAAGTGTTTATTGTAGAATCAGTCTTCCATATGCATACAAGCTTTTTGTAGTATCCACACGTCATAACTATCATCAAACTGGCAGCTCATACTTCCACCCCATTTAATCCAGATTTATTCCTACTAGAGGAAATTTAAGAAGCAAACAAAAAAACCTGTTGCTTGTGACCCATTTCCAGTATTTCAGCAATTCATTTAAAATATTAAACCTGTGTTTGGAAACACCCAGAAATACAACAATGTGATTTTTTCCCCAGTTAAAAATGAGTAACTAAATGCCACCTATTTCTGTGAGTAAATCTTTTTGCATAAATAAACAGCATCTCTATATGAGCACAACATTGCACATTTGAAGGAATGTGTAATAAGAATTTCTCATTTCATGGTCAGTGTAAAGATGACCACATTCATAAGCCCTAACAAAAGCTGAGAAAGAATACTTGGAAGAAATCTTATTTCTTTTTGAGGGTAGAGAGAAGATGACACAAAAATGAAAATATAGTTTCTCTGGTTCTCTTGGTGATGGGCCTGAACTTGACAACCTCTTGGTTTTGAAATGATCAAAATATTAAGTCAACTATGAAGTGTCTAGATTGAACCTGTGACCTTTCCAAAGCAGACTGGGTAAAATTTTTCTGACAGGCTCAGATTAGAAAAAGCTGAAAATCACTGAGAAGCATAAGTAGGCGCAGAAGCTAGTACAAACATAGCTAAAATATGGACAGTCATTCATCCCAAGAGAAAGACGATCAACCAGTCCTATAATGTGCTTGTTCTGTGTTTCTTTCACATGAAAGAATCACTGGACAGAATGAAGGCATTTTAAATATTTGAAGTAGACATCTATGCCTTTGTGCAACAATGGGGGAAGAAAAAAGTTCACAACCAAGTGAGCTTATATTTTCAAATCAGTCAATATCCTGCACTTTAAAAATGAATTTCTCCAAAGATGTTTGAAAAGCAATTTACATAAGGCAGCATTTAGAATAGTTCCTCTGTCCGGTGACCCATGAATGATTATCTTGCTCAATGATAGGATATATATATATCCTATCCATATATGAATGATATTTCTTAGCAGTTGCATACTTTTAAATATCTTGTTGGAGGTTATATACTTGCCATCTATATTCTGTTTCATGGTGATAAAAGAAACTCTTCTTCCGTACTTATATAAAAAAATGGGACTACATTTTCTGTCTGGGTTATAAGCAGGTCTTTATGACTTGTACTCTATAATGCTGCTGACTTTATATTCTTCTGGGGATGAAGACTATTTGTTTATGTATTTAAAAAGCATCTACCCCTCGTTCTGATCAGATGTGCTCCAAAGGAGCTTATGAGATCATTTAAATCAGTATCTACATAAAATGAATAAGATAATTAAAAAGTATAAAAACTCTTAGACAGAGCACATTGAAGTAAATGTCAGCAACACGATCCTAGGGGCAACCCCATTGGACAATCCTAAATTTGTTTGTGGATTGGTAAACAACAACAACACACTTCTGCAGATTTTGCGAAACAGCCTTGGTGCACAGAAACATGTACAAAAATACTACAGTGGTGCCTCACAAGACAAAATTAATTCATTCTGCGAGGTTCTTCGTCTTGCGGATTTATCGTCTTGCGAAGCACGGCTATTAACGGTACTTAGCAGCTATTAACGGTACTTAGCGGCTTTAAGAAAAAGGAAACAAACTCGCAAGAACTCGCAAGACGTTTTCGTCTTGCGAAGCAAGCCCATAGGGAACTTCGTCTTGTGAAGCGACTCAAAAAACGGAAAACCCTTTCGTCTTATGAGTTTTTCGTCTTGCGAGGCATTCGTCTTGCGAGGTACCACTGTACTTCATCGTAAAAAATGTATGCAAGATACGTATCTTACAAGAGGGAAATGAATTTGAAAGAATGCATATAATAATATGTACAATTTAAATGTGTGTTCTTTAAAAAAAAATCTGCACAAAGCAGGGCATGACAGAATTATGACTGTATGTCGGGGGATAAAATAAACTGAAACAGGATGGACTTATGTGGCCATGACAGAATTACTTCTATACTATCAGCAGAATTAAACAGAGCAAAACTGCTGGATTGTACCACTTCAGACTACAAGTGAGGGATGGGAATACCATTCCCATCAGTTTTATCCTTCCTTACAGGCAGGCAGAAACCACTACTGGAAATGAGAATCTTTGCAACACACAAGGCTGAAAATGTATGCATGCACCCTGATACCATTTTTTAATCCAGTAAGTGAACCCTCCACTTAGGACCTTAGGGAGAAGAATATGTTCCATGGGAGACTGAGGGTCTGTTTCAAACTGTGCAAACCACATTCCCACGAGGAGAAGCCGTGTGCAGTTGTTAATGGGCTAACAGAGTTACACATTCATTGCTTCAGTGCCTAAATGTTTAGTGCCTCATTAGCTGGAACTTTTAAGAGCTTAAACAGTCAGATTTAAAAGGACATCAAGTGTGCATTGAAGCCAGGCATCTGCTGATGGATCGATGCAGTGCAGCACACAGTAGCAAACTGGATTTCCCTTAAACCAGAAGGATGGGTTTGGATCTAGGATTCCTGAGGTCAGGTACCTTCTTTACAATAGTGGTGAAGCAATAAAACTGCTAGCACATTTGCAAAGCTAAGCAGGCTCTGGGCTGGTTTCAAATTGGATGGGAGACTGTATGTTGAGATTCCTGCATTACAGGATGTTGAACTAGATCACCCTCCATTTTGAGGACAGGCTGTGAATGTACTCAGCCTGGAATCCTCGAGAGCCACTGGCAGTCAGAGCAGAAATGACTGTACTAGATGGACGAACAGTCTGACTGAGGATGAATTCAGACAAATGTTTATTCAATTTTCCCAGTGTTTCCTTACCCAAAAATTCCCATGGTTTATGTGATCTTTCACATAAAATCTGTTTGCAGAACTCCATTAAACTAGAAAACCCACAAGAGTTTTGCATTGTAATTTTGTGTGGTGATATTTGGGGTTGTATTCCAGCATACAGTTTTTTCCATCGTTTAAAATTTAGTGGGATGTGGTGGTACAAAAAAACACGATTCCATAATGCAACAGGTAAGCTGTGTAAAAGGAATGTTAGAATCTGGGATAAAAGTGCTAGCATTAAAATCGGGAAAGCTAACACAACAATGCCACTTCTGTGTTTCCCCCCAGTATAAGGTAGCTTCCAGTGTCCCCACATTCAAAATTATCACATGCTTTTTTGACTGGTTAGAGGTCACACATGACATAGGACTATTTTCTATAAAAACCATGTTCAGTTATCAGTACAGATGAATGGAAAGTCTCTAAGAAGGTTCTGCTAGTGAGATGATTCACACTGTCTCAAGTGCTAAATAGGTTGGATTTCTATGGATATAAATATGGACTATCATTTTATATATGAGACAAATCAGAAGTGTAGACATTTATGTCATTTATGTCATTACCTAGTGTCTCATTCAAATTATGGAGTCCTACATTCCCCCACCCCAAAACAGACCAACTATTGGCTCACTATTTCAACCTGTTTACTTTCTTAAACCTTACAAATGAGATTGAATAGTCCTCAGATTCAAACCGAATATTCACTTATCACACACATCTTCAAACTTATCACACACAGGTTTCAGTGTGTATTTGGTTCTCTAGGAGTGATCTGGACTGTGAACAGCTGAACTGATTGATCTCCAGATCTGAAGAGCCCAATTTATTTTCCATAGCTGATCAGTGAAAAGCAAACTTATTTCTTCAAAATGATATTCCCTTTGAAACACCATGAAGGTGATAAGATTAAAAAAAAAATTGCTATGGTGAATGGTTTTTAAAAACTAGAACTACAAATCACATTAGCTAGACAGCTTTTACCTAAATTGAGTTCTTGCCGAAGATTCATTCAGTGATACAAAAGTGGTACAACTTCATATAATTCCTGAGGATGTTATAAACTAATACTAAAACAGGAAGGGCAGGGAAGTTGCCCTTCCTCCTTTTACCCCTTTTCTGTAATGTCTGAAAAGGAAATGCCTGCATTTTCCTCACATTTCCAAGCCTACGCCCCAGGTTTATAGAAAGAGAGAGGTGGCCTAAGGAGGAGTTTGCATCGAGCAAAACTGGAACGTGTCCAGAGGAGGGCAACCAAAATGGTCAAAGGCCTGGAAACGATGCCTTACGAGGAACGGCTAAGTGAGCTGGGCATGTTTAGCCTGGAGAAGAGGAGGTTAAGGGGTGATATGATAGCCATGTTCAAATATATAAAAGGATGTCACATAGAGGAGGGAGAAAGGTTGTTTTCTGCTGCTCCAGAGAAGCGGACACGGAGCAATGGATCCAAACTGCAGGAAAGAAGATTCCACCTAAACATTAGGAAGAACAGTAAGAGCTGTTCAACAGTGGAATTTGCTGCCAAGGAGTGTGGTGGAGTCTCCTTCTTTGGAGGTCTTTAAGCAGAGGCTTGTCAACCATATGTCAGGTGTTTCCTGCTTGGCAGGGGGTTGGACTCGATGGCCCTTGTGGTCTATTCCAACTCTATGATTCTATGATTCTAATGGGGTTGATAGGTTGGGACACCGTGATCTTCACAGACAGAGGCTTAGAGGCATTGTGTTGTGGTAAGAACCAACAACTGGGGAGAGAAAAATAATCTGTCATGTATGCCATGCCTGACATGAACATAAGAAGAGCCTGTTGGATCAGGTCCATGTCCTGGCTAGTTCAAAATCCTATTCTCACAGTGGCTGAGTTTGGCAACAGTATCATGAGAGGCACCTGAACCTATGCAAAAAACAACAGGTCAGGTCCCACCAAAGTCATGGTTTGGTCTTCCATCTTGATTCAAAATGGTGGCTAGCACTGAAACATTGACCAAGAGTACCACCTCCACCTCAGGAAAACTCCTGCTAAGTTTAGTGATGATATCACAAGTTGTGTCTCCTAACATTCAGAAAAAGAACAATGGACAAACAGACAAACGAACCACTTTCCAAAATATGTAGCAGATAGTCTAGCATACTGTATTAATTACTTGTATATTTTTGTTGAGAGCAATAACAGATAGAAAACAGAACCATGGTGACTTGGTTCTCATGGTGTACTGAAGCTGTCCACTCAATGTATGGGACTCTGTTATTACACGTTGATTCCTTTTTCACCGTGGCAGCAGCCTCTCTCCTCTTGGAAAAAATTCAATTTGTGCTCTATAGAAATAATTGCATTCTGAAGAATGTGACCAATTTGCAGTTTAGTGTCATTTAGCCATCTGCTAAACACAGCTCCTAATTGAAGTCTTCTTACTGAAAGTTATACTGGCTTCCTTTCAATACTTACGGGCAACAGTAAACATAGGACAGCATCTTTTACAGATACCAAGATATATATTACAATATGTGGTTGATCAGGCCTTTGTATTTGTGCGCGGAAATTTCTCGAGAAAGAAGCCAATTATCTAAGCTTCAACTCTGTCATACAGTTTGCAATTCAAATTCAACCCGTTCCCTCTCCTCTGTGTTGGCCCACGTCAGAATAATTCTAGGTAAATGGCAGGTCCTTTTCTTCAAATATTTGAAATAAGTCTTTCTGGAAATCATTTGTTACAGCATAGTATTAACTGGAAAAGCAGTTGTAAGATGCAAAGATGGTACTGTTCAGGGAAGTTTTTAATGTGTGACATTTTAGTGTATTTTTGGTCTTTGTTGGAAGCCGCCCAGAGTAGCTGGGGAAACCCAGCCAGATGGGCAGGGTACAAATAAATTATTATTATTATTATTATTATTATTATTATTATTATTATTATTAT
>JAXCMG010000069.1:724994-773818 GCA_034642415.1 Podarcis siculus
ATAATAATAATAATAATAATAATAATAATAATAATAATAATAATAATAATATATTACTTATACCCTGTCCATCTGGCTAGGCCTCCACGGCCACTCTGGGCGGCTCCCAACAGAATATTAAAAACACAATACAACATCAAACATGAAATGTACCCTCCAACATTTCTCTGATGAATATAGGGATGTCTTTTTCCAATAATAATAATACTACTAATAATAAAACCCAGTCCATCTGACTGGGTTACCCTAGCCACTCTGGGTGGCTTCCAACATATAACAGTAAACATCAAAAATATTCCCTATACAGGGCTGCCTTCAGATGCATTCTAAAAGTTGTATAGTTACTTCTCTCCTTGGCTTTGGGGTCATATAACTCTGTACCCTCCAACATCTCTCAGATGAAAATAGGGATGTCCTACCATACCCTCCAACATTTCTCTGACACAAATAGGGGCATCCTAAGGAAAAGTGGGAAACCCTAGGATCAAATCAGAAACCAGGATGGCTTCTGTAAATCCGGGATTGTCCCTAGGAAATAGTGACGCCAGGAGGGTCTGCTTCAACTAGTGGGTGATGGTGGTAGAGGAGCACCAGACCACTGGGAAGACCATGCCTAAATGTGGACCCATAGTACAGGTGGATGGCGATGGACTGCAGTAATGTACCACTTGATGAATTAAGCTCTGTTTTGATCCTGAGCATTTGATATAACATTTGCGCTTACTCAACTGTAACCCAGAGAACAAGTCCCAGGTCACCGTCTGGTGCTGTAATTCAAAACTTATTATTTCCCCACGCAAGGATGGAGCCAACTGGAAATTATTCAGTGGCAAAAGGGATTATCTTCCAGACTGTTATCTTGAAATAACATTCACTAACATCGCTTTCTCTTATATGCTTTCAACCATTTCAAGTGTGCTTATTGTTTAGAAAGCATATCCTATCGTTTTTCCTCCCATCATTTTTATATCTTGTCCTGCTAGCTAATTGTTTCTGTTCGCCATGTGGTCAAAGACTCTGAGTATCAACAGAGGACAAAGCGATAGCGCAGACCTATTTTACAACCTCCCAACTCTGCCAACCAGCTGGACTGTACTTGGCAATCAGTAGATGCAATTAATATATGAAAATGTAACACACAACCTGAAGTGCATTATTGATGTTTTAGCAAAATTGACTAATTTTCAGCCTGTTTAAATATTCAGCATATCTGAATCCATTATGTGAAAAAGAAAACATAATTAATATGGAAATTATATTTGGAGAGCATTTGATGGAAGATGTTTATTTTCCAAGACTTGGTTATAAATTGCATAAATATGCGCTTGCATATCATTTTACGCAGTTAGAGAATCAAGTTTTGCCTCATTGTCCACAGGTAGTGATTACATTTTTGTATCTGTATGCAGTGTTATTTTTCTAGAAAAAAGAGGTGAACACTGTGACAATGGTGCCCACTTGAGAGGTGCTGGAACTGAGTTCCAGAAAATTCCAGCTGGGGGGGGGAAGCCCTTCGCCTATCCAATACCTTTCCTAAACCAAAAAATGATGTATCTGCATTGAAAGCTAAATATTCCACCTCTCTCTTGACTTCTAACCCCTGTTTGGTGCACAGCTGCTGCAATACAATTTATGGTTTCATTTCTCTCAATCATCCTTTACCATGAGATGAGGTTTCAGTTCACTGATTTGTAGTTACTAGTGCCCTATTTAGTTCAAAGGAGCACTGAAAAATAGCTTTTGGGCTTCTTCACATCACACATCAGCTCTGTTGGGTAACTGTTGATTGTATTTCATTCCTTGGAAACGTTTGATGCTGCTTAGCTCCTAAAGATATTCTCTGGGTTGGGGGTTGGACACACTGTTTTTCGGTGTTTTTGCTCATATCTGGAGAGCTGATTTCAGAAGATGCTATTGGACAACACTGCTTTTGCCCTGTGGCCTTTTGTTTTCAGAGTTCCCCCAAGAATCAATTCTGTCCCCCATGTTGTTCAGCTTTATTTGTAGGCACTGAATGAGGCCATCTGATGCTGATGTTGGGTGTCACCAATATGCTGATGACATCCAGGTCCATCTGCCTTTTCTAGCTGAGTCAGAAGTGATGCTTGGAAGCAATAATAGACTGCATGATGTTTGATAAATTTAAACTGAGTCCTGATAAGATGGAGGTGCTATCAGTAGGAAGTTTGTTTGCACAAGGATGTGACGCCCTACTGCCTCTGGAGGGAATGAGCACTCACACTTTACATTGTGGGTGCCCTTTGCAGGATCACGCTCAGCACTACAGTTCCCAGGGAGCTTACTGGTAAAACAGGGGCTGGCTTGCCTCTCAGTGTTAGTTTTGGAGGTTCACGCCCAGCCTCAGTAATCAAGTTTCTTGCTGGGAGGTGGGGCCAGCCCCATTTATAAAGAGGGAGTGGAGCTGACAATAGCCAGGCAGTCGGCTCTGGAGAGTCACCCTCCCTACCTTCCCTTTGTTTAATGTTTCTTGTTTGCAGGTTAACCTTTTCTTCCTGTTTAGCGGGCGCTGCTATGGTCTTCGACTGGTTGCTTTTGAAGGACCTGGAAGAAATATTCTTGCATTAGCAGGTTTTGTCTTCCCCGCAGCAATTCGTCACAACTTTGGCGGTTATGGCCCTGGGTGGAATCCTTTAGTCCTTTCTTCCCTATATGTGTGTGTGTGTGTGTGTGTGTGTGTGTGTGTGTGTGTGTGTGAAGTGGTGACTCACCCCTCTGTGGTGGTGATTCCAGGATCCCCCTCTTAAAGGGGTTATATTTTGGGTGTCATTGGCCATACACCGAAAGGTTGTCAGTGAACTACCCTGCGTGTGGAAATATGGGCTGGGCTGCCTGCTACACTTATGTCTCACAGAGCACCCCCATATCCCATTTACCCCGATGAGCCCCAGTTCCCCCCGGCTGGGGGACTGGGAGGGATACATGCCCAAGGCCTAAGCCAAGGTCTTCCTACATTCGGAAGTTTAATAAAGTTGTGGCCTAATTTTAATTCCATATACATCGTCAGAGTCTTTATTCCTTCCTTATGATTCCTGGGGGCTGGGGCTATTGCCGCCTGGTCACACAATTGTAATTTCCCTAAAGGATAAGGTGTGCCATTTGAAATGCTGTATCTCTTGCAGCTCAAGTAGCCTTATAACACAAAGTGCTTTCTATCACTGGAGGCTGAGAAACTGATTATGGCCCATCTGAAACTGAGATGATGATGATGATGATGATGATGATAATTTTTTTAAAAAAAATATTTATACCCCATCCATCAGGCTTGGTTGCCCTAGCCAAGCTTCTAACACATACAAAAACATCAACCATTAAAAAAACCTTCTTGATACAGGGCTGCCTTCAGGTGTTGTGTAGTTGGTTATCTCCTTGACATCTGATGGGAAAGCATTCTACAGGGCAGGCACCACTTCCAAGAAGACCCTCTGCCTGGTTCCCTGTAGCTTCACTTCTCATAGAGTAGGAACTGCCAGAAGGCCTTCAGTGCTGGATCTCAGTGTCTGGGCTTGACGATGTGGGTGGAGATGCTCCTTCAGGCATACAGGGCTGAGGCCATTTAGGGCTTAAAGGTCAGCACCAACACTTTGAATTGTGCTCAGAAACATACTGGGAGCCAGTGTAGATCCTTTAGGACCGGTGTTATGTGGTTCCAACGGCCACTCCCAGTCATCAGTCTAGCTGCCACATTTTGGATTAGTTGTAGTTTACGAGTCACCTTCAAAGGTAGCCCCACATGGAGCTGTAGTCCAAGTCGGAGATAACCAGGATGTGTACCATTCTGGCGACACAGTGTGCAGGCAGGTAGGATCTCAGCTGGCATATGAGATAGAGCTGGTAGGCAGAGATAGCCAAGCTTCAGTTATCCATGATGTCCTGACAATTTTGAGGTTGGGCTGCAACAAAGTGCTTTATGTGCGGCCGCTTTAGAATGCTGTTTGGAACAATGAAGGTAGTGTAAAGGTAAAGGGACCCCTGACTGTTAGGTCTAGTCGCGGACAACTCTGGGGTTGCGGTGCTCATCTCGCTTTAATGGCCGAGGGAGGCGACGTACAGCTTCCGGGTCATGTGGCCAGCATGACTAATTCACTTCTGGCAAACCAGAGCACCACACGGAAACACTTTTTACCTTCCCACTGGAGCGTTACCTATTTATCTACTTGCACTTTGATGTGCTTTCGAATTGCTAGGTTGGCAGGAGCAGGGACTGAGCAACGGGAGCTCACCCCATCATGGAGATTCGAACCACCGACCTTCCGATTAGCAAGCCCTAGGCTCAGTGGTTTAACCCACAGCGCCACCCGCAGCTAGTCTACAACACTGCAATTAAGTTGCTAACAGGATTCAGATGAAGATATCACCTTCTGCCTGTTTTGGAACAACCCCATGAGCTTCCACTGGGTTTTTGAGCTTAATTCAAAACTAATTTTTGTTTTGTTTGTTTCCTCTATACTGCATTTTAGGTTGTAAGCTCCGTCAAGCAGGGGCCAGTCGTCTTCAAGTCTGCACACTGATGGCACGGTTTGTATAAAGAAATTCATACATACATAAAGAAATCATATGCGAGTTGTCTTGTGAAATGGAAAGCCACTTTGTTAGAATGGCCCAAGGAATATATTCACAATTTGACACCTATCGCAAAGTTTTTTCACCCTGCACTCCTGGTGGCAGGCTGCTAGCAGCTTCATAAATATCCTGTTTTTGCTGACTCCCGGCAAAAAGACTGTCAAACGTCATACAGAGTGACAACACTTGGATTTTCACAAGTGCCGCATAAACCAACAAATCAATACAAGTGTGATTGACGGAGTTCGGTTCATTGAGTAGCAATTTATGCAGGCTTGCTGCAGTAATCTTTTCATCCTGAAAATGGGTTAAACATATTTAAAAGAACATGCTGAAATTGGAACTAGACTAGGGTTAGTCATACGTCGGTATATGGTCCTTGTGAACAGTGCCCAGGTGGAAATTGCTGAAATGGTAGCCTGTGTCAGAGATTTTGCAAAAAAGAAAAGAAAAGCTCAACAACAAAACTAGACCAGTAGGTGATGGCTCTGCAGGCTTGTCTGGTTGGCTGCATTACTGCTGCTTACTGGGAGGTAGAGAGGGAGAGGTATGTTGGCAATGGGATGATTATCATGCAAACACACTGTGTCAACCTTACCCCTCATGGCAAGATGTAACGACACAACTGTAATGGTTCTAGGGGTTACTTGTGCGTAAATCGGTGCCAACACTTGGCTGGGTTGCCTGAGTGAACCTTTTCTGTCCGGACAGTCACTCACCCGTGACTGTCTCAATCACCGGCAGAATCCGTCAGTGGGCGTTTCTTGAAATTCTTCCAGCACAAAAGCTCTTTGACGCCTAGTCTCCTCCTACTCTCCCTGCGGGGAAGCCTTCTGCGCAAGAAGGGTGTAGGCAGCGGAGGGCCCTCACTCTCCCCGCTGGTTCCCGGCAAGAAGTCATGGGACTGCCTTGCCGATTCCCCCATCTGCCCCCCTTCTCCACTGGTGCTACGCTGCTTCCCTTCCCCAGAAGACGGGCCGCCTCTCCACATCCCGGGACGCTCTTCGGAAGCCCTCTGGAGCTCTCTCTCTCCCTCCAGCCCTGATGGCAGTTCCCTGACAACAACCAACCAGAGGTATGGTGAGCAGTGGCACCCCACCCCACAATCCACTATTGACCTAGACTACATGTTTTTCTTTGTGGCTCTCTGACAGAAGGGATCATGCATGCGGATTAGAGCAGACTGTGATAGCTACAGGAGCTAAAAACATTGGCTCTCTTATAAACTGTCATATAATGCAGCCACAGCTGACATATCTTTTCTGTGTTTGTGCACTTCTACACTTGTCCACAACACATTTATGATTCTTTCCTCCGCCTGCCCCCTTGCAATTGGTTTTTTTTATATAAAAAAAATATAAATAAGCAAAATCTTTGGTAATAATCCAGGCTTACTTTGCCTGTGGGGCACAATATGATTTTGCAATTGCATCCCGATCGCACCTGTTACTGCGTTTCCAAATGCATTTTTAACTACCTGTGATGGGGAAAAACAACAGGGGCGTCCCTCTTATCTGGAAATAACAGGTGCTGTCTCCTTCGAAAAAGGCCGCTTTGCCTTCTGCTTACCATTTGTTTCATTAAGAAACAATGCTTTCCTGCTACCTCAAGCTGGCACAATGCTGGTATCCTACATCTTCTGAGAGATTATGTGCCACTGTCAACGTATCTGAGTAGCTTCCCTTTCATCATAAATATTGAAGGAAACAGATGTCAGCTGTTTAAAACCATCCTCAACTTTAACAAGGAAAGCCTGAGTCACCACCTCTGAAACTAGCATTAGCAATTCTTATCTGTTTTCCATGGCTGCTTATTTAACCCTTTATGGTTAGGTTGTCCTGTACCAGTTGAAATGAGCTTGTAGAAATAATACGCCCATGTTTTATCAATTGATTCACAATGGAAATCCCCTTTTTCTTCTCCTTTTGAAAATATTATCCCCTTTTTTCATCCAACACAAACATTTCCAGCTGGTATATAGAACAAAAACTCGATTATTAACTTCTGCCTTCTGTGCAATGTCTGATATTTCTATTCACTTTACAGGTAGCTCCTTAAATTTCCCACCTGTGTCAGACTAGGGTACAGAGATGAGGCCTTTCATTAGAGCAACTTCTGTTGGGGAGATTGCAATCTGATTTTGGAAATAAATGAATAAATAAAGAATGTTCTTTAGCACAAAAGTGATCAAAGCAAGGTTAGGAAGGTTTTCAGTGACTCAGGTGGGAAGTTTTGGAAAATTAAAGAGCAATGGACACAAGCATATCAAAGGAGCAGACATGTTTTTAAAAACACAAATCAGCATTTCCATTTAGCTGGGAAACTGAAATAATAACAATGTAGGTTTTCTCATGGGGACGCGGGTGATGCTGTGGGTTAAACCACAGAGCCTAGGACTTGCCGATCAGAAGGTCAGCAGTTTGAATCCCCGTGACGGGGTGAGCTCCCACTGCTCGGTCCCTGCTCCTGCCAACCTAGCAATTCGAAAGCACGTCAAAGTGCAAGTAGATAAATAGGTACCGCTCTGGTGGGAAGGTAAACAGCATTTCTGTGCACTGCTCTGGTTCTCCAGAAGTGGCTTAGTCATGCTGGCCACATGACCCGGAAGCTGTACACCGGCTCCCTCGGCCAATAAAGCGAGATGAGCGCCACAACCCCAGAGTCGGCCACGACTGGACCTAATGATCAGGGGTCCCTTTACTTTTTTAGGTTTACTCATGGGCTGTTAGAGTCTCACTATGGGTAAACAAAAACCTTTGCAGGCACTGGGAGAGCATTGAAAACCTCACAATGATTAGGGATGTCAATGAAGTCAGTTGTAAATGGCAGTGGAGATTGCTACAATTTGCATGTTCTCCCGAGGTCAGGAACATAAATCACACAGAGAATAAGAGTGGTGTATGCTATAGTTGTGTAATGTTTTAAAAAAAGGTTTTTATGTTATTTTCTTCATTGTTTTTCAAGTTAAATGCTTGGACCTGGTAGCTCAGTGACAACCAGTGCAGTGCTCTCAATACTGGAGGGCTGTCCTCTCCACCAGCTGAGGTATCAAGGCCATTTTCAGGGCCCAAACACAGGGTGAATTTCCTTACCATTGACCTATCTCAGTGATAGCTAGAAAACCAAGTATCCCTTCTCTGGTCCTGCACACCCCCACATACCCACTATGCCCTTTTGGGGGGGCGGGGGTGCTTACAACAGCCTCAGTTTAGCTGGATTTGTCTTAGCTGGCTGAGGCACAGATGAGCCAGGAAGAACAAGTTGATTCAGTGTGTGATTAGCTGAGCCCATGGAGGAGACTCAATGCTGGCTGAGCCTGGCTAAGCCAGAGATCCACTAAGCTGCTCATAGATCTTGCCATGGGATTTCCCCCTAAGGCAGCTAGGTTCCTATGTTTCTAGGATTGCAGCTGTAGGGTATAATGCAAGCACATTTAAGCACTTCAGTGTGCAAGTCCAGACAGGCACATGTTTAAATCTCTCTCAATGAAAACAAAGGACCTAAAAAAGTGGTTAATTTTCATTGATTGTGAGCCAGTTAATAATATGCTATACACTGATATACTATTGTTTATATCAGCAAAATACAATGTTCTGCTCTTTGTGTATTAATGCAAATACATTTTCCCCCCCTAGAAGGGTATGATTACCATTCAGACATGTACAAAAGCACATGGAGCTGTAAGATAAAAATGTGTTCAGGCTTTTATATAAAAGCGTACATTTGTACAGTGCTAAAATTCAATTAGCTGCTTGAAAGCATTGTTTGCGCAATCAGAGACATGCCCTTCTAAGCGACTCCAAGTCATTTCACATCTAAGCTATTCTAAGCTGATCTTGAGAGCCCTCATGCATGCATTTTTTAAAAAAAAGGAAGAAAGAAAAGAAAACAGCGACAACAGCAATTACTGTTAAAAGGAAGAAATGTTAGAGTGCTACCTTTTTGGAGACCCAACTTCTGTTTTACATCAACAGCAGTTTTATGTTTTATTCCCTTTCTTAAGAAACACATTCAGAAGACAAGCACCTTCAAAAGGCTCCTGTTTCATTTGATGAAATAAACATGCTGCCTTTTACTATGGGTTGCAGGGGCAGAAAGAGTTTGAATGTGTCTACAGTTTCGTTCCGGGTTAGAGGAAAAACTCAGAGGGCACATGCCAGAGTGGTGGCCTTCAGTGAGATTTCAGGATGCAGTCAGTTTCTGACCAGATGGTCAGGACAGCATTGACGTAAAGCAGTTTCACTTAATTTTTCACAGCATATGTATTTCCCCCGCTGACAACTGGTCCAGTTGAATGTTCCACTTGAAAAGAGGGAAAGTGTTATGTAACCATCTGAACAGGAAGGCGTTAGTGAGTGGAGAATACCAACTGTCCCATGCCCAAGAATAACACTTAGCTATGTTAACAGGCTAAGCAGAAGGTGTAGATGTATTGATTGCTAAATATCTTGCCGTACTAAAGACTTTAGTATACTAGCATTCCTCTTCTGGATCATAAGATGCTTTTGCTTACTATTGCAATGCAGGGCATGAGATGCAAAAGATCACAGGGTAAGCTGAAATCCATATTTCACAGAGGGGAAGCAGCAGCTGCTGCCATTTGATTACAGAATACAGAGACATGACGACATTTCCAGTGGGGTTTCTTACGTTACGCTACTAGCAAAGTGATTATTAGCATTTTGTAAGCGCAGCTATGACATAAGTATCATTATCACACAGCCAAACAAAATTAAGGGTTAGCACACGCACAGCCTTCCAATGACAGGCTCTTTTGCAGTTAGCAGCTGCAAGAGCAACAAAGATTCAACAGATTTCTTTTTTCCAGCGAAAGGAACATCTTCACTTTCCTCTGCACACATTTAAAGGTGGAAAGCTGGCAATCCTAATTTTTGTCAGGCTCAGATATATTTTAATTCATATAAATAAATATCCTCACTCTCTTTGTCACTGAATAAACTGATGTCATATGAGAATGTGACTCCAATGTGAGGCTCCCCCCCGCCCTTCCCCCCTTCAACCCAGAAACTCTTTGAGTCTTTCCATGAAGCACATTTAATTGTGGAGATACTGTATATTCATTTATTTTATTCGTGTTGCAACTGAACCAAGTTATATCATTTATACTATATATTGTATGTGTGTCTACATGTATACAGCTGTACCCATATCTGTGTTAGTGACTGGATGTAACTTACAAAAATAAATGCACAAGTAAAACTATTAACACTGCTGTGGATGACAGGTGACTATTATAAAAGGGTTTATTCTAAGGAAACTGAGAGCTGGAAGATATGATCTAGTTTTGACACTTTTTCAGAATCCATTAGACACCATGTTCTTGGCTAAGTGTAAGAGAGTAACAAGATGTCAGCACAGATTTTTGAGCCTCACATCCCCTGGAATAATATGTCAGATGAAAGTTACCAACAGCCCTAGCAACATCCACATCCCCAGCTTCGATGGCTTTAAAAGGGAACTGGTAAATTCATGGAGGATGGTGCTATCAATCGCTATTAATCCTGTTGGTTTGTTCTACCTCCTCCGTCAAAGACAGTATGCTTCAGAATACTGGTTGCTGGAAACCACAGGAAGACAGAGTGTTTCTTCACTCAGGTTCTGCTTAAGGAATTCCCACAGGCATCTGGTTGGCCACTGTGAAAACAGGATACTGAATTGGATGGTCCACTGGCCTGTGTTATTATCCCACACTAAACTCTTCCAGTAGTTCTGGGAGAAAAAAAACATCTTGGGATCTGAAGTGTAGGTGGGTTCCAACAAGGCAAGACACAGTGATAATAGCAAGAACCTTTATTGAAAGAACAAAACTGGACAACAGGGGCAAAGCAACCACTTATATACATTTCTGAAGGCCTGGGCCACTCCCAACTTGATTGGCTGTCTAAACTTCCAAGCTGTGAATCATAACTCAGAGTTTAAGGGCCAGTGGCAGAGGCCCAAGCCTTGAAATGTTCTGTGACTGGATATCATGTATGGAATCAGAACACAGGGGCTAAGAATCCTTAGTCCAGACTCAAGCTCGGGAAAGCACAGATCACTGAATACACAACAGGATCCAAGCACAAATCATTTACACTCTGCAGCTTCATGCTTCCATTTGCATGGTGGTTACCATATTGTCTGACATGAAGAAGAAGAAAAACCCTATATACTTTTCATTTGTGAGTCATTGTAAGATGGATTTAGGGGAGAGATGAGCATTTCAAGCAGCCTGAACCACATTCCTGTTAGAATTGTAGCAAGGCAGGCCACCTCAAGCAGTTCTGAACATCTCAGTTCTGTTCCTGTCATGTCTTCCTCCCACCAAGAATAACAACAAAACGACAACACATCAGGTTGAGAAATGTGAATTGGGTAGCAGACTATGAAGAGCTCCAGAGGGTCAGCCCTGCCACCAAGCATCACACTGAATGCAAATACTTTTGGGGGTGAGCATGAGGCTGATTGACAATCTTTAGATGGCATATCAACCAATCCTTATTCTATTTACTATAAATTTGGTTTCACTGTACTTGAACCTGAAGTGGTGCAGTTCTGGAACACTATAACCCTTTAATTCTGCTGATGGTATAAAGTTGCCCTCTAAATCTGGCTTTTAAGAACATATCACTTCAGTCAGTTCTAAGAATGGGACCTTTTTTCCATTGGGAGGAAATTTCACAATTCATTATACTCCGTTTGCCAGGTCATATTCAGAATATTAGGTAACAAAACCAAACAGGAAGCAAGCATTCTGCTTCTAAAGCATTTATTAAAGGTCACATTGAATTTTGGCTTATTGATCGGTTCTGCAGTGGGGAGGCCAAAGTGTACACAGGATTTGTACTTCTTTGAAACTATAAAAAGTTATGTTGCTTCAGAACAACCCACACGTTTGGAAGGCAACCAAGATTCAAGTCCAGCTGTTCAGACAGCAATATATTTTATTGTCTTTCTTCTTCTCCATCTCCTCTTTCTTCCTTGTAAACCCTCCATGTTCTAAAACCTGCCTTCATTTAATTAAGCCAAATTACAAAGAAACATATAATTTGAGTAGTGATATTATTTTTAATTATATGCTTTAAAGAACGCCTTTAGTTTTATAGCACAGACTAGCGTGCTGCATTTGTCTGCCCTATGTAGAAAAATGGATGTGTTATATTTCGTTGCCAAGACTTGCCATATTTTTATAAGCTCTTAGAGCCACTCAGTTTACAAACGAAACCGGTGTCTTTCTCAAAAACAAATGTTGTTCTGATCATTGTCTACAGGATACAAGGATTGTCATATAACAGTACTTGTTTATATCATGTTTTAGGCATTTGAAGATATACAGAATCGCAGATTTATTGCTTGAATGGTTTGTAAAAGACAGTTTCATCTTTTCTTCTCCTTCTCCAAGGAAAGCCCAGCTTATTTACCACATTCACGAAATCTTACAAGACACATAATTTCCAGGTCATGTTAATAGCAAGTGCAGCAGGCTGGACATTAAGTTGCAAAGGTGCTGTACCCCCCTAAAAAAATAAAAATAAATAAATAAAAATCCAAAAACGGGTCTGTGAATTGTTCCTAACAAACATGCCTGTTAAGTTTCACACTCAAAACCATGCTTTGCTCCACAGTTAAATACACTGCACATTGTCCATCTTTGCAAATTTAGCCGAAGGGACAAATTCTTTAAGTGGGATAGATAACAAAATGTGCAACAGATAGATACTGCTATTCAGGTCTCCAGTCAACCAGCTCTATACTCCTGGTTACTGTAAGAACATAAGGAAACCAATTCACTCTCCCTTCACATTCCCCCCCCCCAATTCCAGAGGTCAAAGAACATTCCATAGTTCCCTCCTACTGATCACTGGCCTGCTCAGACCTTACTGGGCTGCTTGAGTTTTGTTTTCTGTTTAGGAAAAAAGATTATCTGTTTTGTTTTGCTTAAAAAGTGAGACTTATCTGCACATTTTGGGGGTTCTCCATAAATGCCGATACCTTCCTCTTGTTTCATGGTGGCCTCATTCTGACTCCACGTCTGTTGACACAGAGATCCTAGAAGGGAGTGATAGCATTTCATTAAATGCAAAAAAGTAAGGAAAATTCTGCGGTCAGTTCATTAACTGCTTCAGAAGACTACAGAACATTGGTCTAGTCCTATTGAACTTGGCTTCCATGAAATTAGCGAAGCCAAGTTAGGACATGACTAACTTGTCCCACTGATTTCAATAGGACATAACTTCAGTTATTTTAGTCTCCATTCATCATGTTGCAGATCAAATTAATACAGCATGGAACTGGATTTCATCTTAACAGGAACTCATTTCCCATCAATGTGTTGGCCTTTCTACTGGCTCACATTTGAAGTATTCTCCTTCTCCAGGAATCTATTTAATCCACCTTTTTTTCCCCTTATGCCTCCAAAATCAAGCAAAGAAAAAAAATGATTTATTCTTATTCTATACTCATAGATTTGCCATAAATTCATATTTGTAGTATAGACAATTAAATACATAATAATTCTCTGAGAAAGAGGAGTGCACAGCTGCATAAGACCATCATATTTCTATCAGAAGGCTTAAGCTGAATGTTTATGCAGCTAAATTGTTTTGCTTTTGAATCAAATAACTCTGCACAACTATCACCAGTCTTCAAAAGCTCAAAACAGCCTGTTAGCTGATGTTGCTTTCCTTAGTCCGTTCCACCACTCAAAGCCTGAGAGAGACTGGGGGTGAAAGTTTACGATCGAAGAATCCTTCCTACACGACAAAATGACACCTCCTAGTAGACCGCTTGATAGAAAAAGAAAAATCACACCTGAGACAGCAGATGGTCAAAGAGACAGGGCAGGACTAGCACAGCTGATGCCAAAAAGATGTAATGAGGATGAAAGAATGCTGGATATAGGCAATAAAAGCCAAGGCATACTAGTAAATCACTTTGGATGCTAATGATATGCACAGAGGAAACACGACTGAGACATAGTTCCCGCTTTTCTGTATACCTTAAAGATCAGAAGTGGGGAGTTGTGCAAGGAGTGAGCTGCAAAAAAAGGTTCCTTCATTCATAAACCACTTAGAGAAAAATTCAACCCCAGGAATGTGACAGCAATAGACACCTGAGCAGGTTTAGATGAGAACCCGATCAGAAGAGTATTACTGTATTTAAAGGTAAAGGACCCCTGACAGTTAAGTCCAGTCATGAACGACTCTGGGGTTGCGGTGCTCATCTCGCTTTACTGGCCAAGGGAGCTGTTTGTCCGCAGTTTTTCCGGGTCGTGTGGCCAGCATGACTAAGCCGCTTCTGGCAAAACCAGAGCAGCGCACAGAAACGCTGTTTACCTTCCCACTGGAGCGGTACCTATTTATCTACTTGCACTTTTACGTGCTTTCGAACTGCTAGGTTGGCAGGAACTGGGACCGAACAACAGGAGCTCACCCTGTCGCGGAGATTCAAACCACTGACCTTCTGATCGGGAAGCTCAGGGGTTTACACCACAGCGCCACCCAAGTCCGTCTATTACTGTATTTACTCAAATGTAATGCACACATTTTGGGGGCCAAATTACATCAGGAAAATTAGGATGCACATTATATTTGATGGAATCAGCAAATACTTTTCTGGCTTCAAGGTTGAGATGTGCATTAGATTTGATGGCACATTAGATTTGCTTAAATACAGAATGTTTTACACTGAGTAACTGTATACTTTGGCCACCTCATAAGAAGAGAAGACTCCCTGGAGAAGACACTGATGCTGGGAAAGATGGAGGGCACAAGGAGAAGGGGGCGACAGAGGACGAGATGGTTGGATAGTGTTTTCGAGGTTACCAGCATGAATTTGACCAAACTGCGGGAGGTAGTGGAGGACAGAGGTGCCTGGCGTGCTCTGGTCCATGGGGTCACGAAGAGTCGGACACGACTAAACGACTAAACAACAACAAAACTGTATAAAAAGAATGCTTAGCAATTTTATCACATTTTCACATACAGACAGCAACCAATTTGCACAAGGGTTACACCCCACCCCATCCCGTTACACTCCTTTTTGTGATGTTTTCGGGTCACTGCCGGGTTCAGCGTCATGCACTCGTGCATATCAGATGCGCACAAAACAGTCACTGCCTGAACTTAAAACAATTCAAATAGATTTTCTTCTGATTATGACAACAACCCTCTATAAGTCAACAGGCTTGGTCCCATATTACAGACAGATTGATGAGGATAAGAGTTATTGGTTTTCCTAAAATCACATAGTGGCAAAGGCCAAACGAGGTAATTTTCTGATTTGTAGCTTGCTTTCTTAGTTGCTAATCCACAACATTTTCTACAGTCAGTCCATATGGTACAGCACAGCCATTGCCAATCTGGTATTTTCCAGATGTTTTGACTACAATTCCCATAATTTCTGATGGCTGGCTGTGCTGGATGGGGCTGGTGTGAATCCAAAACATCTGGATTACAAATGACTGCCAATGGCTGATAAAGGTAAAGGGACCCCTGACCATTAGGTCCATTCATGACCGACTCTGGGGTTGCGGCGCTCATCTCGCTTTATTGGCTGAGGGAGCCAGCGTACAGCTGGTCATGTGGCCAGCATGACTAAGCCGCTTCTGGCGAACCAGAGCAGCACACAGAAACACCTACCTTCCCACCAGAGTGGTACCTATTGATCTACTTGCACTTGGATGTGCTTTCGAACTGCTAGGTGGTCAGGAGCAGGGACCGAGCAATGGGAGCTCACCCCGTTGCAGGGATTCGAACCGCTGACCTTCTGATCGGCAAGTCCTAGGCTCTGTGGTTTAACCCACAGCACCACCCGCTGCGGCTGATAGAATGGATAAAATGCTTAACATGGACCAGGGAGTCCTGGATTACTCATGTTGTGTGTCACACACCCACACCCACCCACACATATGAAGTGTAAAAGAAAAACACATGGATGCTTTTCTGCCGCTGAATTAGTGAAACTTAAAAGTGTAACTTTAAAAAGATTGCTTCGAAAGGACAAGCACGTGAACTGAAGTAGTTGCCATTCCCATATTTATCTATTATGGAAAGCTCCAACATCCCCGCTGCAGGTATATATTTAAAATAAATAAATATATATAAGTGGACCGTGTATTTTATGAGACTTCAGGAGCTCATTATTAAATTAAATTAAACAGCTAATCTCTTTAGAATGTCAGCTTATGAGTTCTACTGGGGACATTTAGCATGAAGAATGTAATTCCGAAGGCAGAATGGAAGAACTTGCAAAAAAAGGTTTGATGAATGATAGTCAGGCATTTTGTTCTAAACCGAATTATGGTAGACATAAATTTGGAGATGCATTTGTCCTGCTCATGTGAAGCAGCAGCATGCTTTGCATGCTTTCACACAAGAAGGTGTAACCACAAAACAGTCCAGTCGGCTGTTAAGTTGTTGTGGGTTGTTGTTGTTTTTTGTGTGGCGAGTTCCTGCCTCCCCCCATAGAAATAAAGACACAGGACACAAGAATTTGAGTTAATGGGTCAAATTAGGCCACAACTTTATTGATTACAGGAATTGAGCGGTATTGGCTTAGGCACTGGTCCTACAACTAACCGGCCTGGCCGGTGAGAGTTAACCACCAGTGGGAGGAGTCCTGTTAAGGCACGTCAACTAGGACCTCCCCCGGGGTCACCGCATGGGAGCGTGCCGTGGGCCCACACCTCCATAGCCTTAGGACGAGGCCATGCCCCCCCGGAATCCTTTACCGCACTACCCTTTATTTGGGGAAGGTGATGGCGCTCCTTCCCCCCCTTCATCTGCATAACAATACAACAGTACCCCCACCAATGCCTAACCACCAATACCGTGGAGTTGTGACAGTTTGCCACGAGGTAGGCGAAAACCAAATGGCTGGTGCCAATCTGCCAGTTGGAAAAATTCCTACCAGGCCCCTTGATGGCACCAACTGAGGTTCATAGCAACGTCAGAGAACCTAGCCTAACGGGTGGGAGGGGAGGGGAAACCAGGTCAGCTGCGGCGCGGGAAAGAGGGAGATCCTTGGCCATGCCAGACCTAAGTAGGCGAGGCCATGCCCCCCCCCGCGCCAGCCGATTGGCTGGCGCGGGGTATGACGCGTCCGAGAATTCCCTGCTAACGCATGGGGCCCCCACGAGGGTGGGGGAGGGGCGTGAAGCCCGTAACCCCACCTCCTCCCCAGCTCGGAAGTGGATTTGTGGTGGAGGGGAGTGATACGTAGAGTCAACTCTAGCTGTGCACAAAAGCTTGTCTCCATGCACATCCTTTGCCAGGAAAGGAGCAACTGCTTTCAAGGAGCAAAGATTTCTGCAAGAAAAAATGAATTCCGATAGCTACCCCATGGGATTGAATGTGGCAGGTTATTGTAATTGAAATATAGAAATGGAAGAAATGGACGTGCCTTAGCAGGCTTCTGTTTTGGACTTCTGAATCAAATATATGTACATGGCCTTTTTTGTCACTTCTGTGACTTAGCACCAGTAGGACTGGGAGATCTGAAGTGCTGTTAAGGAATGGCACACGATCTTAAACGGATAGGGAGGGCAGTGAATCACAATCCTGACGCAGATACCATTGGCCACATGTCAAGATAGCATCAATCCACAAAACAATCTAGCAAAAAGAAACCCCAATGTGCTGCCAGGATCCTTCTGCAGTTTGTCAGGACAAATTAGACATAGAGTTGATTGTATGATTGCTTTTGCATCCAGCATATTGACATTTTAAAATGTAAAAAATAGAAGCTGTTTGGAGCGGGTGGTGATCAGAATCGAAATCTCGGTTTGTGGGATCAAACTCGTTGCCCCATTTGCTGATGAATATCAACCCATCCCAACCTCTGTTGACTTTGGAAAGGAGGTTCCTGTTAACATCAATGAGAGCTTCCCTCATACAGAACAAAAGCAGTCTTGCAGTTGGTGGGATAATTTTTCATATGGACCACATTGTGAGGAGCGAAGGTTAGCAAGCTCCCTGCACATTACAGTCCTGATCCAAAATGCCTCAATCCCCTGAGACCACTATTTTAAAATTCAAAAGTAGATAATGGGCTGCATCTAATGTTAGCCCTTCTGATCGGCAAGCCCTAGGCTCTGTGGTTTAACCCACACGCCTCCCACGTCACACACACACACACACACACACACACCATTAAAAATGAAGGTCTTTAGTAGATTCCCAAATGACAACAGAGTCTGATATGTAATGGGAGGAAATTTCAGTATGTAGGTGCCTCCACACTGAAGACCCTCTTGTTGAGATGTCTACACACCAACCAGTCTGTATACAACAAATGCAAGCAGGGTTGGTTGGTAGTGTGCCCATCCCCATTCATCCCAAATTATTAGTGTATATTTTGAACAGGTTCTGCTTACCAAAAAAAAGGTCCCACTTGCCCCCTCTCTCCTCATGGATAGTAGAAAAATTGATTACAGTACATGGACAGAGCTTTCTGAATGAAAAAAAAATAGTGGTTTAGTACTGGGAAGGGAACAAAAAGTATCTCCTGGAGAAAGTTTTGGAAACTATTTGTTATCCTTCAAATGTGCCACTACTCTATATATTTTAGTTTTTAAAGTTAAGATTGGGATCTTCGTCTAGACCCAGGGGAAAGTGGCAAATCTCAGACTTGTTAGTCTACATAAGAAGTGACATTAACAATTATTAACTTTAGGCTCTTTTCAACAATACTTTTGAGTATACATGTATAAGATTGCATTGTTAAAGTGGCGAAACTAAAGTTGCCTCATCTTCTTTGTTTCATTTTGACTGTGCTCCATTTATCTTGGAAAACCCAGCACAACAGCCTTTAAAATGGATTCCATGGGGTTGCAGCCACCAGAAGTCAACTTATCAATCATTTCATTGGAAAACATTGGAACGTAAGGACAAATAGAAACACACCGCTGATTTAAGTTCCTAATGTGAAAACGAAGGACACAATCCATCAGGAGGACCTCATCTCCAAGCCCCATTTAAATGTTTTGGAAGTATGCACTCTGCACTATTTAAGAAAAATATATAGCATGCATAATGGATGGCTAATGTCCATGCACTGGTAGTTCATTAAAGTTCGAAACCCCTCACATTGATTAACAGACCATTAAAATTCAAAGAACACTGGGAACAAACAGAGCTCCTATTACAGCTTAGTTAATTAAATAAAAATGCAATCAAATTAAATGCATAGGCCACTGTCCAAAGACGTCATAGGTGGGTGATGTTGCCCATGCCATTGGTGCCAAAGAGCTTCCTTTGAAGGTTGCCCTGTAGCAGCTTCCACTCCCAAAAAACTCAGCTTACTTTTGGCCTTAGAGACAACTTGGCTTTTGGTGAGCAGGAGCTGCTGTGGGCAAAACTTCAAAGTGACTTCAGGAGTGAGACAGTCTGCCTAGCTGGGTGGAAATAACTGCTTTGGGTCATGGCTGTAGGCTCTGTGCTAGCTTGAGAACTCACCCAACATTTTCTCTGTTTACTCATTGTAGGAGGCCCATAAAGTACCCTCAGAAAGACTTGCAACTTCAGTATGTCCTAAAATAGACCCTAGCCTGTGCCGGTGCTACTCACAGTACTTTGAGATAGTCACATTCAAAGTTGAACAGCCATAGTATTTCCTCTTTAGTTAAATGCCACTGAAACATCTGCTCCCGGCAGTGTATATGAAACAGCTGCCACAGTCTTCCTGTTTCGTTGAACACCCAAACATCCCTTCAGTAAATAAATCCTTGATGCTTAACCTTTTTTCGGATTCAGGGTCAGCTTTGCAAATTCCTTCCATGTAAAACTTTGCACGCTACTTGGACTGAGAGCGATAGCTTTCCAGCAGCCTTATCCTAGCTAGGTTGACTAAGAAGTGTGCTCTGCAGGGGGTTGGACTAGATGATCCTTAGGGTCCCTTCCAACTCTGCAGTTCAATGATTCTATGAGTGGGCAGTGGGATGCAGCAGCAACAAAAGTAAGAAGAAGAAAAAAGCTAACACTATCCTAGGCTGCGTCAACAGAAGTAAAGTGTCCTGAACAAGAGCAGTAATAGTCTCCCTCTATTCTGCCTTGGTGAGACCACATCTAGAATACAGTGGTACCTCGGGTTACAGACGCTTCGGGTTACATACGCTTCAGGTTACAGACTCCGCTAACCTAGAAATAGTACCTTGGGTTAAGAACTTTGCTCCAGGATGAGAACAGAAATCGTGTGACGGCAGCGGGAGGCCCCATTAGCTAAAGTGGTTCCTCGGGTTAAGAACAGTTTCAGGTTAAGAACGGACCTCCGGAACAAATTAAGTTCTTAACCTGAGGTACAACTGTACTGTGTCCAGTTATGGGCACCACCATTTAAGAAGGATATTGACAAGCTGCCATGTGTGTAGAGGAGGATAACCAGAATGATTAAGTGTCTGGAATGAAGGACAGCTGAGGGAACTGGGCATGTTTAGCCTTTATGAAGGACAGTTGAGGGAACTGGGCATGTTTAGCCTAGTAAAGAGGAGACTAAGAGGAGATAGGATAGCCATCTTCAACTATCTAAAGGGCTGTTGCTTGAAGGATGAAGCAAACTTGTTTTCTCCTGCTCCAGAGGCTAGGACCACAACCAATTGATTCAGGTTACAAGAAAGGAGATTCCAACTAAGCATCAGGAAGAACTTTTTGACAGTAAGAGCTGTTTGACAGTGGAACATTCTCCCTCAGAAGGTGGTGGATCCTCCTTGGAGGTTTTTAAGCTAAGGTTGGGTAGCCATCTATCCTTTGTGATATAGTTGAGATTCCTGCATTGCAGGGGGTTGGACTAGATGACCCTTGGGATCCCTTCCAACTCTGCAATTCTATGATTCCATTATATATATATATATATGAAGGAGTTTAATGTTACTGTAACTATATGCAATTACCGTTTTACAGCTCATTGGCAAAGATTTTCCAGACATTATTATATGCCAGATAGCAGGCTTAAGTTCCATTTCAAATGGATTTCTTTCATCTTTTGAGGAATACCATTATAAAAAAATCGAAATGGATAAATTGGAACCTGTACATCAATGAGAATAACTTATGCAAGTTTATAATAAAGGTGAAAGATTCCCCCACTCCCATCCCAAGAATGATGAAACTGTGACTAAAAGAACTGGAAGAATCATGTTGTTGAAATATAAGACAAGGTCAGTCACTTTTTTAGGCCCAGTACAAGAGGCTGGAATTGATTGATTGACACAACTCCATAGGAAAATGAAAGAGCAAGCTAAAGAGTGGAGCCTTCCCTCCAACCCATAATAACAGGAGACCATATTTACCTCTATAACTACTAATTCTGATAAAAGGCGGTTTCCTATGTTCCCATTGGCTTGCAGAGGTTCTCCAGTGTCTCAGCTTGGCCCAGAGGCTTCCTTTGTTGCCTGGGAAACAGTCCCTGGGACTTCCCATGCCAGATCCTGGCGTGGGAATGACAGCCCATAATGGCGCCCCCCAGAGAAGGTGAATGGACTTCCCACACCTGTTGCCTGACCCTTTTTAACTAGCAATGTCAGGAATTGAACCTGAGATTGTATGTCAAGAATGGCTCCACCATGAAGCTATGGACCTTACCCAAATGGTCCTATCAATTCTGAAACTCAGCAACATGACTAGAGGGGACTGTCACGGTCACCTTAAGCAACATTTGGTAGATAGGCCAGATAGAAATTTAGCAAATAATAAATAAATTTGAAATGCTGCTGGAACATTTTTTTAAAAAGCTTTGGGTCTTGGGGGTTTTCCCTCCAGTGTACAGAAGTGTGAGTAACTGCACTGGGGGGGGGGGAAGTTAATCTTATAAAACCTACTCTAGACTTGCCTCAAAGTTGCCACAGTGCAAACCTCTTAAAATTCATCTAAACTTCACTTGAACTGAAATTTGACGGCAACGCTACTGTAGCACATCGTTCACTTGTTTAATGCTCATGGTTGCTTTGTGCTTGAGTAATTTGCAATGCAAGATTCTGAACACAGCCCACTAGTTTAGTATACAGCCCTGCTTGGAACAGGGTGGTCATGTTTGTGGCACCTGGTAGGTGGTGGGAATAAGCAAAATGCCATTTTCCAAGCTGTATGCCAAGAATGCTAAGGATATTACGTTAATGGCTTCTTCTTTTTTGCAAAATAGCTCGTAATGAGCGAATAACTTCAATGTACATTACATTTCTTTATAGCACGTTATCGCTTCCTGAAATGTCTTTAAACCTACTTTAAAGACTGGGGTTCTTTTTAGTCATAGGTTCAGCAGCAATGACAAGTGTTTTACAGAGGAAACCTATGCGTATCTGATCAGATAAAAGTCCCAAGGAATTCAGTGAGATTTACTCACAAGTACAGTGGTACCTCGGGTTACATACGCTTCAGGTTACATACGCTTCAGGTTACAGACTCTGTTAACCCAGAAATATTACCTCGGGTTAAGAACTTTGCTTCAGGGTGAGAACAGAAATCGTGCTCCAGCAGCACAGCGGCAGTGGGAGGCCCCATTAGCTAAAGTGGTGCTTCAGGTTAAGAACAGTTTCAGGTTAAGAACGGACCTCTGGAACGAATTAAGTACTTAACCTGAGGTACCACTGTAAGTGTGTATAGGATTGCTGTCTGAGCCCATAGCTGGCAGAGTGATTGAGCCTGGATAGGACCCAATGCTAGGATATAAAATTGTCATTATTTTCCAAAGTATGATAATCTGTGCCATAATATTTTCCAGAAATGGAAATGATTATTTCCTTCAGCTGCATTTTATACAAACTTATGGACTTCATATTACCTCTTAACTTGTTTGATGAATAACTAGAGAAATGTCTGCTTAGCAGAGCATGCGTGATACATAGTAAATCTTCATGGTCAGATGCTCTGGGGCCACTTGAAAGATCCTTAACATGGGGGTGAAGATAAATTACTGACCAGGCTTCACACACAAAAACACCTTTATTTTTATCATTACAGTGGTACCTCGGGTTAAGTACTTAATTCATTCTGGAGGTCCGTTCTTAACCTGAAACTGTTCTTAACCTGAAGCACCACTTTAGCTAATGGGGCCTCCTGCTGCCGCTGCGCCGCCACTGCACGATTTCTGCTCTTATCCTGAAGCAAAGTTCTTAACCTGAAGCACTATTTCTGGGTTAGTGGAGTCTGTAACCTGAATCGTATGTAACCTGAAGCGTATGTAACCCGAGGTACCACTATATTAAACTGCCTCACAGCCAGAAGCTACCAAAGCAGTGCACAAGACAAAATGGGTCAAAATACCAAAGATAAAAAAAAAATTAAAATAAAGATAAAATCAACAACATAAAGAGTCTAAAAATCCTAAAAACCATTATGTGAGCAACTTCCAGGAATGGGGTGATTTTAAATGGAACATTGCATTGCATTTTCATGACACATTAACATATTTAATGAACGTATTTTCCTTTTTCTCACAATTCTCTTGCTTGCCATGTCTGAAACACTTTAAACCAACAATTTAAGCACAAGGTGTTGCATCCAAGGGAATAACAGCAGTAGCTGTTACCTGGGGTGGGTGGGCATGTGCCAGGTGGGAAGGATGCCAGTCCAGCTCTTGCTGCTGCCGCCAGAGTGACCCCAACCCCACCAGAGCAAAGCGGGGTGGTGCTGAGCCACCTGCAAGACCATGCAGTGGGGAGCCCAGCCTTCCAATGTGGCCCTTGGGCAGAGAGGAATGCCGGGCTGAGGGCTTCTGCATTGGGGTATCTGGTTCGCAACCCTCAAGAATTGTGCGTCCAGGACCACGGCCCCTCTGGCACACACACCCATGCTATGCCCCTGGTTGCAGCCAATAAAGTTGTGCAACGACATCCACTTGCTGACTGGGACTTGGTCTTCTTCACACACACACACACACACACACGTTCCCCCACCTGGCTCTGCTATGTGGGTTCCACCAAGCAGATTTGGTGAGGATACTAGAAAATCTGGGAACAGGAGGCATAGAGGAAATTCCATTGCACAAGTAGAAGTCATTCCACTGATGTTAGATTCAATCTACTGGGTGTTGTTGAGTTATAGTAGATCCATCAATTGACTTAAATTATCTAAATCCATTGATTTCAGTGGGTCTCCTCAGAGTATGGTTTACGTTGGATTTCACCCTAGGTTTTTAATCCAGCTAAAATATTGAAAGGGCCACCCTAGAACCTCTGGTTGCTCCATTCTTCAGACATTTGAATCCTAGTCAGACAGAAGAGAATTCTTTTGAAAGCAATTACCAGCAATCAGACTGGGGTGTTAAAAATGCTCAATGTAAGCAAATCCAAAGAGACATTTTTCTATATTTTGGGGGTGACACATGGCAAAGGAAATCGAACCTTGACACTGACATAGTAATAGGGGTTGGCAGTGAAAGCCTAGGACACAATGTTTTATGGGAAAAGCAAAAATAAATATTTCTGAAAATTGTCACCTCTAACTAATAACGGAAAAAGTCCATTGATTACCCCAGAATTACAGAGATACCTTTTGCGTACCCAGCTACAAAGCCACCACCCCTGGGAGCAGGGTAGAAGAACTGGATGTGATATTGTTTTGGGATTAAATGGCCACAACTTTATTGATTTCAGATGTAGGTAAGATAGGCATTGGGTGTGTATTCATCTCATCCCCCTGCTGGAGGTCTGAGGCATGACAGGGTCAAATTTGGGGGAGATGAGCCCATTGCAAGACACAGGTCTACCCAGCCCATTGAGCTGCCATAATTTATGTCCTGAGTGAAGACTGCTACCCTCAGGTCCGCTCGCTAAGGCCTGCCCCCCAGGTGGCTGCTGATTGGCTAGGATTCAAAATGGGTCTGGCGGGAACCTATGATGTTCTGTGGTGGCCAGGGGAACATCCAACGGCCAAAACGAGCATGGCACGGCTCCATAGGGTGGTGGAGCAGCCACAGTGGGTCACAACAGCCGCCCACCCTTTAACTGCGTAAACATCCATTACGTGCTGGAGCTTCAAGATGAACATATTGATCTAGAATGCTTAAAGGGCTTTCCATTCGCTGCAGTGTTGAGGACATGTCTTCACCTACTTTCACCATTGTCCTTCTAGAACTGTCCCTGCAAACAGTTCTTGTCATTGCAGGGAGCGGAGAAGCCTATATTTGCAGAAACGTCATCCATTCGCAGGCATTTCAGGTGGCTACTAAATGATACCCTTTCCCTATTCACTGTATGCAAATGGTGTGGCAAATCAGCGTGGAGCAAATTTATCATGTACACCACCATGCAAATATTCATTTTTCATCCATCTTCTCTTGTAGTCAAGTCTCTTCCTCCATCTCTCTGCCATTCTTTTCCCATTTCTCATATTCAGTCCTTGTATGTCCTGCATCCTCACATTTGTTCAAATCTCCCAAACACTTTCTTCTTCTTCTTCTTCTTCTTCTTCTTCTTCTTCTTCTTCTTCTTCCTCTCCTCCTCCTCCTTCTTCTACTCTATTTCTCAGTATTGCATCCAGGAAACTGTTGCTCTTAATAAATGTGTCAAATAGTAAGCAGCTGCAATAAAGAGCCAGAAACATTTCTGAAAGGCTTCAGTTAGCAGTTGCTGGTAGCTCTGAGTGATTTCAGCTAATTAAAACTACCCACCCCCTCCGTTTCTAGTGCGGAAACAGTTGAACGAGCTTGCCTAAAATATATCCTCGACGTACGTTTGGATTCCTTTAAGGTTGTAAAAATGTCATCCCCAAAGGAAAATTGATCTTACCCTTTCAGAAACTGAGTAATGAAAATAAGAGGGTTATTTTGGAACTGTGTTTGCAACTTTAATAGCCTCCGCTGCTGCTAACACCATAACATTTGGAATGAAAACATTGGAAAAGGAAGGGCAGCTGTACTCTCTGCACCTATTTCCTAGAGGCAAAGATATTATTAGCCGTTGCTCATTCACATTGATTTGAAGCCAGTTGATCAGCATATGCAATCCTCGCAGGGACAATGTTTGTACCGCACTCTCAAATGTAGAAGATTTATTCTCAAACTTCATCATATAAATTGACCCCAGGCTCTCTTATGAATGAGATATGGCATATCTCCAAAAGGATATGTTAAATTCATTTGTACAGTGGGTGTCTGGATATAACATCAGCTGCCTGCACTGGACTTCTTGCTCACCTTAGGCTTCCATCGCCTGATATTTTCAGTTCTATGCAGTATCTAGAGCAGTGATAACCTCATTCCATTCAGACAGTCAGTGACTGCATGCCTCATATATCATTCTGTCCATGATCTGTCCAAAGTAAAACACTTTGGATTGGATACAGACTTCTTCAGCTGAGCCAGGGTTGGGGACTCAGAACCAACTGAGCCCACCTGAACTGCTAATTGGCTGTCTGAGCTGCAGATCTGTTGCATCCCAAGGCACTGATTCCAACAGATTTGCCATAGAACTGCCTTCTGTATGACAGATATTTTACCTGCCCAACCCTTAAAGCTCCATTCCCTCAGGTAAAGCGTGTTCTCCTTCATGGAGAGCACGTGTTGCGGTGGGGGCCGCCAGGACACTCCAAAGTTGGGGGTGGGCTAATTGATCATTGGCCACTGATGCGATTGGGGCTTCCCTTGTTGTTGGGAAGAAGTTAATGTTGCCATTTGTTGATTGACAGCCATAAATGCTAAAACTCCTTGCATGAGACTAGGGCTTCCTCTTTTCAACTGTGCATCAGATTGCCCGTCCCCCCCTTTCTAGAATTAGGGTTGTTCGCTTTGACCTTGCTATGCCTGTCATGTGGTCATCTGCTTTGGGGCAGGGGCCCGATAGGAATTTTGTCCATCTGGCTGATTGGCTGGCGCCATTTGGTTTTTGCCTACTGCGTAGCAAATTGTCACAACTTGTAAGGTTGCGGTTAGGCATTGGTTTATGGTTTGGTTGGTTGAGGGGCAATGGTTGAGTGCCTGCCCTTGGTAGGTTGAGTGCCTGCCCCTCTAATGCTGTTGCTGCAAGGGATTCCGTTAAAGGAATGTGGGCTAACTATTGCTTGTCCACTCTGTCAAGGGGGCTCGGGCCATAGCAATGAGCTCCTGGTTGCATTTGGGGTGAGGGCAGGTTCCCTGCTCCGTGGTTACCCCCAAGTGTATTCCCCTATTCTGACTTTCACATCGTGCGGAATGTCAGTCTGTCCCCAATGGTGGGGGCAGATAGTCGCAACCAATGCCTAAGCAACCACTCACAAATTTGTATTTTAATAAAGTTGTGGCCAAAATTATGCCAAAAATCTTAAACAAAAATTCTGTGTGATGTGTGAGTTATTGGGATGGCCCTGGGGACCTCAACACACAACCAGAAAACCCAGTTCATTGCATAACTTCTCACACTTCACCCAACACGACTTGTTGGATTTCACCAGTTTCTACATTGTCCAGACTGCCCTATTTTGTTCCCTGATCTACCAGATTCCTCCAGGTCTCTGTTGAAATAATGATAGGAAGGAATTGTGCCAAATCTACAAAACAGATGCAATTTGCACAAAGTCAGAACTATAAACCCCTGAGGGGACAATTTGAGTACCACCATTATTGGTTTGATAAATCATGGTCATTTTCTGTGTGTAAAATATAAGCTGTAAAGAGCACACATAAGAATCATTTCTGATTCTCTGGAATCATTCTGGACATGTCTCTTAGGATAGGGAGCTGCTGTCATCTCCAAGTAGCAATCTGCTTCCATTTTGCAGTTAGAGCTTCACGGTTATAACACATAGCATGGCATACAAATAGGACCACATCTCCATTTACAAACAGAAAAAAGAATGTTAACAATGGGTGGCATCCAATTGTGGTGCCTCTCTTACGCAATGGACAAATGGGACTTACCCTTCCTCGTTAACTCCTTCAGTCTGCTTGCATGCTGGCGGTCTCCCCCCACCCCCACCCCAAAATCTACTCCAGAGGGATGAGCAAAAAGTGAGGGTGCAAATTTGTCAGAGTAAAGGAGAAGGGGAATGCTGTTGTATCTTCTGTTGCAATGTCAGATCTCAACCATTGAACTTTAGGTCCGTTAAGTTGAAAAGATTTTTAGTAGGGCCCAGAAAAGGGAAGAGAGAGAAAAAGATAAACACTGTTGTGGCTGACATAGCAACCATAGACCACCAATTGGCCATTTCACATAAGTCTGTTTCATGTGATTACCATATTAATCTGTGCTTATTATTGTTCTAAAAATCAGCAAAAATGTGAACTTAATTACACTGTAAAAACACGTTTTATCGCAACAGTATGTGCTGATAGTGTAAGCATGTGTTATAAATGTATTTTCTTCTAAAATACACATTTTCTTTCTTTTTAGCTGAGAAGTCTGTTGCAAATTTCAGAAAAAGTTGAACCCAGAAGATAAATATAATCTTAATAGCACACTCATTAACACTGAAATTTACAGAAATCAAATTTCTCAACCATCCCCTTTTATAGCATATGTGAGCAAACCTTTCATTCCTTCTCCCCAATTTAGTAGAATTTCAGAATGGAAGTTCAGTGGTAAATCAGTTAAATGTGCTTGCCTCCCATGGAGCAGCTTGCAATTAAATAAACGTTTTCACCACTTTATGGTGGACTTATTCTCGGATTTGTCTCCATCAATTCCCCCACCCAAGCAGGGATGTGAAAAGAAAATTAGGGTTAGAAATATATATCAATTGCTTCTCTTTATGCTTTCCATGGAGAAAGTATCTGTTCCTTCTCTTTCTCCCCATCCTGAAATGTCCTCTTTGACCAACAAGTTGACTTGACTCTTAAAACATGTGAAGTCAGCAGTTGAGGAGTATGGCCAATTGGGGAAATAAACAGAAGAAGCAGATGAACTCTTATGAAACAATGATTTCTGTTTTCATAAAAATGTCTTTGTTAATAAGAAGCAAGATGAGAAAAGCAGAAAAGATATGACATATTTAGGTTGACTATTTTTCCCAAGCAAACGAACAAATAAAAAAATCCAAGCTCTGTTCAAAGTCTTACTTTCTTTTATTTTCTTTTAAAAAAATAATAATACAGCACTAATTTCAGACCTTCCTTTCCAATGAACTGCATTTATTTTTTTCAGATATTTCTTTGGCTATCTCGACTGGAACAGATAAAAACCCATCTACTCCAACTCCTTGCTTCCTACTGAGGCAAAGCAGAAATGCCAGATAAATCCATCAGGAGGACATAAAGGTAACAGACACCTCTCATTGGTGCTACTGAGCAAATGGTATGCAGAAACATGCTGACTATGCCTCCCAGGGTCCATAGTATTAAATCTTTACAGAGCAATCCTAACTATAGGAAGTCAGTGTCGCTTGAAAGCATAGGTTACTCCTATTCTGAACCCCATTCACTAGCTTCTGGGAGCGGCTACTGGCAGCTTAGCCAGCAGGCGAACATGGGCCCGTGTTTTGAGGATTGGGCCCTAGGTCACAGGACCAGGATTTGTGATAGGTGCAAGCCTTTCCTTGCCCTATTCTGCACCTGCCATTCCCCTGGCATGTCCATTTTGGGGGACTTATGTCAGCATAAATTACACCAGTTTAAGTTCCACTTACTGATCCCGGTGAGGGATTTATGCCAGTATAGCCACAGCTCAGCTGGGAAAGCTCAAGATCCACCGGGTATCCAAACTCTCTCATCCTTCTGGCACATTTAACAAAATGACCTGGCACATTAAAATATAATATAAGAAGAAAATGTAGACAATAAAGGGAAGAAGTGTTTAAAATATTTTTGCACATATTTATTTCAACATTGAGAGAGCTCTATCCCTGGGGCGCACTTACAATAGCCTCACCCCAGAAATAAATTATTATTATTATTATTATTATTATTATTATTATTATTATTATAATAAAAAGATTTTTATTAAAGTTTCAACAAAATTTTATCATAACAAACAAAACAAAACAACACAATAACAAACAATAAACAATATAAAACACAGAAAACAAACAATATATACGTCCAACTCTTAACTTCATGTAACTTACTTTCCCCACTTCCTCACACCTCCCTTTTCTGTATTCCAATTTCCAATTTGGTTTCAGCAAATTCTTCCTCTATTTTAACTAATTTTAATATTGTTTAATCTCTTTTAAATTAACCATTACCACTGCTATCCACTTATCTTCTAATTCCCCATCGTTGATTAATTTTGCTGTATTTCTTTACTTGTTACTTACAAAACCTCTTTGCACATTCTTTTCAACTTTGTCACTAATGCCACATTATCTCTATCTCCTGCATCACTTTAACATTCAAATAATTTACAATGTTTTTGCAGATAATCTTTAAATTTCTTCCAATCTTCTTCTGTTTGTTCTTCTCCCATGTCTCGAATTCTGCCAGTCATTTCTGCCAGTTCCATATAGTCTATCAATTGCACCTGCCATTCTTCCAAGGTGGGCAAATCTTGTATCTTCCAATACTTTGTGATAAGTATTCTTGCTGCTGTTGTTGCATACATGAAAAAGGTTCTATCCTTCTTTATCAGGCATGCAATATAATTTATTTGATATTTTATTTATTCAGTGAAATTTATATACCACTTCATTGGGGAGAAACCTCTAATGTTAAAATCAAGTAATTAAAACCATTATTTTTTTAATGAAAGTAGTAAAGAGATTAAATCCTGCCTGTGTCATCTATGTTGTTCACATAAGGTAAAGGTAAAGGTACCCCTGCCCGTATGGGCCAGTCTTGACAGACTCTGGGGTTGGTGCACCCGTCTCACTCTATAGGCCGGGGGCCAGCGCTGTCCGGAGACACTTCCGGGTCATGTGGCCAGCGTGACATCGCTGCTCTGGCAAGCCAGAGCCGCACACGGAACGCCGTTTACCTTCCCGCTAGAAAGCGGTCCCTATTTATCTACTTGCACCCGGGGGTGCTTTCGAACTGCTAGGTTGGCAGGCGCTGGGACCGAGCAACGGGAGCGCACCCCGCCGCGGGGATTCGAACCGCCGACCTTTCGATCGGCAAGCCCTAGGAGCTGAGGCTTTTACCCACAGCGCCACCCGCGTCCCGTGTTGTTCACATAGGCTTGTCTAAAGAAATAAAAAATTAAGCAGGCACCCAAAAGGAAATAGTGAAGTCGCCTGCTGAATGCCAATAGTGAGGGAGTTCCAAAGTGCTGGTGCTGCCACAGTAGAAAGATTAACTGCGATGAGCAAGATTCAGTTGTTCTCTTGCTGAGCAGGGAGATTTCCACCTTAACTGAGCTATGCTGCTCATCCTCTGCTCAGCTGAAGGTAAAGGTAAAGGGACCCCTGACCATTAGGTCCAGTCATGGCTGACTCTGGGGTTGCCGCACTCATCTCGCTTTATTGGCCGAGAGAGCCGGCATACAGCTTCTGGGTCATGTGGCCAGCATGACTAAGCCACTTCTGGCGAACCAGAGCAGCACACGGAAACGCCGTTTACCTTCCCGCCAGAGCGGTACCTATTTATCTACTTGCACTTTGACGTGCTTTCGAACTGCTAGGTTGGCAGGAGCAGGGGCCGTCGCAGGGATTCAAACCACCGACCTTCTGATCGGCCTAGTCCTAGGCTCTGTGGTTTAACCCACAGTAATACCCGCATCCCTACAGCTGAAGGTACATCATTGTATTTTCCCCATCCTGGCTCAGCTGAGACCCAACTGGCTGATCGTGGCAGATCTTAAGCCAGGGAAATAGGGGAGTGGGATGGGGGAATAAGGTTGGATCCTAAGCCCATTCAGCTTGGCCCCATGACCTGTTGACCAGCTTATGTGAAGCTAGCAAAAATGGCTGCTTTACCAGACTTAGGATAGCTCAAGCAGCAGTAGCCCTGATGCTGGGCAGAGTTTGGATCTGGTGTAACTTTGAGCTGGTTTAATTTACATCAGTTTATGGCATATAGAAGCATTATCTGCCACCTGCATTAGTGCCAGTTCACAGTTTATAGTTAATATAAGTAATCATAGAATTTAAGGAATAAAAAAGGCCAAGCTAAGTAAAAAATATATTTTGGAGGGGGAAATAACATGTGCTTAAAATGATTAATCCTATCACACATTCTCTTGTCCTGTGTTGCCTTCCCTACACACACATGCGCGCACACACACACACACACACACACACAAACACTAATTTTCCCTATTACTAAAATCCTGGTTGAATCTAGACACATCAAAGAAACATTTCAGTTGAAAGCATTGTAAATTTAAACAGGGAAAACAGGTAGAGAAAAACGGGACTCCACATCACCCTCTGGTGGCACAATGTTACATCACACATACAACGCATATAAATCGCTTTTTCTTTACCAGTCTAGCTGAGAACCCTGTCTCATCTAGTTTCCAAATCTCCCCAAACTCATTGAATACAAGTGAAAGATGGATAAGAAAATAAAAACAGCAGATCTCTCTTCAATTTGTCACTGACAAATATTCAGGATTATAGGGCACAATTGAGATAAGCAACAGAGGGGGGAAATGACTTTTAAAGTCTGCTGAATTCAAAAAGCATTTTGGGATGTGAAACTTTTAGCAAAAAAGATAAACAAGTGCTGATGTATGTCCATTATTTTCCCTGAAAATTTCCCTTCAGAAATGTGGTACACATCTGCGGAATGCAGCTGGTATTCCCTCTCCCCTAATGATAAATCAACTGTCCTGTGAAGTTGTTATGATGACATATGACAGTTGGAATAGTAATGAAGTGTGAATTGATGTAGATGAAACACTTTCATTGTGATATCAATCATAAGGTCAAGAGAAGATGAGCTATTCAGTACCAAGAGAAACAAACTTTTACTGGCAGTTTCAGAACAAAGCATATGAAAGCAATCAAACAAATAGTGAATTTCACAGTATTGGATCTAGACTGTCTATTAAACTTATTTCCCAGTGATATCAATGAGACACATGCTAATTTGTACCACTGATTTCAATTAGAACTAAATTAAACTAACTTAACTTACCCTGGAATTTGGATTCAAACCATTCCCCTCTCCCACTAATTTATTTTAAAAGATCCTAAAACTGTCAGGTACTGTAAAAATCAAATAAAAAAGGACAGAGGCAGTAATGATTTCCGGTGAAGCCGGTGTAAAGTTACACTAGACCCAGACTTTATTCAGTAGCAAGGCTGAATTGGAACGGTCGGGTTTTACCACGGGTTTCCATTTGTTCTGCTTTTGCGCTGAAGATTGGGTTTTCCAGGGGAAAGCAACAGAGCAAAGGCCACACCACTTGGAATGTGCATAAGCAGATGTATGGATGAGGTCTGAGCTGGTCTAAGCCCAGACCCTCTAAGTATCTTTATTTTCCAGGGGCAGTCCCAGATTTTCAGAAGCTGCTCCAGTTTCTCATTTGCTCCCAAAATGTCCTGCTTTTCTTTAGGACATCCCTATTTCCACTGGAGAAATGCTGGAGGGTATGGAGTTATGTGACCAACCCCAAACCAAAGAGAGAAAGAATTATACAACCTTTAGAAGACACCCGAAGGCAGCCCTGTATGGGGAAGTGTTAAAAAAATGTTTAATGCTTTATTACATTTTTATACAAGTTGCAAGCAACCCAATAAGATGGTCTGGGTATAAATAATTAAAAAAATTGTTGTTGTTGAATAGGTAAAGGTAAAGGGACCCCTGACCATTAGGTCCAGTCGTGACTGACTCTGGGGTTTCAGCGCTCATCTCATTTTATTGGCCGAGGGAGCCGGCATACAGCTTCCGGGTCATGTGGCCAGCATGACTAAGCCGCTTCTGGCGAACCAGAGCAGTGCACGGAAACGCCGTTTACCTTCCTGCCGGAGCTGTACCTATTCATCTAATTGCACTTTGAGGTGCTTTCGAACTGCTAGGTTGGCAGGAGCAGGGACCGAGCAATGGGAGCTCACCCCGTCGCGGGGATTCAAAACGCCAACCTTCTGATCGGCAAGCCCTAGGCTCTGTGGTTTAATGCACAGCACCACCCGCTTCCCTTGTTGTTGAATAGGACATCCCTATTTTCATTGGATAAATGTGTGTGAATGTTAAGGGAGGCAGGAGAGGATATATTGTTTAATGATATCCTTCCTAACTTGCATTAGCAAATTCGATCCCTAAGCAGAGTTTAAACATTCCCCTTTAAACACACAGCGCTTTGCTTGTTGCATGGTAGTTTTAGCCTCTAAATATAGGATTCCTGGTAAGATCCCTTCTTGTCCCTCTTAAAAAGAATAAACACGACAATCTTATTAAAGTCAATATAAAAGTAGTTTACTCACATTCATTCAGTTCACAGTTGGATCCCTGAAGGCAGACTTATGTTACAAAAGTATATACACATGTTGAACTATTTCATAAGGGAGTTAGATCCTAAGTGACTGCGAAAAAGCAGTCACTTCTCACACATAGAAAAACAAAATGGAGAAGATCAGAAAGAGAGAGAGGTGTGCTCCCTGCCTTGCTCTTGTTTCTGGGGCAGAGAGAGGGCCAGGTTAGACCACACCCACCTCTAGTCACATGCAGAGGAAGCTTTTCCCAGCTCAGGAGGAAACAGGAAGTTTTCTCCTGGCTGGTACACAGCATCCCCTAGCATGTCCACTCTAGGAATGTTGTACTTGACTGCTATTTGTTTCACATCCCACAAAATGTTGGAAGGTATGTAAGCCTAGAAGAGGGAAAGCCAGCCTTTAAACTAGTGTTTTAATTGCAGCATCATCCCTTTTGGTGGCTTAGTTTGCATTGGGTTGACAGGTCATGTGACAAAGCTGAATAGGGTGAATGTCCTTTTCGCCTTTCACTGTGGCTACCATTAGTACTGCTGCCACTCTACAAAGCCCCACTGGTGGGAGTTAGATTACTCCCTAACTTTGGATTGGACCTGATTAGTAAAACTAATCAACTAAATCTGCAATCCTATACCTAATAACATTGTGATAAGTCCCATTGACTTAATTCTGCATAGACATGCATGGAATTGCTCTATAACATTTATTTAATAGGCTGTGAGCCCTAGTTTTAAATTTTATATTATTTTGCGATATTCCATACATACAATGAAAAGCGTGGGTGTTTTTTTCCTTCTTCTACAGGCCATTAATCTGGGTGTTATATACACATCAGTGCACATAATGTAACCGGAGGGATCACGGAATCAGTACCATAACTGAAATGAATTGAATGATTTCTTGTGACACAGCGCTCAACATTAAAAAGCATGGAATATAACACAACATAGAAAATGAAGGTTGTGGTGCAGTTCTGATCTCCCCAAGCTGTCTCCTTAATCTTGCTTAGTCTCTCCTTGCCTCACTCTCCATCATCTGTAAATGGAGGAATCACACCAAAGAGCTCAGGGAAGGCAGCTATTCTCTACCTTGATGGCCTATCTGCTGCCTATTTCTGCTTGGGTGGACCATTTCCAACACATTTCCACTTTGATTGTTTCAGTCCCTAGCCTCTGGCTATGTGTCAGCCTTGTGATTGACATCTGCCATTGTCCAACCAATCAAGGCCAACATTCTGAAAGGTGCCGTGTTGCCCTACAGTCATGAGATCCTCAACCTACCTCAGCTGACCATCAACTCTGCAACATTTGAGGAGGGCAGGAGCCTGCTTCTAAGTAGCTGCAATAAGATAGACTTCAGCTGAATTGCATCCTTCCTTTTTATAGTACCACTCTGTGTTTCCATTTGTCCTCTTGTCTTTTTTTTAAAAAAATCTGACTAAATTTCCTTTTTAAAATAATTTAAATTTTTTATTGGAATTTTATTTACAACATAACATAAAATTCCACCCCCCCAATACACAAATCCACCCTCATTAAACGTGAACATGACATACAGTGAGCATAACATACAACAATACAAACAACCAAATAAAAGATTTCCTTTATCCTGTATCTGGCCTCCTTATTTACTTCTTATAAACTGTTTCCTTTATGAATAATTATTAAGATTGTTCTAATTATAACTTAAATATCCACAAAGTCTCCTGCAGACATTAATCTAAACAAGTCCAGGTATGTATTTTAGGGCACTGTTTTGTGAAGTATTCTCTGCATCTCCCCCATGCTTTTTGAAATTCTTGTCTAGTGTGATCTCTAATCGCCTCTGTTAATCTAGCCAGTTCAATATACTCTAACAGTTTGTCTTGCCATTTATTTTTGTTGGCACAGTTTCTTTTTTCCAGTTTTTAGCAATTAGGACCCTTGGCGCTCCTGTGGCATAGAGGAATATTTTCTGAGCTTCTCTTGCTATACCTGTGTCCGTTATCCCTAGTAGAAAACCTTCTGTATTTTTCATAAAGTTATACTTAAACATTTTTTTTAAGCTTGTCATATACTGTGTCCCAGAAGCTTTTGAAAAAAAAAAATCTGACTAAATTTCATACCATTTAACTGTAGGGTTCTTGGCTGTACCTTTACCCCAACTCAAAGGGTTATTCTTAGTTCATGATACATGTGTGTGTTACACTGGGCTCAGGAAAGAGGTAAATTGGATGCTTTCTCTGAATACCTGCCCTTTACTCCAAGAAATCACACCCATCTGAGAGTAAAAGGAACTAAAGGAGTGTGGTGGTAACCTATCTGAAAGCCTCTTGCATGGCTGGCCTACCCAGATCAGAAGCCATGTAGAAAAGAAAATGAAAAGGTTCTTCCCTGGCTCCCAGTACATTTACGAGCAGTGATGGTGCTGACCTTTAAAGCCCTAAATGACCTCGGCCAAGTATCTTCACCCCCATCATTCAGCCTAGACACTGAGATTCAGCACCAAGAGCCTTCTGGCAGTTCCCTCACTGCAAGAAGTGAAGCTACAGAGTAACCAGGCAGAGGGCCTTCTCAGTAATGGCACCCTCCCTGTTGAACACCCTCCCATCAGATGTCAAGGAGATCAGTAAATATACAACCTTTAGAAGACATCTGAAGGCAGCCCTACATAGGGAAGTTTTTTAAGGTTAAAGGTTTTATTTTGTTTTCATAGATGTTGGAGGCCGCCCACAGTGGCTGGGGCAACACAGTCAGAGGCGTAGCAAGCCCAGGTGGTACCCAGTGCAGAATTTTTTTTTGTCACCCCCCATGTCGACAGCCCAGAGTAGGCTCGGGAGTAGCGGGCGGGCACCGAATGTCCGCCTCCCCCTTCCTACGCTTCTGTGCCCCCACCCCCACAACTCCCAAGTACCCTGTGCCATAGGGGGGAGGGGAGCCGTGGCTCCCGTCCGCCCCTCCCTGGCTCTCTGTAAAGCGGCAAAGCAAGAGCCACTTACGGTGAGCCGGGGAGGGAGGGAAGCTGGGAGGGCAGCCTCTGGCTAGCTGTAAGTGGCTCCTACTGGTGGTGGATGGATCCCACCACCGTCTGTACGGCGTTCTAGCGGTGCCAGTGGCAAACTGCTATGTACAGCGCATGTGCGATGTCGCTACGCACAGCAACACCGGATATGCGTTGTATGTAGCAGTTTGCCACCAGCGCCGCCCAATAAGCCATACAGACGGTGGTGGGATCCTCTGCTCGTGGCTACAGCAGTGGTGGAGGGATCCTCCGCTTGCAGCTGTAGTGGCAATGGATGCAACCCACTGCCGTCCGTGCGGTGCTCATGCGGTGCCGGCAGCAAACCACTATGTACGGTGCATGTGCGGCATCGCTACGCACAGTGCATGCATGCGACACTGCGCATGCATTGTACATAGTGGTTTACCGCCGACGCTGCTCGAACGCTGTACGGACAGTGGCAGGATCCTCTGCTCATGGCTGCAGCGGTGAATGGAACATCTTCCGCATGTGGCTGCGGTGGTGCGATGGCTGCTCGCGCCACCGCGCCCAGGCTGGGCCGGGCCAAGGCGGCAGGGCAAGCACCCCACAGGGTGCCTTCCTTGTCACCCTCTCAGACATGGAACCCGGGGCGAACCACCCCCCCCCCCGCCCTCACCTTGCAATGCCACTGAACGCAGTCAGATGGGCAGGGTGCAAATAATTTATCACCATCATCATCCACCTCCTCCTTGCACTCCTTTTTCCTCTTGGGAGTCAACTGGTTTCACTTTGGGAGCTCAGATGGCTGATCCCTACAGCAGATTTCCTTTTAGCCAACATAAGCAAAAATATTAATCTCAATAAGCCCTTTGACAATCACATAAAAAAACAAAAAACTTGGAAACATTTACCAATGCTGGATGTCAAGTGTTGAAATATTAGCTTTTTGAACATAACAGGAGGTAAGAAGAAATAATACGTGAAATTAATGTTTTCAGAAGAATCTCCAGGGACTTAAAATCTAAGTCTGCCTTGCCGCACTATTTAACAAAAATGTCACTCCTGTTTTGCCAAATAGCTGGGGAGCCATTCTCCTCTGTTTCCTATTTCCTCCAGCTCTTGTTGAACTGGGCTGTTTGATGTTCTCTCTGCCTTGATAGATTATCTATTTCCTAACATGAAGAGGAACCATGGGAAGGGATTGAGGTCTCCACATCTGTCTAACAATCAAAAACTGCAGTGGGATAGAATCGAGAGGTGGAAGTGTTAAAAAGCTGCACAGTTATCTCCCGCTATCTAGGGAACATATGTACTTTGCAACATAAAAAGGGAGTCTAGGAAGTTCAGTCAAGTAATGAGCATGATCCAAAAGCTACTATAGGCTAGCCCAAAGGGCAAAGGTAACTAATCCAATTTTTGACTTGTCTTTGAGCAGCAAATTCTTATACCAAGGCTACGTAGCACAACCCCATAATTTCAAGCATACTCTGGCATGTTGCATAATGCACCTCAGGGAGAGTAGGGGCACACATCCAATTTCCGCTCTTTCACTGCATCACCTTATTTCCATCAATCTTTTCCAAGTTGGAAGATGACCTTCTGAAGTAGGGTGTCTCCTGTACTTAAGAAGCTACCATGCAGGATTTGAACCCCGGTTATGCAGGGAGGGTTCTAAATTGTAAATGGAGTCTCCACAAGTACAAGAGTTGGAGCTGACCCTCCCATTGTGGAGGGCTGGCCACGTGCTGGAGGGAGACGGTCTTGACAGTGTGCCTCTACTCTTTATCTCCTAATTTCCATCTCCTGTAAACACTGAAGACCTGAAGACGGCTAGAAAAGAAGATGAAAGAGTCCATAAATCTTCTTCCTTATGTACCTTGTGGAGCCAGTCTTAGCCAATCTGTGATAACCTGAAGAGATGACCTGTTGGTAATGAAGACATTGCCCTCCTCCAAACCTGTGCACTTCTGGCTACAGAGGTTCTTTAAGATTATGTTGGTTAAGGAAGCCTTAGCAAACTTTGTCTCATTGACTTGAGAAGCATTTGGAAGAAAGTTTGTTTGCATTCCACAACTATACCACAAAGAAAGAGTTGCAAAAGCTAGAGCACCTAAAACCAATAAAGGGTAAAAAGAGCAAATTCTGAAAGCTGGCAGTAAGCTCCCTTTAGCCTCCAGAAAAGCGCTGCAAGCATTAAGGCTCTGAAAAATGTGCTATTTGCACATAAGAAAAAACTGCTTCCATGTGTGAATTTATGTCTGCACGAATTCAGATACACAGAAGGAAATGAAAACCATTTTGCTTTCTGGATGGTTTTCAACAGCTAATTCATATTTACATCTCACGAAATCTACTTTCAGAAAGAAAGAGTAAACAGGAGTTCCTCTCTTAACTACCTAGGGGGAGAAATAATTCTGGACTGAACATGACCATGTAGCTGCAGAGCCAAAGTTGCAACCTGATCTTTAAAAACGAAAAGAGAAAAAAGGGGGGGCTAAATTATGCTTCATGTTTTCTCTCAGACTTTTTAAAGCATGTAGATGTGACAGCAAGGAGACTTTTTAATTAGTGTGTTATGGTTGAATTGAATTCAATGAATTACTTCATTTGCAGATATAACACTGATGTAATTGGAAATGGCAGTCAGAGGAATAATCAGTGATGGATCAAGAGTACAGAAGGAGCAATCCTATCCACAAGAAGTTGACAAAATACAAGCTGGTGTACGTTAAGCCAGTGGTTACACCAGATCCAAACCCTGTTCAGCATTGGGATTGGTGCTCAGCCTATGCCCGTCAGAGGAAAAACAAGCCTTTAAAACAGGGTTTTATTCCAGGTTGCCAGGTCACATTACTGAGCTGAATGGGTTTAGGATACAACCTAAGTCCCCATATTCTGGGCATGCCACACACCCAAAACACCCCTTTTGGGGGACTTACAAAAGCAGAGCCAGCTTTGGCTCAGTTGGGATGAGCAAATCACACCAGAATAATATTCAGCTGAGCCAGGATTGGAGATTTAATTCCTGCTGAGTTTGATGGAGGGAGGAATCACCCAGCTGAACTGGAGATCTGCTACATCATGGGTAGGCAAGCTAAGGCCCGGGGGCCAGATCCGGCCCAGCCACCTTCTAAACTCGGCCCATGGACGGTCCAGGAATCAGCATGTTTTTACTTGAGTAGAATGTGTAATAATAATAATAATAATAATAATAATAATAATAATAATAATTTATTTATACCCCTCCCATCTGGCTGGGTTTCCCTAGCCACTCTGGGCGGCTTCCAACTAAATATTAAAATACAGTGGTCTGATAAACATTAAAAGCTTCCCTAAACAGGGCTGCCTTCAGATGTCTTCTAAAAGTCTGGTAGTTGTTCTTCTCTATGACATCTGGTGGGAGGGCGTTCCACAGGGAAGGCGCCACTACCGAGAAGGCCCTCTGCCTGGTTCCCTGTAGCTTTACTTCTTACAGCGAGGGAACCGCCAGAAGGCCCTCGGTGCTGGACCTCAGTGTCCGGGCAGAACGATGGGGGTGGAGACACTTCTTCAGGTATACTGGACCGAGGCCGTTTAGGGCTTTAAAGGTTAGCACCAACATTTTGAATTGTGCTTGGAAACGTACTGGAAATGCATCTCTGGGTTATTTGTGGGGCATAGGAATTCATTCATCCCCCCCCCAAAAAAAAATATAGTCCGGCCCCCCACAAGGTCTGAGGAACAGTGGACCGACCCCCTGCTGAAAAAGTTTGCTGACCCCTGTGCTGCATCCTAAGCTGTTCGTCCTGGTGAATCTTTTCTTAGGATTGCTCCCTTAGTATTAGAAGGTTGTGGTAGAGTTAGATGGGTGGCATCACTCTTTTTACAAATGTGCCCAGAAATACATGTTAGCATGACCATAGCCTTATCTGATGAAGACTTCACTGTCCTATAGCCACTTGACATTATACATATCTGGGCATATATCAAAGAAACAATTCCTACACATGAATAGATTTCAGAAATTGAGGGGGGGGGCTTTTAAAGCACCAAATAATGTCACCAGAAGAAAACCAAGATCTTTATTTTAACTGATGACATTTTGATTAAACTTAGTCCACACTAGAAGTGCTTGACAAAGACATTTTGCGCTTCTAAATGTTTTTTCAGTAGGAGTGGCATTTTATCTTGGGAAGATAAATACCATTTGGGGAGTTAGCAACAAATATATTATTTAATATGAAAACCATTATCCTCCTCACACTCAAGTATAAAGTGAATGAGATCTTCAGTCATCTGATGATTACAGGAACAGACTTGGTTTAGTTATTTAAATAAATGTGTGTTGAATTATTTTAAATGAAGATTTAAAATATCCTTCTGCACTCTGCATTTTAAAAATGCAGTTTTGAGTTTAACCCTACCCCCTGTTAAAATTCCCTTTTTAAAAGCCCTTTGCAGTTTGACATGTTTTTATGTTACACATGAATAATCAACCCTTCTGGTCTCTTATACCATCTGAATGTAAATTTGTTTGGGGACAAATGCAAATAATTGTGTAGATTTGTATATACTCATATATTCAATTAAATTTTGTTTTTTATTTACCCTGACCTTATATTTTCCTTATTTGAATCCATATAGTATGTATTTTTTCTGTGTAATAAAATTTTGCACTTAAAAACATTTATAAGATTTGTTCATCTTATTAAGAAGAAATCTTTTCTGATGTCATATATATATATATATATATATATTTGCTTTCGTAGATTTTCACGGGTACAGGAATGCAGGTTTTGGTGTCCTCGGGTGTCTTCCCGTGTAAAAGTTGGGGTGTCTAGGCGACGTTTCGACGAGGTCTCACTCGTCATCTTATGAATGATATTGGCAAATATAAGACATTCATGCTAAGGATAGTCAGAATGGATAAAAATTAAAATCCCCTAAGGCTTTGAAGCATACTAATAGGTATATTTTTGCAGAAGGGTATTTGTTTTAAAGACTTGTGGGCAACTTGGCGATGTAAAGAACATAAACCCTCAAATGTCATTGTGCGAGTTCATTCAAGGTTTCTCCAATCCACAATAAAAGACTGCAGATCAAGTCAACTTTGTCTGGGTTCTATTTCCAAGAAGAGCATCTTGCAATGCGTATAGCCAAAGGAGAAATCATTTTTTAAGTGCGATGTACTGCCATCCTTCTCTAAGCCTGCACTGGAAATTTATGCAGAAGTCTCAACGTTCTACCCAATAAAGGATGATATGAGGTTGAGGCTAGAACTGTAAGAGCTCCACAGCAGAAATATATGTAGAGGTAACTTTGCGGTTAGATCTCCCCTCCCCACAGCTGCCCAACCGCCAATATTTCCATGTCAGGTCACATTATTGCATCCTTAGTGGTCTAGCATCAGCTGTAAGGTAAATACATTTACAAGACATTGGGTGTCATTACAAGTCATTGACAATACGCCACCAAACAGCAAGAATAGAAATATCTCACTAGAATTTCCTGTGGACTTGTAAAAAGAAAATAATTGTCTTGTAACATTCCACCCTGGAAAGGAGTTAGCGCGAACAAATATACAGCCTTAGAATTAGTTTATTGGTGTCCTATACCTGTCTGTACATCACACGCAAAACTCAAGAGTCAAAGTTTCAAGTTCCTGATTTGGGATTTCTAAAGGTTTGATCTTCTTGCAGTCCATGGGACTCTCAAGAGTCTCCTCCAGCGCCATAATTCAAAAGCATCATTCTTCGGCGATCAGCCTTCTTTATGGTCCAGCTCTCACTTCCATACATCACTACTGGGAAAACCATAGCTTTAACTATATGGACCTTTGTCGGCAAGGTGATGTCTCTGCTTTTTAAGATGCTGTCTATTTTTGTCATTGCTTTTCTCCCAAGAAGTGTCTTAATTTTGTGACTGCTGTCACTATCTGCAGTGATCATGGAGCCCAAGAAAGTCAAATCTCTCACTGCCTCCATTTCTTCCCCTTCTATTTGCCAGGAGGTGATGGGCTCAGTGGCCATGATCTTAGTTTTTTTGATGTTGAGCTTCAGACCATATTTTGCGTTCTCCTCTTTCACCCTCATTAAAAGGTTCTTTAATTCCTCGTCACTTTCTGCCATCAAGGTTGTGTCATATGAACCCTATAGCACAGCCAAAACCAATCAGAGCAAGGGAGAACATCATTTGTGAAATGTCCATAGAATCTTAGAATTGTAGAGCTGGAAGGGACCGCAGGGGTCATCTAGCTTTACAGCTATCATGTTTGCTTCCCTAACTATTTAGGGAGGCTTCCCAAGGATTCCCTCCACCCCCTGTGTGAACAGTCTGTCCTAAGAGATCTTTTTCTGGCCCTCCAGAAAGTGCTGGACTCCAACCCCATTAGCTCCAGCCATCATCACCAGTGATGGTCCATGAGGGCCAATGTTCCCATCTCCAACATATGTAGGCATGTCTTTTGCTGCATTCTGTTACCTCCTCAAAAATATTCCCATTCTCATTCTTCCTCAGCCATCCCCCGCTCCGCCGCCAGTCCAGACAACCACAAGTTTAGCCTCTATAGTATATTTAAACAAAGCAGGATATATCATCAGCCTTGCCAACACAAATGAGACAAAATCACCGAGTCATATTGACGCATTTCCCTCCTGACCATATTTTTTAATATTAAGGTTGTTTTCTCCCTGGAATCATTAAGACATGACACAGAATAGGCTCGAGCTACTTCATAGCATCAAATATTTCCCTGCGTTGCTATTGAAACAGATCGTTCTTAGTAAAAATGAACCTCAAATGCAATTACGGGAACACCCTAGGCTATGTCAGCACTTCCATTAGAAACTCCTTGTTTCAAGGATTTATATCGTGGCAATAAAAATTGGCTTTGGGCTGGAATTTACTGTAGAAATTCAACATCAAGGGTGTTGTTTCTCTCGCTAATTTTTTTCCCCTCTCGCTAATTTTCAAGAACGTCTCATCATTGAAAAAAAAATAATCGTGAAAGAAATGAGCAAGTAATAATGATGGGTGTTTGTTCTTCCTGGAACAAATTGCTTCCTTCCAATCTCCAAATTAAGAGCGCCCACTGCTTTTTTCATGGAAATTCAGCCACATCAAAAATGCTGGGCAAAGCACTTTAATCCATTCTAAAGTCCTACCATAGAGTATTTCATAAGTCTGCCTTGATCTTCTCTACTGCATCATAGGTGGAGGACCTCAGGTTCAGGGACTGAATGAGGACTTCCTGGCTACTCTTTCTAGTCCTTGAAGGTCCCCCCCAGGCCACACTTCTCATTTCTGCCTAGCTGGAATGTGTCCTTGATATTGAATAATGATTCCGATGGAAGACAAGAGAGTGGGCCTTGAGTGTGTGCAGGGAGTAGCCTTCTGTGCAAATATAAATTTGCACATTTGTTTCTCTACCCATTTTGGCATCTACTCCTGTCTACCCCTGCATGCAGCCCTCAGGCTCAGAAAGGTTTCCTACATAGTTGAGTTTGGGGCTTACCAGTGTTTACGGTGACAGAGGTCTACACAGATTGCAACGCACTGCTAAAGAACCATGATGTTACTGTATGGGGTTGAAATCTGGGGGTGGAATTTAAAAACACTACAACGGCTCGAGATTCTACAAAACTCTTTTGCACGAAAGATACTGGGTCTCCCCAAGGGCTCGGTTGCTGCACAGTTAAGAACAGAACTGGGCCTCCCCTCCATTGTTGTGAGAGCCCACATCAGAATTATGAGTTTTTATTGTAAATTAATCAAAGCCCCAGGTTCCCTACTAGCCAGGCAAGCCTTTTCAACTTGTTCTCATAGCAACAAATGGTCCAAGGCCATGGAGACTATTACTGCACGCTACTCCCTCCCAGATCTTGACACGCTGTCATCTTGGGACCAACATAAAATCCGGGCCTGGATTCTTACAAGAGACGAGGCCATGGACCGGGCACAGTCCACCACAGCTCGCCTCTCCATGTGGCTCCCTAAAGTGAAAGTGGTAAGATCACTTGCCAACTACTTGATAGACCTGACGGAGCCCAATTTGAGAAGAGTGTTTACCATGGCCCGTTTCCATTCTATACCCACGGCCTTCTTGCAGGGGATTTACTCTAAGACCCCTATTACTCAGCGTCTATGTCCATGCACAATGAATGAAGTAGAGGACTTCATACATTTCTTTTTCTACTGCCCTATTTATGAGCTAATAAGAACTAAGCTCCTCCTCTTGATCCTGTCCACCATCACATCTAAGGAAGACTGTTTGAAATCGCTTCTTGTGGACGCAAATCCCCAAATTTCACGTGGGGTGGCAATCTTTATAGTGCAGGCTTTGAAACTTAGGGCTACTCTGACTGGGTAGTGTGTCCTAGACCTGGACCTGTTTTAATTCTTTTTATTACCTTTTAACCTAATGTGCCGAGCCTATTTTGGGGCCATTATATGCTTTATATACATCCACATTTTAGATTCCCGGCGCTGGCAACTAAATTTTTACATTACTGTCTTAGGGTTATTTAATGTCATAATGCCAGTAATATTGCTTTGAATTTTGTTTGGTTGCTTCTCTCTTGCATTTTTGTCTCATCCTGCTATGGCTGTATGCTAATGCAATAAAGGTTTGATTGATTGATTGATTGATTGATTGATGATCAATCAAATAGTATGGCCTATTTTGCCTAACAAAACTGTCGCCTATCGAACTGGCTCTTCTTTTGGTGTTTGTTTGGCCTGAAACTCTGAAAGAACAGGACCAAATCACCATTATTCTGAGTTTTTTTACAAGGCATTGCAGCACGCTGAACATTTACAGTAATGAAGATAGTCTTGTAGAGATCGTGGAGCAATTGAGTTATTTCTTGGCATGAACATGTGGACACAGAACTACAATGCTTACAGTTTTCTGGGAAGAGGGATTGATTGTTCAACTACCCTGGGATTTGTAGATCAGTGAGCACCCTTAACTCATAGCACCCTTAACAAACTACATTTGCAGGAAACCATGACTGATAAAGCAGTATCATAGTGCTTTAAAAGAACAGTGCAGCTGTGGCCTTAGTCCCGGGCTTTATCCAATTTGCCTACTATATAGAGAAGGTCCCAGTACCTTCACTCTCTAAACAAGATAATCTACAATGGTAAAGGAAACAATATTCATAGCACAGCTTGATGAATATGCAAATGAATGCTGAATTTTGTATTTGTGTGGACATCAGTTGCCAGATGAGGGTTAGAAATGCTCATGTTCTGGAGATATTGCCCATCTTTTTCTTTTCATTCAGTATGGATTTCATTATAGGTTTTTTAAAATATTGGCAGGAAAATACCACCTGATAATCTGGAATTATTATTATTTCATTTTTCAGAATGAAAGTGGGAATATTCCACACTGTAACGCGCGCACACACCCACACTACTTATTTCCACTGGTTAAATGGGTTAGAATTTATAATTGAGTTTTATCTGATTTTATATATTTTATGTTTGGTCCCCGCATCTGTATCTGGATCCAATGAGATGAAGGGTGGGCTATAATTATTCCTCATAAAATGATGAAATGAAAGATTGAGGTGCTAAATTAAATATGGATTAATTTGCTAGCCTTTTTATGGTTAGTGAACAACAACCAGGCAGCTCTGTCAACGAAACCCAGAAGTCTGGCATTGTGTTACATTTAACAAAAATAAATCCTGGTATCTTTCAAATGGGATGTAATGGCTTAGCCAGTAATGGGGAAAATACACCTGTTTGAAATTTGTGCAGTATATTCCGGGGGGGGGGGGGGGCAGAATTGAACCTTAACAGTCTAATTTATAGGTGGCAAAGCACACATTTTCTCCCAAGCTGTGCACGGTAGACTGTTTGAATGCATTCCTATATATTAAGATCGACAGTTGTACACATGGTTTACATTCAACTGCAAAGCATATAATCACCTGTTTTCAGCCATTCTAAATTTGGTTCAAAAGTACCCCAAATACCAATTTACTCCCAAAGGACATTTAAATTTCCTTTATGTTAACTCTGGGTCACGTACTTCAAAGGAGGCAAACTGACAGCTTTTATTACACGTTACACATTCCATTCTTTTCTGTGTTAAATACTTTAATGGCTGACCTGGATTTGCTTTATAAGTAGCCTGACGAGATGTGCTGAAATGCTGCCTCCCCCCGCCCCACAGCTGTTACTAGTCTTTCAGCAATATTTAAAGATATGTGAATTTTAATTCCTTATTTTCTACCCCAAAGGATAACTTCTAGGCAGCAATCCTACGACAAGATCTGAGAGGTTCAGCATCCCAGGATACAGCAGATCTCTGACTCAGCTAGCTGAGGTCGCCTGAGGTTGCACTGCATGATGACCGAGGGACACGGGTGGTGCTGTAGTCTAAACCACTGAGCCACTTGGGCTTGCCAATTGGAAGGTCAGCGGTTCGAATCTCCAAGACGAAGTGAGCTCCCATTGCTCTGCCCCAGCTCCTGCCAACTTATCAGTTTGAAAGCATGCCAGTGCGAGTAGATAAATAGGTATCACTGTGGCAGGAAGGTAAATAGCATTTCCGTGTGCTCTGACACTCGTCACGGTGTCCTGTTGTGCCAGAAGCAGTTTAGTCATACTGGCCACATGACCCAGAAAGCTATCTCTGGACAAACAGCGGCTCCCTCGGCCTGAAAGTGAGATGAGCGCCACAACCCCATAGTTGCCTTTGACTGGACTTAACGGTCCAGGGATCCCTTACCTTTTACCTTGCATGATGACCTTTGCCAAGAGAGAGATAGGGAAAATATGTCCTTGTTAATTCTCCTCAACATCTCAGTGGCTTTTGATACCATCAACCATGGTGTCCTTCTGGAGCAACAGTCTGTGTTCGGGTGTTAGGTAACACCAGTGGTTTTTTTTTTTCTAGAAAAATATATGCTGTTACTCACCATAAGGTTGTTACAGTAAGCGCCACACTTTTTAACAATGAAAAAAGTCGCACTAATTATCCTTATGTATACTCTGGAAAAAAGCACTGGGTAGCACTGCTTTGTGGTGGTTCTAGTCGTTGCACTTTAGGGTTCACTGAGGTAAATTGTGTTTTTAAGTAGCTTGACTGTATTCATGCTTCTTTTTTCACACTTTCGGTATCACACAGTGGATAAAATACTGAACTGGATCTGGGAGATAAGAGTTGAAGTCTCGACCCAGGGCTGAAGTCCCGACTAGGTGACTTTGGGTCAATCACTGTCTCTCAGCTTAACCTACCTCACAAGCAGGGCTTTTTGCCAGCCGGAACTCACCGGAACTAAGCCCTGGCACCTCTCAGGTGGGCGCCATTGCCATTCTAAGAGAATGAGGGAGGTGTTCATGGTGAGTTCCAGCACCTCTTTTTCTAGAAAAATAGCAGTGCTCACCAGGTTGTTGTGAGAATAACACAGGAAAGGATCAAAGCATGTATGCCACAGATGACATGCAGAAATGGATTTATGAATAAACACATGCAAACTGTCATGTACCAGAAATACACTGATCCATCTGTATCTCTGCCTCCATGGAGAACGTTGCACGTGACTCAGTACATATGTTGAATTCAGAATGTGAATTTGTGTGAGAGACGCATAACCATTGCCTTCAAAGGAACACACACTTGAATGCACTTCAAAAGATAGGTGTCATCAGAGAAGGTGCAGATTAACAATGTCACACTCAAAAATGCACTTGGATTTACATCTTTTTTTAAAAAAAATGATATTTATTAAGATTTTCAGAAATACAGAAAGAAAAGATTAAAGTACATTCAAAGCCTTATTTTCATACACCCGCTTTCCGGGACTCCCTCCTTCCCCCACCCCTACCATATTCCCCTATCATATTGTTGGCTCCACAAGCTCTCAGTTCTAATTAAAACTTAATTTGTTTAATAAAAGACAAAAGTTCTCTCCCCAGGGCCCACCCCCTTTCCATTCCACAATTTCCCTTTTTTTTAATGATAAGGACACCCCACACAATAGAAATATAAGAAATAAGAAATAGAAAGTATAGTAGATGAAAGAAAACCAATTCAGAAAATAGTTGACAAGCCTTTGGATACTAGTTCTCCCTCCC
>JAXCMG010000069.1:774921-857257 GCA_034642415.1 Podarcis siculus
CCCCCCCCCCCCCGTTCGTATCAAATCCGAAAAAAATTCTTTTTTTCTCCTTTTAAACCCGGTTTCCAAATTACTCACGGGTTGTTGTTAAAAGTCCGAATTCTCAATGGAAGAAGTCAGCGCTCTCCGCCGGATGGCATGCGGCTTCGCTCGGCAGGGATAGCAGAGGACTCAAAGCACCACGCTTCTCCCCGGCACCCGATCCGTAGCCTTTAAAAAGGCTCCTTCACGAGTCGGGAGGGCGCTAGCGGTGCCAGCCGAGTCTCCATGTCCACGGCCTCCGTGGCCGTGGTTTTTAAGGGTCCCCGCATCGCCGGTGCGGTAGGACCCAGCCCCTGCCGAGCAGGCTCCCTCCGGAGCTCGGAGGGAGTCCGCCATTAGGCGATGGCGCCAACCCGGAAGTCTGCACTTGGATTTACATCTGAGCATAGATGCTTCCTATCAACACTGCGTTGCTATAAATGGAATGCAAATGCGAATGTGGATGCCATTTAAAGCATCCACACTGGAATTGGATTACTGCAATGGGGATGATATGAGGAAACCCATATGTGTCTTGAGACACATATGGAGAATAATAAATAAAGTCCATTTGGCTAGAAGGTAAAGGTAAAAGGTAAAGGAGTTAAGTCCAGTCAAAGATGACTATGGGGTGCAGCACTCAACCCACTTCCAGGCCAAGACAGCCAGTGTTTGTCCACAGACAGCTTTCTGGGTCATGTGGCCAGTATGACTAAACTGCTTCTGGCACAACATAACATCGTGACAGAAGAAAGAGCGCATGGAAACATTGTTTACCTTTCTGCCACAACAGTACCTATTTATCTACTCACACTGGCATGCTTTCAAACTTCTGGATTGGCAGAAGCTGGGTCAGAGCTACGGGAGCTCACCCCATTGCATAAATTCGAACCACCGACCTTCCGATTGGCAAGCCCAAGAGGCTCAGTGGTTTACACCACAGCGCCACCCACGTCCCATTTGGCTAAAATACCTACACAAACCATGAAAATGTGACAAATCTGCATGTCTTTAAAATTATTGGAAATTAGATTGCATAAGTTCCCAAAAGCTGATTTGGGGAAGAAGAACCATCTTCAAATGGCTCAAGGAGACCATTACCCAGACCTGTCAAGTTTTGGGAAAGTCCCACTTTCATACACAAAACACTGTGGTTGTGAACTCATATCTGAATACATACCTGCATGAACAGTGAACTATGTAGCATTGCCTTGAGGTGCACATAGAGATCTTTATCCCTGTCCAGGGCCACCAGCTGTGTGCAGTTAAGGGTCAGCCTTCAGTTTATATAATCTGCAGGAACACCTTTGGGAACCATTTGATGCACAGGAATTTGGCATGAAGCAAGCTGGTGTGAGTTAAGCAAGTGTAAAGTTACACCAGATCCAAACCCCATTCAGCAGTGGGGCTCCTGCTGCTTCTCTGCCTAAGCCTGGCAAAGGGGAAACAAGCCTTTTAAAAGTGCTTTGGGCTGGGTTGCCAGACCATGTGAGTAAACTGAAGGGGTTGGGATCCAGCCTAAGTCTCTCCTCTGTGGTCACCCCCCCCCCACAATATTGCTTTTGGGGGAATTACACCAGCTTTGGCTCAGCTGGCTGAGGCAAGATGCAGTAGTTATGCAGGCATACACTGGGCCTAGCTGGCGTTGGGAATAAGACGAGATGAGCTAGGAATCAGTTGGTAATGCTGGAGATCTGTTGTGCCCTAAGTTGCCTGCCCTGGTGGATCTTGCCATAGGAATGTGCCCTTAGACAAGAACTCAGTTTCACTTTGTCTTGCATCTGAGTTTGACAAAAACAGAAAACTGAATCTTCGGACCTGCAGCTGTGGGAAACAGTAGATATCTGCTGATGTACATAATATTTCTTGTGTTCTGTTAACTTAAGGATTTTTTAAAAAGTATTTGTATTCCCATCAATCTATAATTGGATGCAGTTGGTAACTGTCGTATTTTAATTAAAAAGAAGCATTAAGTCATGCTGAGAATAGAAACACAATGAAGTCATGGCATGTAAACAGTCCTTAAATCCAAAACTTCATTATATTCCATAATTGTTGAATATATTTTCTCTAACGTGTGGCCAAAAGCGTTGAAAAGATGTGTTGCCTCCAAGTTCCATATGACTCAGAAAAATGATAATCATGGGATCTAAAATATTTTTAAGGCAGATTGCCCCCTTGCTTTTCTGAAACGTCTTTCTGGGTGAAATATTAAGGTTGCAATCCTAAACATGCTTTCTAAGTCATCATTGGGGAACTTGTGGCTTTCCAGGTCTTGTTGCAATATAATTCCCATCATCCTTGACCATTGGTCATGCTGGCTGGGGCTGATAGGAGTTGGAGTCCAAGAACATCCCTCATGGAGGGTGGCTTTGCATGTCAGCTAGCTCATTTAGTACACTGGTACCTCGGGTTACAGACGTGTCAGCTTGTAGACGCTTCAGGTTACAGACTCTGCTAACCCAGAAATAGTACCTCGGGTTAAGAACTTTGCTTCAGGATGAGAACAGAAATTGTGTGGTGGCGGTGTAGCAGCAGAGGGAGGCCCCATTAGCTAAAGTGGTACCTCAGGTAAGGAACAGTTTCAGGTTAAGAACGGACCTCCAGAACGAATTAATGAGGTACCACTGCAGCTGCTCTTTCTTTCTTTCTTTCTTTCTTTCTTTCTTTCTTTCTATCAGGATCAAGCAAGATCTAGAGGGCAAACTTGTTCTTCAGCTGTCAATTTGTTCCTTAATTCAAACATTAGTTCCATGATCTGCTGAGGATTTCCATGTAAGATCAGAGACATATTCTTTCTCTCCTTGAAGCCAGCAGGAAAATGGTAATTGACGTCAACAGGAAGTAGAAATAGCTGCTATTTGAGAGAGCCAGGCAACAACAAAACCAGCATCATTTCGCTAAACATTATGCTTGGCTAATTAAATCAGCATGCACATTGAATTTTGAACTTTTGCCATTTTTTGCAGGAGTGTATCCCCAAGGGAGTTCTAAATACCGCCTAATCAAAGCCATTTCCCCCCACTCTGGGGAAAGCAGATAGAAGTTAATTTCTATCAGTTTGGGAATGCATCTCAGAGCCAAGATCTGTTTGCCATCTGTGGCTAGGGGCCATAATAAACAAGCCTCAAACTAACTTTCAGATCCCAAATCTCTCAAAAGGTGCCCATTGTGATTAGGAGCAGAACATGCACATCTCATTTTCCACACAAGACAATATGTATTCTGCTTAGTTGAGATGGGATGGTAATTTTGTTTCTCATATTTTGATATTACATGTCTCACTGGAGAATATACTTTTCCTCAGCTTGCTTAACTCAGATGGCAATTTTGGCCTAGAAACATTATTTTGGCGGCTTACAAAACATTTGTCTCCAGCATCCAAATCTCTCTGAAGTGAAAATGAACTCGATATAAAGAACAGGCAGCACACGGGAGTTGAATTCATTTGTAAGACCTCTTGATTTGAAAAGCGGAGAGTCAAAAAGGTGCAGAAGTTTAAATATTGTGGGGTGTGTGTGCACACACACACACAGTGTTTGAAGAGAATTAAACGGTTTGGTGTGAAGAGACAATGGCAGCATTCTAGGTATACATACCTTGAACCTAGGGGAAATGACAGCAGAAAGCAATTAACATCGCTGCCATAGCTAGTTGTGCAGGCACATGAAATTTAGAGTACACCATCAGATTAGGTTTAATGTCTGCTTTCGGAAGATGGCCATAAACACAACAAACCATTGTTGTTGTTGTTTCAGCTGTTTTCTTTTGAATGAAAAAGCATGTATGCTCCGCTCGCTCTCCCTTGCAAGAAATTGCCTTCCATTATAATGGACTGATGCTTTTGAATTATGGTGCTGGAGGAGACTCTTGAGAGTCCCATGCAAACCTATCCATTCTTAAGGAAATCAGCCCTGAGTGCTCACTGGAAGGACAGATCGTGAAGCAGCGGCTCCAATACTTTGGCCACCTCATGAGAAGAGAAGACTCCCTGGAAAAGACCCTGATGTTGGGGAAAATGGAGGGCACAAGGAGAAGGGGACGACAGAGGATGAGATGGTTGGATAGTGTTCTCGAAGCCACCAGCATGAGTTTGACCAAACTGCGGGAGGCAGTGGAAGACAGGAGTGCCTGGCGTGCTCTGGTCCATGGGGTCATGAAGAGTCGGACACAACTAAACGACTAAACAACAACAACATAATGGACTGTGCATACGTGTGAAGGGAGGATGTACAGATATTGCAGATATACCACAAGCGGATGGATACAGAGCCTCTATTGGTGATGTGCAGATTTGTAAAGGCACATTGCCCTTCACCCATGGGGCCTGTGTCAGCCAGTGCCTGGTGACCAAAGAGTCAGGCTGGGTAAAGCCTGAGTCAGCACGGCCCACCTTAGGGAGCCCAGCATGGATGAGATCCCACCTGATCTCATCCTCTCACATGGCCACAAATTGTGTTCAGTTGCTTTCCAGCCACATGAGATGTCTTGCCACTGCTGCCCTGTGCCATAAATGGCACTCCCTGGTGAATCAGGGAACGGGAGAATCTCATGAGAAACTGGGCATTTAACAGTGCAATCCTATGCATGCACTGAATTAAGTGAGGATTACTCCAAGGAAGATGTGTTCAGAATGCAGTTTAAATAGATTAAACAAAGATTATAGATGATGATAGATAGATAGATGATAGATGTTAATAATAATAATAATAGATATGCTTTAAAATATACAATACTAAAACCCCATATCCATTGTCATTTCATCTCAGATGCATATATTAAATGTTAAAAACAATATCTAAATTATGTCTATTATTATTATTATTATTATTATTATTTTTAAAAAATAATTTGGCTTTAAACAAATACAAATAGACAACCAAAATTACAAAAGAAAATTCCTTAATAATAATGAAAAAAGCTAAATAACTACAAAAAATATCAAACTACATGGCATAAAACATAAGCCATTATGGGAAAGAAAAAAGAAAAAGGAAAGAAAATGATGTCTATTTTTCATAAAGCCTGTAAAAGGAAGCCATATATTGAGAAACATTCCCAAATGTTTCCTCCCTCGGCGCAAGGCATTTAATTATTTCGGACACTTCTGCGGGATGTCATATTTTAACTAGCCCTTGTCCTAATGGCAGGACAGTATCCTTTGAGCAATTGCTAATGACAACTTTCTTTCTCATCTTTTCCCACTGCTGCTGAGAGTACATTCCAAACAAATGTAACTTTGATAGTAAATTCCATCCTAGTTGGTTAAAGAGTGTTGCCATAAGTTGTGTTGCATTGTGTATGTCTCTTGCCTCCTAATACAGATCTCATTTAGCTGTTTCTGGGTATTTTCTGGTCTTCTTCTTTTTGCTTGTTAAAACACAATTCTTTATTTTTCTCACATGTGTTCAGATAATGAATTCCTCCTGCAACATAGTGGGGAGAAATGATATTCAGAGTGAATGGTTTTGCTCCGCCTTTGACAAAATTAAAGAGATTCATCCCGCGGAGGAGATAAGGGGGTTCCTTTCAATGTTTTGAAGAAGTAAATGTGAGGGAGTGATACCTCTGGCATAATGAAAGATGACAACAAATGTGGAACATAATGAGCAAGCACCAGAAACAGGGTTGTACTTTGAATTTCACAAGCTCTTTTGCTGAATATTGCAATGGAAGTGTGAGATGAAAAAGTGAAATCTATGTGTGCTTCCATTTCTTCCTTCGGAATAAGGCTGCATAGACAACATCACAGGCCTGACTTTGCAAGCAGGGGAAGAAATTAGATTCATTTTGCACTTAAAGGTGAAGCAACCTAAATCACTCTTTCGAATTAGGTTCTCCAGTCAAGTAATCTGAACAAAATGGTATAATTATTGACAATAATATAAGGAAATGCATTGTATTCGGTGAAATTGATGTGCAAAAATGTGCATATTAGGCAGAACTCCATACAAAAATGTGTATATTAGGATAATGTCACAGAAAATTGCTTGCAGATTTTCATGAGACCTTTTTAAAAAAAAAAAAAGAGAAAGAATGCAAACTATTGTCAAAATGTGGAGAACTGGATTTTAGATTAGAAAAAAATGAAAAAATATGAGAAACAGAAAAAGTGAAAAAGATTGATCAGATTGATCAGTACGCTTATTTTTTTTATCAGACACGTGTCCCTCAGCAATAAATTATGTGATACAAAGACTTGCTGACCAAATTATATCCATTAGGTGCTGGATAAATAGTGTCCCAAGTTAATGGGGCTGATGCACGAATAAGCTGAATTATTCTAAAGAAAATTGGAATTCTGACTCTTTTAGGGGGAGAACAGTGGTTAGTATGAATTGATGGCTTTCCCCCTTTAAAGAAGAAAACAAGTTATGAAATGTGCATGGAAGCATGAAATCTATGTACTTGTTCCATGAAATTCAACTAGTTAAATAGAAAGAGATTGTACACCACAGGTCCATGACTGACAGGATTATAGTAAGTTGACCACAGTGTATAAAGATGAGTACACTGAAGAACTTTTGTAGCAATTCTGTGGAATTCTCTGGCGATACCAGAATTGTATTCCACCCATATTCACCTTCTGTTGCACTCTGACCTGTGAGCCAAGTTGGTCTTGGCTGCCCACATTTCCGAAACCTTTGGAAGTCAGCTAAAGCTTGCTAAGTATTCCAAAATTGCTTGTCCATTCTTGTCTTTGGCTTGCCACCTATGTCCTGTAAATTTTGGCTGTAGATCTTGAGAAAGGAGTAGGATGCCATGCTAACAGATGGGTATGAATATTAATGTGAAATAATATTATATACATCAAGTGAGCTTCTTCATGGGCAGCTCTGCTACCCAAGACTGATGGCATGCTTCTAAGCAGTTGCTAAATCAAAACCCATAGTTGCTCAAGGTTCAATGAATATGGATTCTCTAATAGAGCATTCATAAAACTACAGTATGTTCCTACTCTAAGGTGGTGATGCAGTTTTCTGACCTAAGCAAACTGAAGCTCAACACAGGAACATTTGTGATTTCTTCCTATGAGCCATGGCTAGAAATATTAATGTAAAAGAAAATTATATACTTCAACTCAGTTCCATGGGCAGGTCTGCCATTCCTTCACGTTCTTTCAACAATTTCTAGAACAAAACAGCAGCTCAGTGGCAGAGTGGTAGTAACATGGTGTTTTTAGTTTTAGTGATACATCGCACTGCTTGCTAGGAAAAGTCAGAGAGGAAAGAAGGAGAGAGAGAGAGAGAGAGAGAGAGAGAGAGAGAGAGAGAGAGAGAGAGAGAGATCTGCCTTACATCTTGGCAGGCCATTGATCCATCTACAGTGGTACCTCTAGTTACAGACTCAATCCGTTCCGGGGTGCCGTTTACACCCTGAAAAGTCTCAGCTTGTAAGTTTTCAGGAAGCTCTGTGAGAATGTATAATAGAAATATTGTTTTTTAAAAAAATAAGGTAAAATAAGATATTAAGGTAGTGCAATATTAAATTGAGAAATGTGGAAGAAGTGAGTAAAACGGAGAATTATCAGACATGTTGATGGAAGTCCAAAAAAGAGGATGTTGGTGATAAATTGGAGGTTTTGTTTTTGTATAACTTTATATTGGAAAATTAATAAAAATTATATTATAAAAAAAAGAAAAGTCTGTAACTAGAGTGGTGCTTCTGCGCAAGCATGAAAGAGTGCTTTTCCACATGCACGAAGCGTGCAGAACTCTTTTGCGTATGCGCACACTACAAAACTGGAAGTATACACTTCTGGGTTTGCCACGTTCGCAACCCGAAAAGACGCAACATGAACCTGTTGCAACACGAGGTATGACTGTAATTTGTCTAGACTGAAAAGCAGTGATTCTCCAGAGGTTCAGACATGAATCTTTTCCAGACCCACCTGCAGATGGCATCGATTGAGCCTGGGATGTTTTCCCCGTGAAACAGTCTGAGCCACTGCCCTTTCCCTTATCCCAGAGGGGGAAACCTGTGTCTCTCCAATTGCTGTTGGATTCCAGATCTCACCATACTGAGAGTTGGAGTCCAACAATTCTTGGAAGGACACAGGTTCCCTATCCCAGGGTTAGCCAGGGTATATATGAGAACATCAGTTCTCTTTTACTCTGTTTACATTTCAGCTGCAATCCTATACACCAGGGCAGGGAATCCGTGGCCTTTCAACTGCTGCTAGACTCCAACTTCCATCAGCCTCAGCCAGCATGGCTAATGGGGTGGAATGATGGGAGTAAGAGTCTAACAACACCTGGAGGGAGATATATAAAAAAATAAAAATAAAAATTGTCCATTAGCACCTTGGAGACCAACTAAGTTTGTTCTGGGTATAAGCTCTCATGTGCATGCAGACTTATTCAGATACCTGGAGGGAGATAGTTTACTCACCCATGCCTTAAGCAATGACTATTCTGTGGAAAGAGATGTCCTGACTGGGCGTAAACTAGGGACTAGCAAATCTGTCAGTTTTGGTTTCTCCATGGTACTCATTTTTCTTATATTTAGTTCATGTCACCACATTTCTGTATCAGTTTGTGATTTTATTTTTAAGTCTTAATGAAAATTCATCAGCATTTTGGTACACGTTTCTTCTGAGAAACTTATTTTGTATCCAATTTCTCCTAACGTACAGATTTTTGCAAGCAACCTTCCCCAAGAAATGCATCTTTGTATGCTATTTTCACTCTACATGCATTTTTATGCATGCTTCCCCCCAATTTGTGTATTTTTGAACACATCATTTGCTTGGAGAGCCCCACTGGAAAATGCAGAGAAGTACAAATTTCAAATGATATTTTTTTTCAAAATTAAAAAGTAGTCCAGTAGCACCTTAGAGACTAACTAAGTTTGTTCTGGGTATAAGCTTTCGTGTGCATGTACAGTTCTTCAGATAGCTTCAGATAGCACACAAAAGCTTATACCCAGAACAAACTAAGCTGGTCTCTAAGGTGCTACTGGACTACTTTTTAAGCTTTTATTCTGACTGCGTCAGACCAACACAGTTACCTACCTGAATCTAGATTTTTTTCCCCAGTTTGTATATTGTTTCAGGAAGTAAGATTAGTGAATTTCATATTTAAAAATAAGCCAAACCAAATTTATCCCCACCTGTAGCCAAGATAGAGCTACAGAGTAGTGCAACAGATGTATAAGCTGTGGGTTTGCAAATAAAAAAACTTTGAAATTTGACCTCTGCTTCAGGTATGAAATATGGCAATTTACCAGTATGTTCTATTATCTCCATTTACTTATTGCATTGTAAGAGGCACCAACTTTGCAGTTACTGTTCTGGAGACAAAAGAAAATCTGTGAATGGCACCTGCAAAATATCAGGGTTTCATTGAGACAACAACATTATAACAGACAATATAAAAGAGCAGAGATCTCCATAACATCCTTCAGCATTGTATATTTGCCAAGCATAGGCCCCATAGTTTTCTTGCTAAATCCTTACACGTAACTTGGGTGTTTTCTAAATTAAAGGAGTTCGAATAACATTATTTAAACACAGATAAGAAACATGTTTACATCAGTCTGGTTTCTATATACACTGAAATTTTGAAAACTATTAACTTTTTTTTTTAAAAAAAGAAACAAACAAACCAGTAAACCCTTTCATTGGGTGAGAGCATAGTTCTGGGTTCAGAAAAAGCATCTTACTAGCAAGTTTTTACCAGCATTCTGGCAAACTTTTCCATTTCAGAGCAGAGCTCAGGAATAATGTTTATATACACAGAGAGCATTGGAAGGGTTCAATTTAATCACTCAGATAAATCCTTCTCGGTCAACAGTTGACTTGTTTACCTCAAGTAAAGTCCAACTCAGTTTCCAACTCTTAGTAGAGAAAGCCTTTTCTAGCTGACAGGTTTTTCCTCCAGCTTCAAGTCAGATTGAGATCATCCAAGTCATGAAGTTCACATGCCTTTAATGTCAAGTATGATATCAGTATGGCAAAAAAAAAAAAAAAAAAATCCAGATCAGTCCTGCAAAGCCAGTCACCCACCAAGCTAAAGGCTTCTCCTTCTTCTTTTTCTAAAAAAATGCCAGCATGGTGCTTTTCAAATGTTGTTGGACTCCAAGTCCCATCAGCCTAAGGCAGCATGGCCAATGATGGTGGATGATGCGAACTGTAGTCCAGCAACATCTCGAGGGGACCACACTGGCTACCCCAGTGTAAATAATGCCTTTATATGGTTTACTCTGAAGCACGTGAACGTAAGCAGGTACCCACTGGCGTTAATAAGGATCAGGCAGACGCAGCAATGGAGAATAAGAAGGTGAAGTTTATTGCCAGGCAATAAGCACCCAGTTTGGAATCTCTTCCAAAAGGAACTGGGACCCCGATTGACAGAAATCCAGAGGTCTTTATACCTGAGCAGATCACAGCAAATCATAGCTCATGAGACAACCATGAGGCAGTCACGATATTGCCAGTGAAAATTAGCCAATTAGAAAGCTTCTTGCCATGCTTCCAGCTTCTGGTCAAGCACTGGTCAAGCACTGAGTTCTAGTTCTGCTTTCCATTGCTTGCAGTGACGCTCTGTCTAACCTCTCCCCTAGTTATGACAGGACAGGGAGTTTGGAGATTTTGTGGTTTTGCTCTTCCTGTTCTGTGGATTAATTTAGCCTGTATCTGAGGGGATTTTGTACCAGAATCTCTGATTCATGTCCTCCCCTTGTTCAGGGTACACGGATGTTTGTAGGGGAAAGGTCGGCTCCTAATTTTGCTGTTTCAAGCAGTTTGCAGTTAGCTAAGGCACAGCTTCCCTTTGATTCAAAATGAATTATAAAATACTGTAATCCCTGATTATGTGTGAGCATATATGAATATATTGATTACTGATAACTGATTATATGGATAGCATAGGGGTAGCCCTTCTTCCTTGCCTCAACTCCATTAATGTGGTACCTGTGACACCCTGATGTTGTTGTACTACAGATCCCATCATCACTAAGTATTGGCCATGCTGGCTTGGGCTAATGGCATATAAGGAGGCTCTCCATCACTGGTTCAACCACTAGGTGGCCCCGGACTTATTAGTAGCTGGGTTGATAGGAGCCATTTCTGTTATGTACTAAAGTTCTCACCCTGGGCCAGCAGGGGGATACTGTAGATAGTTATGCAAATGAAGGATCGAAAGTGACATTCAGTGATTGGATAGTTTGTATGCAAATGAAGGATCGAAAGTGACGTTCAGTGATTGGATAGTTTTAGAAAGTTGCTACAGTTACGTTGTTCTGGAGATCTATATAAGCAGGCTGACTGAGCTCTTCAGTTCAGTTCTGTTCTGGTTTCTGAATAAACAAGAGCTGTTTGAAGAATCGCTGTGTCGTCTGATATGTTCACTCACAATCTAACAGTTTCCTGTTGCTGTTCTGCTCTTGCCAGGAAGAGAAAAAGGTGTCTCAATGACATTAGCATATAAACATGAGAGTTTGTAAAAGTTGCAGCAGGCAGATTTCCAAGCAACAGATTAGACTATACCACACCGTGATCTATCAAGGCTGATAGTGATATGTACAAAGAAACGCGACCATTCATAGTGCCCACACTCTTCCCAACAAGAGAGGCCTTTTGCCACCTAACAATCAGATACAAGACTTGTCAGTGCAAATCCATCACAATATGCCCATCACTACCTCCCATGGTGCCCAAGAAAGGTGTCAGTAGATATCTCCGCAAAAATTTGCTCTTCCTTTTTGCACTGTTTCTTTTTTTTTATAATATTTTTTATTGCGTTTCTTTTCATAGGTTCATAAATTCAAAGGCATACAGAAATAACAAGACAAGAAACAAATAATAAGAATACAGAAGAAAAAAAGAATAGATATATAACAGTTCAACTTTCCATAATTTACCAGTGCCAATTGGACCTCCCCACACCTTCCAGATCTGCGTTCTTTATAATAACAGTGTCAGCAATTTGTTACCTTATTTCATACCTTATTGTAACTTTCAATTATTATGTTTCTAAGTTCAAAATGTTATAACTCAGTTTTAGTATCTTTAAAATAAACATAATATGTTTGTTTCACATTGTCTCCTTTTCTATCTTATCACTTATTTTACCATTTACTTAATCAAATTGCTAAAGCATAACATTTCCTAATCGTGCACAATCCTAACATTCATGCAACTTATAGTGTTTTTGCAAATAATCTTTAAATTTTTTCCAATCCTCCTCTATTATTTCCTCGTCCAAATCTCGGATTCTGCCAGTCATTTCGGCTAATTCCATATAGTCCATCAACTGCGTCTGCCATTCCTCCAGCGTGGGTAAATCTTGTGTCTTCCAATGCTTTGCGATAAGTATCCTTGCTGCTGTAATAGCATACATAAACAAAGTTCTATCCTTCTTTGACACTTTCTGGTCCACCATGCCCAGCAGGAAGACCTCTGGTTTCTTGGGAAAGGTATACCTAAATACCTTTTTCAATTCATTATAAATCATTTCCCAGAAGGCCTTCACTTTTGGGCAGGTCCACCAGAGGTGAAAGAATGTCCCTTCTGCTTCCTTACATTTCCAACATTTATTATCAGACAGGTGATATATCTTAGCTAACTTGACTGGGGTCATGTACCACCGGTAAACCATTTTCATAATGTTTTCTTTCAAGGCACTACATGCCGTGAACTTCATTCCGGTGTTCCCAGTCCTCAAACATAATGTTGTGTCCAACATCCTGTGCCCATTTTATCATGGCAGATTTAACTGTCTCGTCCTGTGTATTCCACTTAAGCAGCAAGTTATACATTCTCGAAAGTATCTTAGTCTTTGGTTCTAACAGTTCCGTCTCCAATTTCGATTTTTCCACCTGAAAACCAACTTTTTTATCCATTTTAAAAACCTCTTGAATTTGAGCATAATGTAACCAGTCTCGCACCTTATTTTTTAATTTGTCCTGGCTCTGCAACTTCCAATTGTCTCCAGTTTTTTCAATTATTTCCCAATATTTCGGCCAGTAGGCCTCCATATTGGGTCTTTTTCGGGCCTTGGCCTCCACCGGTGATAGCCACCTCGGGGTCTTACCCTCTAGTAAGTCTTTGTATTTCATCCAGACCGCAAAAATTGCTTTTCTGACAATATGGTTTTTAAACAATTTATGAACTTTAACCTTGTCGTACCATAGATATGCATGCCAACCAAAAGCATTGTCGAACCCTTCCAGATCTAGGACATCAGTGTTCTCCAGCAAGAACCAATCTTTCAACCAGCAGAAGGCTGCAGATTCATAATACAACCTCAAGTCCAGCAGGGCAAACCCCCCTCTTTCTTTCGAGTCAGTTAGTATTTAAAATTTTATTCGGGGCTTTTTGCCCTGCCAGACAAACCTAGATATATCCTTCTGCCATTTTCCAAAACATTCCACTCTATCCACGATCTGTAGGGTTTGAAACAGAAATAACATTTTCGGCAATACATTCATTTTTATAGCTGTGATTCGGCCCAACAAGGAAAGTTTCAATCTTGACCAAATTTCTAAATCCTTTTTGATTTCCCACCAACATTTTTCATAGTTATCTTTAAATAAATTCAAATTTTTGGAAGACAAATAGACCCCTAGGTATTTCACTTTTTTGACCACGTTTAATTCTGTTTCTTTCTGGTACCCATCTGATTCTGTAGAAGTCAAATTTTTAGTCAAGACCTTAGTTTTTTGTTTGTTCAACTTAAATCCCGCCACCCGACCAAACTCAGAGATAAGTTCTAAAACTCTTTTTGTACTAGATTCTGGCTCCTGTAATGTTAAAACTAGGTCATCTGCAAAAGCTTTCAGTTTGTATTGTTTCACTCCGACCTCTATCCCTTGTACCAACTGGTCCTCCCTAATCATGTTCAACAGCACCTCCAGGACTGAAATAAATAGGAGGGGGGATAGAGGGCACCCCTGTCGTGTCCCTTTTTCAATTTTAAATTCCTCCGTCACCACATTGTTCACTATCAGTTTAGCTTTTTGCTCTGAATAAATTGCTTCTATTCCATTTTCAAACCCCCGTCCCACTCCCATCCCTTCCAAGTTTTTCTTCATAAACATCCAAGATATGTTGTCAAATGCCTTCTCCGCATCAATAAAGATTAACACCGCCCTTGTATTCCTTTTAGTTTGCAAAAGCTCCAAAATGTCAATGATGTTCCTGGTGTTATCAAACAAATGTCTACCAGGGAGAAAGCCTGCTTGGTCCTTGTGAATTACTTCATTAAGTACCTTTTTAAGTCTTGTGAATTACTTCATTAAGTACCTTTTTAAGTCTACTTGCCAAAATGTCCGCAAATATTTTGTAATCCACATTCAGGAGTGAGATGGGACGGTAGTTCTTAAGTTGGGTCTTTTCAGATTCCAGCTTGGGTATCAATGTGATGAATGCTTCTTTCCACGTTTCCGGTGCCCTCTTCCCCTCCATGATCTGGTTGCATACCTCCATCAAAGGTTGTATCAAATAGTCCTTCAGGGTCTTGTAGTATTTGGAGGTAAGCCCATCCGGGCCTGGAGATTTGCCTAATTGCATATTCTGGATGGCACCTTCAATTTCCTGTTGAGTTATTTTGCAGTTCAAGGTTGATCTTTTATCCTGAGATATTTTTGGTAATCCATTAGTTTTTAAAAATTGGTCTATCTCAAACTCTTTCTGTGGCCCCTGTGCATAAAGTTCTTTAAAGTATCTGTGGAAGCACTTCCTAATTTCTTCTGGTTTCTGAACCATTCTTCCTTCAATCTCTAGATTTGTAACTGTATTTAATTTTTGTCTCTTTTTCAGCTGCCATGCTAGCAGCTTTCCACATTTATTTGCTGATTCAAACGATCTTTGCTTCATTTGTTTAATTTTCCATTCAATCTCTTGATTTATCAGTTTCGAATATTGTGCTTGATGGAATTTGATTTCTCTCAGCACCTCCTTTGACTTTGGTTTGGTTCTCAATTTTTTCTCTCCTTGATGTATTTTCTCCAATATTTTCTCCTTCTTTCCATTCCAGAGTTTTTTCTTAATTGTGTTTTGTTGTATCAGAAACCCTCTCATGACTGCTTTGCTGGCATCCCAGATCATTCTTTTTTCTACCATAGTATTCAAATTAATTTCGAAGTAATCTTTTAACGTTTTGGGGGCCTTCTTCACTATCTCTTGATCTCTTAGTAAGGTGTCATTCATTCTCCATCTGAAGGAGCTGGTTGGAGTAAGTCTCAGTTCCATTTTCAAGGCGTTATGGTCGGAGCAGGTTTTTGGGCAGATTTCCACCTTTCTAGTCTTAGGTGCCAGCCCTCTAGATGTCCATATTTGGTCGATTCTTGTCCATGACACGTGGGCCTCAGAAAAGAAAGTTCCTTCTTAACCTAAGGGGTTCTTTGTCCTCCATATGTCAATCAAATCCATATTGTCAGTCAGTTCAAAAAAAGTTTTGGGCAGTCTGCCGTCTGTTGTTAGATTTTGATTTTGAGACTTGTCCATATTTGTTGATACCACCCCATTCATGTCTCCCATCATAATGATGTTAGAATAGTCCATATAGTCCAGCATGGTCTCATGCAGCTTCTTGAAAAATTCTGATTTCCCATCATTTGGTGCATATATTCCTAATATCAAAAAATTTTCTCCTTGTGTCTGAATTTCAATCGCCAAAATTCTTCCTTGTTCATCCTTAAATAAAAATTTTGGTGACAGGTTCTCCTTAGCATATATCACCACTCCTCTTTTCTTTACCCTGTCCGACGAAATAAATTCTTGGCCTAGTCTTTTATTAATTAACACTTTCCTGTGGAGCCTGGTCACGTGTGTTTCTTGTAAACAAATAATATCCAATTGTTCTTTCTTCAAAATGTGAAATATCCTCCTTCTTTTTTCCGGGGAATTTCCGCCATTTATATTCCAACTGAATAGCTGCAGAGACATCCTGTTCTAATTTGTTGGTCCTAAAGTGGGGTGTCTTCCTTTTCCTCTGATCCCGGGGATGTAGACGTTGGTCCGCCTCCAGGCGGTGTTGGTCCAGATAGTGGTAGTGGCCAAGATGCTGCTGCTCCTTTTTGGAGATCTTCTCCGTGGTCGTGCAGGAACTTTTGCTGGTCCTCTGTTGTTCTGATTTTAACCTTCTTTTCTTTGTAGGTAAAAGATAATCCTTGTGGAAACTCCCACCTATAGGGAATTGCGTTGTGTCTCAACAATTTTGCTAGTTCTGTATAGGTGGCTCTAAGGTCCAATAACTGTTTCGGTATGTCTCTGTAGATTTCCACCCTTTTGTCTTGTATTTCAAGTGATTTTTTGAAGTGAAGGCCTAATATCTTGTCTCTCTCTTCCCTTGATCTCAAAATTATCAAACAGTCCCTGGATCTGTCCTTCCTTACCAATCTTCCCAGTCTGAATGCCGATACAATTTTAAAGTCACTTTCTTCCTTTATGCCCCAGAACCTGGAAAATTCTGTTGTCAAATAACCAATCAAATCTCCTTGTTCAAGTTCTGGTATGGCCCTCAGTCTGAGGTTGTTCTCACGGTTTTTCAATTCCACCATTGACAGGTAGGCTTGTTGTTCACCTATCTGTTTATGCAGAGGCTTAACTTCTCCTTTAATCTCCTCGACCTCCTTCTTCGCTGACTCTGCTTTTTGAATGGCTTCCCCAGCTAGTTTACGATTTTCAGCTGTTGCTCCTTGCAACTTTTCAATTGCTTGTGTATGCTGGGAAACCTGATCAGTCAATTTCTGAATCGAGGATGTAGCTTGGTCAATTTTCAATGATTGATTATCCACCTTTTGATTTAAAGTTGACAGTTGTTCCAAAATTTGTTTCAAAACTGCTTCAGATCCTCCTGTTGCCATGTCTTCCACTGCAGACTTCTCAGACTTTTCAGCTTCCGCCTTTTGTGCTACCAGCACAGTTGGAACCGATGATCTACGCCCTTGGGTCAAAGTTGTTTGTACAAGTTGTGCAGGTTTTTTTTCTTTTTCTTTTTCCTTGGCTTCCTTGGCTTTAGCTGCTCTTGTTTTCCCTGCACCACTCATTCCACATCTGTCAATGTTCAAGGTCAAATTATCTATTGTCCCATGGGAAAAGCAGATCCAGTTTAAAAACAGTCAGTAGAGAGAAAGTCAACATAAAAAGCAGTTCCCAGGCCTTTATAATTCCAAAGTCCTCTAGGGGGAGTGCCACCAAGATTCAGAAGAAAGAAGGAAGTTTTTCCGCCATTAAAGTCCCTATTGTCCCAGTTCAAAAACACAGTAGTCCCAAAGCAATAAAAAGATCCTCCAGAGCTCTTTTAAAATTTAACAAAGTTTCAGGGAAGGTGTCTGCAACAGTGTCAAATCCAGCCTATTTATGCTCAAAAGTATCAAGTAAGTTTCAGTAACAGTTTCCGCAGTTTAACAGTTCTCTCCTGCCTGGCAGCCCGGCGATTTGGCTCTTCAATCTTAATGGTCCCTAAACGAGAGGATAGCTCCAATTTAGATTTAAAAGTCCCTTTAGCTTGAAAGAGGTTCTATTCTTTCTCTTTTAAAAGCCAGTTCCATAAGCGCACGAAAGTCCCAACTTTAACGGTTCCCTTTTAAAGCGCTTTCCGCTTCTCAAGTTCTTTGCTTTGATCTTGCAAGCAAAGCCGGAAGACGGACTTCCTTTTTCTCGTCTCCCGGTTTCAGCCAAATTCAACAATTTAATTTCCGAATTTAATGTCCCTTACTCACGGGTATGTTGATTGCAGCCTGATGTTTTCAGGAAGAAAGGTCGGCGCTCATCAGTGACAGCCGCGCGGCTTCGCTTCCGCAGAAAGAGCGATGAACTCACAGCACCGCTCCCCCTCCTACACTCCGGAGCCCCTTACGGGGTTCCTTCTGCGTTTTCGGGGTAGCTTCTGGTGCCCGCCGAGTCCCACGGCCACGGGCTCACTCTACCCGTGGTTTTTCTTAGTGGGTCGCCGCTATGCCACAGCGTGCGACCCTTTTCTGCGGAGCCCCTCTTCAGAGAACGAGGAGGACCGCCATCACCGTTTCGCGCTGCCTCCGGAAGTCCCTTTTTGCACTGTTTCAACTTTTTCTGCAGTGAACGCATCTGCTAACATGCTCAAATTTCATTGGGTGCCATGTTTGGACATCCATGCTATTCTCCCATCCATTTTGAATAGAGAAGCCCCTGTCTCCTTTTCTGTTCCTTTGGATGTGACACCCTTTTTGTCTTAGGCCACACCCCACAGCAGCCATTTTGTCTTCACAGCAGCCATTTTGTGACTGGCAACCACAGCAATTCCTCAACATTTCAAATGTTCCCACTGGCCCCAAATGATTGGTGGCCTATTAGTTAGTGTGTAGGGCTAATCTCTCTCTCTCTCTCTCTCTCTCTCTCTCTCTCTCTCTCTCTCTCTCTCTCTCTGTCACACACACACACACACACACAAAATCTAAGTTAAGTGTTTCTAATGTCAGGCATACTAAGTTTCTTACGTATGTTCCAAATACTTCTATTCCTCCATTCTTTTCCCCATTATGTATTTCCAATATTTACAAGCAGGCTATCAATAAAATGGATTCATATTGCCTGTTTAGGAGATGGGATCTAGTTAGCTTGATGAATCACAAGCAATGTTGGCCTAATCTAGATCTTATACCCATGCTTGCAGTTTGCGTAGGGTGGTGGAGTGTGATTGCTTTCTATAGGTCCCATCTTTATACATCCATAAGTTGGCAAGCATCTAATTATTTGAAGGGTGGAGTTGAACAGCTGCATCTTACAATCTAAGAATAAATTGTTTCCCGGGTACAAACCAAAGACCATGTGTTTTTAATAACCGTACAGCTTACAAAGCGTGTTCTCATTAAAAGAGAGCACGTGTTGCGGTTGGGGCCAGCCAAGCCAGCCCTCTGTTGCTGGGAGGGTTAGGATAGATGGACTCTAGCAGGGATTGGTCGATGGTGTTGCTGGGGTAAAATTGATGTTGCCATTTAGGGGGAAGGAACAGAGGTTTTTTAAGAATTGCACGCAGCGTGAGAGCTTTCACTTTTGCTGCGTGCAACGGATCACCCGCCCACTCTCCCTTATTTTGTTATGGTGTGTTGACCTTGCTATGCATGTCATGGGGTCGTCTGCCGTTGGGGCAGGGGCGTGGTAGGAATTTTGTCCATTTGGCTGATTGGCTGGTGCCATTTGGTTTTTGCCTACTGCGTAGCAAATCGTCACAACTTGTAAGGTTGCAGTTAGGCATTGGTTAAATAATTGGTTGGAGGAGGGGTAAGGATTGGCTGGGCCTGCCCCTCCAATGGTGCTGCTGCAAGGGAATTCCGTTAAAGGAATTCAGGGGCTTGAAATGCTTTCATCCTTATCCCTGGAATCGGATTTGGGCCGCACAAGCCCCTGGGAGCATGAGGGGGAGAGGTGAGGGCCTGTGGCTCAGCTCCACTTTCTACCCAATATTGTTTCCCCTCACTGACTTTCCCTGGAATGCAGAAGTCAGTTCTGTCCCCAGGCGGGGGGACAGATAGTCATAGCCAATGCCTAAGCACCCATTCACATCCATGTATGTTAATAAAGTTGTGGCCAAAATTATGCCAAAAACCTTAAACAAAAATTCTGTGTGATGTGTGAGTTATTGGGGAGGTGTCTTGGGGACCTCGACACGCAACCAGTAAAAGAGAAAAAGTGCCACAGACAGAAAAGTTCACTAGTGTGCTTTGCAAATTGCCACGTTCAGTACTAGGAAAAATGGGGCACATGAGGAAGTTGGGGGTGGGGGTGACTGTTCCAGTTATAGCACTTAATCACAAAAACCCTGTCAGTAGGCTAAATACCTCTGGCAAAGTTAAGTTAATTAAAAGTGTATTTGTACTTCATCTTTTAAGTTAATTAAAGGTGAAGTTGCACTGTGTCTTTTACAGATGATGGTGTCATTACTCTGGCTCACGCAACTACAAATTGTATTCTTCTTAATGAAAATCTCTTCATAACACTTCCATCTGGGGCTGTTTAAGATGCTGTTGTTTTCGTTACACTGCTTCAGAAATACCGCATGGTTATCCAAGTATCTGAGACCACATGAAGCTTGGAGGTTATCCATGTTTTATTGAAATACTTTCTGTTTCGGGGGTTGTGATCTGATTGTGGTTCTGATATGCATTCAGGTCCTGCTTATGAGTTTCCCATAGACATCTGGTTGGCTGGTCACCATGCAAAAAGTATGCTGGACCAAGTGAGCCACTGGTCAGATCCAGCAGGACTCTTATACTCGTTTAGATGATTCACATACATGAGTCTAGGATGCTTCCTAGTTGTTACAACACTTGTTTGCTCAGTGATAACATCTTCCTGCAAGGCAGCAGAGGTTGAGGATCAGAGTTTTCCTTCTCCTAGATTCGCTACCTTAGGGTTACCAGACATCCCCGGTTCCTGGGGACAGTCCCCGGATTTGCAATTCTGTCCCCGGACAAATTCCATCCCCGGAGTGTCCCCAGATTTGCAAATCTGTCCCCAGGAAATGTGACAGCGGCAGCCTCAGCAGCCCGGAGCCAGCCTGTTAGCGCAGTTGGCAGACTTCCCTCAGCTCCTCTCTCTGGTTTTTCCATACTTACAATTTTCTGCATATTATAAAATTGTAAAAATCCTTAACCTATTTGTCTATATGTTATTAATAATAAATTTGTGAATGTTTATTCAAAACCTGTCAAAGAGTCCAGTTCATTTTGCTGTTTCTTTAAATACTTTGTAAAAGGTTCCCATTCTTCTTTAAAGTCACAGTTGTCCTTATCACGTAGTTTGTATGTCAATTTCACCAATTCCGCATAGTCCATCAGTTTCTCTTGCCATAGTTCTTTAGAAGGGGTTTCTTCATTCTTCCATCCCTGTGCTATTAAGACTCTTGCCGCTGTTGTCATGTACATAAAGATATTCTTAAATTTCCTTGGCAGGTCTTTCCCGAAAATCCCTAACAAAAATGCTTCAGGTTTTTTGACAAATGTTAATTGGAACATTTTCTTCAACTCATTATATATCATTTCCCAAAGTTTTCTAAACTTACTGCAATCCTACCACATATGGTAAAAAGTCCCTTCTTTTTCCTTACATTTCCAATACATGTTTGAACTGGTTTTATACATTCTTCCTATATGTACTGGTGTTGTATATCATCTATACATCATTTTCATATAATTTTCTTTCAACAGAGAGCAATCTGTAGATTTTAAATCAGTTTTCCATAATCTTTCCCAGTCTTCAAAGATTATATTGTGACCTATATCCTGTGCCCATTTAATCATTACTGATTTCACCTCTTCATCTTTTGTTTCCCATTCTAGCACACTACTATATCCACCTTCAACTTCCCTTCTACGACTTCCTTTTGGAATCCGGACGTCGTATAGCTAAATCCTTTCTTGTTATCTTCTTTGTATACTTCATGTAGTTGCCAATAATGTAACCAACTCTGAAAATGGTAATAACTTAGGTACACTTGTCAATGGTTCTTCTACAGAAAACACCACATCACCCGCAAAGGCTTTTATCTTATAATTCCGTTGGCCCACCCTTATCCCCTTTATGTCAGAATTATTTCTTATCCTCTGTGCGAACACCTCTAGGGCTGATATAGATTGAAACAGTGATAGGGGGCATCCTTGCCTTGTCCCCTTCTATACCTTACATTTTTTCCTGTAATTGCATTATTTACAATCAGGTTTGTAGTTTGATCTGTATAAATTGCCTTAATTCCTTTGATGAAAATGACTCCTAATTCTATTTTCCTCCTAATAACTTAATCATAAATGACCAAAAACAAAAACAAATTCAATAGGGACTAATCTAAGGTGCTGCACTTTGGCAGGAAGAACCAGCTGCACCAATATAAGATGAGGGATACCTGGTTTGCTAGTAGTACAAGGGAAAAGGATCTAGGGGTCTTAGTGGACCACAAGCTTAACATGAGTCAACCTGAGAGTGATGCAAAAAATGCTAATGCTGTTTTAGGCTGCAACAACAGAAAAGTGTCCGGATCAATGGAAGACAATAATACAACGAAATTCAAAACAGTAACAATTTATTGCATGTTTATTCAAAATCTATTAAAAACTATTTAGTTTAAGTAATGCAAGAAAATTGATCAGCTTGATCCAGTGACACCAGAGAGAGCCATTTTCACTTGGAAGATGCAGCAAGCGTTTTTTCTCCTGCTCTGGACGGTAGGACTCGAACCAATAGCTTCAGGATACAACAAAGGAGATTCCAATTGAACATTGTTCAACAGAGGAAAGGACTCCCCTGGAAGGTGATGGACTCTTCTTCCTTGCAGGTTTTAAAGCAGAGATTAGATGACCATCTGTCATGGATCCTTCCTTCCTTCCTTCCTTCCTTCCTTCCTTCCTTTCTTCCTTTCTTCCTTGTTCTGCCCAATTTCAGTCCATATTTCATGGCTGCTTAAATCATCTGCCCCCCTCCTGATTCTCAGTGAGTGCCCCTTCTTCTGCCAGTCTTTGGCCAGTTGAGATGTCCAAATAGAGCAGCAATTCCTTCAAGGAGGAAAATCATAACTCCTCAATGATGATGTCATCTGGATGGAAAAGAATGAAAAAGAGAGAAAATCAGTTCAGACCTCTCCACTTTTTGTAGCTGGAGTCAGTCTGGGTGCTGCCCTCCCAGGCCAGGTGGGAAAGGCCTGCCAGGCAGGGAGCAGGTCTTGCAGGACTCCCAGCAAGAAGACCTGGGAGGTGTGTCTTGGGCAAACAAGGGACAAGGGAGTTCACTGTCCCCAAGGTGTGGGGCTTACCTTGTTTCAGATTATTCCTGAAGCAAGTCAGCTCCGGCCGAATTGCTGTGTTCTGCAGAGGAAAGACAAATCTGAGTCAGTTGACATTATGAACCCCACCCTGGATGGGTGTAAGAGAAGCAGCCCCACCCAGGAAGGATGGAAGCAACCAAAGAACTGAATAAAGGAAGGCAAAATACTTACTCTTAGGTTCGGGAATCTTCGAGAAAGGGGCAGCAGCAGGGATATACTGCTGGCCGCTAATTTCCTTTCGTACTCACTCCCCAAAAGGGCGTAATATCGGAGGTCCTGCGGGATGAAAGAAATGGGACAGTCAGTTGGGTAAGGGACAGTTGGGCAACCCTAAAACCACTCCTGATGCTATCAGGATACTTACAGTAAGCAGCTGGAGAAGGGTGCTAGTATTGGGGGCTTCTAGGAGGAGACCCCCCCAGCAGGCTCTGGAATGGCCTCTTCAGTTCCTGTGGGAAAAGAGAGAAGAGAGGTTGAGTGCTGCTGGGTTAAATTTTGTAAGAGTGTGGGAAGAAGAAAGAGCTGTGCAAAGAGAAGTTAAAGCAGAGGACATACCTCTTTGTCCTCCTCTGCGCTCCCCAGAACTGCCTCTGTTGTTCTATGGAGGATAACACTGACCATAGAAGGACTGAAGTGGGGTCTCATAAAACTGGAGAGAGAAAGGGAAGGGGTTAGACACTGCCTCCTCCAAGTCTCCCTTGTCCCCTTCTCCCTCCTGCCTGACTAGCCCACCCAAACCTCCCCCTGGAGTTCTGCCCCCCTGCAGCCCCACCCAGCCCAAAGACCCCACTCACCTCAACTGCAGGAGGGCCTCGAAGGCCAGGGTCAGGCTCAGGGGGTGATCCCTGAAGTACTCCAAGTGGCCGAGGATGTCCTGGAAGAGAGCAGAGGAGGAAAGTCAGCTGCTTCCGGGAGTCTCCAGAGGATGGCTCCAACCCCAAACGCCAGCCCCTTTGTACCCCTCCCTCCCCATGGGGGTCCCTCACACCACCCATCACTCACCAGAATGGCTTGGGCCGTCTCCTGCTTGGAGTACTTCAGGGTTCGGAGCCCCCTGAGCCGAGCTGCCTGGCAGTCCTGGATGACCCCCAGGAGATAGAGCTGATCTTTGTCCAGCAGCTGAAAGGCAAAAGTCAGGCTGTCAGTTCCTTGTGGGGGGAGGGCTCCTCCACATCTGAGAGTGCAGACTGGAGTACAGGTCTGAGGGATCCCCTCCCTGCTCTCGTTTTATCCAATACTCACCACAACAATCAAGCTACAGTGGTACCTCGGGTTACATACACTTCAGGTTACAGACGCTTCAGGTTACAGACTCTGCTAACCCAGAAATAGTACCTCGGGTTAAGAACTTTGCTTCAGGATGAGAACAGAAATCGTGCTCTGGCAGCGTGGCGGCAGCAGGAGGCCCCACTAGCTAAAGTGGTGCTTCAGGTTAAGAACAGTTTCAGGTTAAGAATGGACCTCCAGCACAAATTAAGTACTTAACCCAATATACCACTATATCTTAGTTCAATGTTATTCCAGCATGCACAGGAGGCCTGTTCCCTGCCCAGATTTTGACTGCCAAGGGGCCTCTACAGGCTTTAATCCAGCACTGCCCCATGAACGGCCCAGTATACCTGAAGGAGTATCTCCACCACCATCGTTCATCTCCACCCCCACCCACTGAGGTCCACCCTTCTGGTGGTTTCTTCACTGCGAGAAGTGAGGTTACAGGAAACCAGGCAGAGGGCCTTCTTGGTAGTGGCACCCACCCTGTGGAATGCCCTCCCATCAGATGTCAAGGAAATAAACAACTACCTGACTTTTAGAAGACATCTGAAGGCAGAGGCATAGGAAGGAGTGTGTGGTTGTGGCCGTTTGCCCCAGATGTCATTACTGAGGGGAGTGACAAAATGGCAAAAATGTGTGTTTTTTAAATAAATTCCCCTCCCCCCCCAAGGTAAGGTACGCCACTCCTACCTGGGCAGCTGCCTCAGAGCGACTTAGGGAGATGCTGCTGTCGGCACTGCTGCAACTGCAGCAGGAAGAGGAGGTGGGAAAGCAATCCCTCCCTGAATGCCTCTGTTTGTTTCACCACTATTTGCTTGTCCTCTTCCTCTGAACCCAAATTACATGGAGGGCCTGATGGAGATGAAGTTGGAAGCAAATCCTGTCACTGGTCCCCCCACTTACAAGATGGCAGCGAAACTTAGGCAGCATACATTTAAAACACATTGCTTCTCCCTGAGGATTCTAGGAACTGCCATTTACCATTCAAAAAGCTACAGTTCCAGCCCCCTTAACAGACTTGGCAGTTGCTCAGCTCTGCTGACCCCCGAGCACTCCAATTGGAGAACAGATTTACCAAAGGTGTCACGGGTTTGAAGACGCTCAAACTGAGGACGAAAGGGAGAAACATGCTAAGAGGAAGGCACGTTTGGCAAACCCTCACTGTGATCAACTCCCACCCGGAAACCAATGTCCCCACTGTGGAAGGAAGTGTGGATCCAGAATTGGCCTCCACAGTCACTCACTGTTAAAATCATGTTCATGGAAGGCAATCTTACTCGGCTACAAGTGATCGCCAGAGAAGAAGACTGAGTACAACGTATTCCCTCCACTGCTCCACGCACTTCCTTCCAAAATTCAAGCACCAGGGAAGCTAATAGGGTTTTAAATAATAATAGTAAGAGTAAGAATAAGAATAAGAATAAGAATAAGAATAAGAATAAGAAATAGAATGCTTTCCTTAGACTAGCAAAATGGCAGATATTCCTATTACTGAGCCAGTGTGGTGTAGTGGTTAAGAGCAGTGGACTCGTAATCTGGTGAACCGGGTTTGATTCCCCGCTCCTCCACATGCAGCTGCTGGATGACCTTGGGCTAGTCACACTTCTCTGAAGTCTCTCAGCCTCACTCACCTCACAGAGTGTTTGTTGTGGGGGAGGAAGGGAGAAGAGAATGTTAGCTGCTTTGAGACCCCTTAGGGTAGTGATAAAGCGGGATATCAAATCCAAACTCCTCCTCCTCCTCCTCCTCCTCCTCTTCTTCTTCTTCTTCTTCTTCTTCTTCTTCTTCTTCTTCTTCTTCTTCTTCTTCTTCTTCTTCTTCTTCTTCTTCTTCTTGGAAGCCCATGAACAGTGGAATATTCCCAGTGCCCAAACTTATGTGCATCTTCTACACAAGGGCAGTTAGGGATTCCTCAGGCCAAACAGTTCACCTGTACAATTTTTGGGGACTTGTAGCCATTTGGACTTGAAAATGGTTTGATCTTCTTCTTTTTTCCTTTTTTTTTTTACAAAAGCACATCACCTAAAAAAGGAATTGCATTATAGCCGGCATCAGGTCACGGAGGCCATGTCATTATGAAGCTAATGAATTGTGACTTCATGCCACCTGAAATGTTCAATGAACAGAGCCCCTTGTCTCAAAGCCTCAGTGTCAATTCTTCCTCTCTGTGGCTTGTTAAAAAAAGGGGGGTCTAAAGGTTCTAAAAGCTAAAAATGAAAATGGTGGAAGGATCATGAACTCTGAGCGATAAAGAGAGAGAGAGAGATATCATTTCTGCTCACCCCCCAACCGAAGGGCCAGTTTTTCAACAGGTTTAAAAGCTCATTCAGGGAGGTGTGGTGGGGAAATGGAACTCTGGAAGAGACCAACCTCATTCCAGAAAATGCCAGCTTCTTAAATTGGTTCTAAAATTAATTATTTTATGGTCCGCTGCAGACAACTGCCAATCGGTGACAAGATTTGGAAACCATCAGGGTATAACTGAAGCTCTGACTTCTGTTATAAAGATGTATGTTATATAAGTAAGCTGGCATCATCAAATCGCTGGCCAGAATATCTTTTCACATTTTTTCTCCTGGCTTTTTTTCCCTAGCTAGAATTTGCGTTATCCGTAATAATTTCATTTCTATTCTATTTTACTGTACAGTTTTATGCGTGATTGTTGTAAACCACTCTGATCTTCCTTTATGAATAGTGGTATATAATTTTACAGTACAGTATATAAATAATGACAACTACAATAATGCCAATAAAGGAGATACGATTACAAATAGACCCAGAAGAAGAAGAAAAAAACTTGGCATTTTAAGAGACAGCTATATCATCCCCTCGGAAGGCACAAAACTCTCAGGCAGAGAAGAGTCTCCTAGCAATTAAATGGTGTTCCTGTTCCTGTATAGCCACGGGGCTGTTTGAAGTTATTGAAAATGCAGCCTCCTATTTTCCTCTAAGTAAGTAGGGAATGAGATGGATGAAGATAAAAAGGGAGCAAAAGGTGAGAAGAGATTATTTGCTTTTAAGGAGGGGGGAGCTATACTACAGCGTTTTTTTTATTTATTTCCAAATGAAAATTCAAGAGAAGGGTGCAACCAGCCACAAGTCATCTCCACTCATATGCCAGACCCTAGCCCCAGAATATATAACTGTCACCAGCTTTGGACAACAGGTTGCATTCTGGGTGCTACTGCTTAAGCGCTGCCACTGCTGATCGAAACCAGTCCCTATTTTCCAGGGACGGTCTGGATTTACAGAAGTCATCCCGGTTTCTGATTTGATCCCGGAATATCCCACTTTTCCTTAGGATGTCCCTATTTTCATCGGAGAAATGGTGGGGGGGGGGGGTATGAAATTATGTGACTCCCTGAGCCGAGGAGAAAAGTAACTATACAACCTTCAGAATACATCTGAAGGCAGCCCTGTATAGGAAAGTTTTTAAATGTTTAATATTTTGTTGTGTTTTTATGCATGTTTAAAGCTGCCCAGAATGGCGGGGGCAACCCAGTCGGATGGGCAGAGTATAAATAATAATAATAGCTGTTGTTGTTGTTGAATAGGACACCCCCATTTTCATTGGAAGCATGTTGGGGGGTATGTAATGGAGGACAGGAAAAGGGCATGGAACTTCTTGCCCACCAAGACTTAAAGTGCCTTTTTCCTTCCAGGTTGGGGGCAGAGAGTAAAGAGGTGAGGCAGCAGCCAAAGGGAAGTTGAGGGAATGAATCCAATGCACAACTGGTCCCAGGAAGTGAAAGGTACTAACCCAGCTCAGACAAAATTAAGCTCTTTAGAGTTTTGCTGGGTCCACCATGACATTGACAGTGCCAATCTGGTGCTTCCACTGGTGCATTTGCACCAGCTAGCCAGACAGTCAGCCAGCCTTCTCTCCATCTCCCTCTGCCTCCCAGTAAGTAGCAGCAATTTGAGTGAATGGAGGTCAAGCAAGCATCAACACCCAGCACACTGTCTGCTACTGACCAGATAACTGTCTACTTCTCTGAGTTGGTTGGCATCTGCCCAGCGCCTGTCTTGGCTCCTGGAGAGAACCACTGTGATGGCGGACCCAGCAAATCTCTACAGAGTGTGGAAAAGAGGGGGGCCCTCTCTTAAAGCTTTTCCTATTATGTCATACTCAGTGCTTCTTTCTGAGGAGACACAGGGGTACGTATACCCCTAAATGTTTTGTGTATCTAAGTTTGGCCTCATTGAGGGTCAGTATTTCAATATGAGTAGGAAAAGAAAGTACCGCTACACATTTTTTTTTGGGGGGGGAGCACTGGTTATACTGAAAGCCCCTGGGGTGAGTGAAAGGTATGGCCAGTTCTTCTTTCCTTGCCTCTGTCATAATACTGTCTCTTGTGCTTGTTTCAGTTTATTTGGGGTTTGATGTTTTTAATGTACAGTCATACCTCAGGTTACAGACGCTTTGGGTTACGCATTATCAGTTTATGGGTGTGCCGAAACCTGGAAGTACCAGAACAGGTTACTTCCGGGTTTCGGCACTCACGCATGCACAGAAGCACTAAATCGTGCTTTGCGCATGTGCAGAAGCGCTGAATTGCGACCCTTGCATGCACAGATGTGGCGCTGTAGGTTGCAAATGCTGCGGGTTGTGAAAATGTCTCCTGCATGGATCACGTTCACAACCCGAGCGTCCACTGCATAGGAATGTTCTGGATCATAATGTTATCTTATTATTGTAAGCTGTCTTGTGTGCATACTGGATGAAAAGGCAATGTGTCAATCAATAAGCAAGCAATAACAAAGGCAATGGGATGGTGTTGTTCAATGGCACGTGATGTTACGCCATCTCTAAGATGGAGTAAATAAAATCACATGGACCAGCACAGCCAATCAGATGCAACATCACACATGGGGTGACATTTTTTTAGTGATGAACTATGTGTTGATTTCACTGAGCTGTGAAATATCAATAATAATAATAATAATAATAATAATAATAATTTGAGAAGTAGCTGGAAAAAGTTTGGTGTGGTGAAAGTTAGACCAGTGTGAAATATTGGTTCAGTCCAACTCTTTTCAAACCTGGAAGATAAATAATGATGGAAAGGCAATTCATAGAGAAAGGGAAGTCTTTGAAGAAATCTCTCCACTATAGAAAAAGCAAGATCAAGGGCTCATCCAGACGTCTGCTTTCACCTGCTGAAAACCTGATCTTTACTGCTGAATCGGAGCAAACATTAATCAGGTTTACCACAGATTGACATTTGCTCCGATTCAGCACTAAAGAGCAGGTTTTCCTAGGGAAAGTGGTGGGGTAAACAGAAAACCACTCATGCTTTTTAGGCACAGGACAAACAGAAATGTGGGCAAGTCCCTAGTCTGGCCAGTCAGAATTTAGGAAAGACCACTGGACAGGCAAGTGATTTGTGAGGACATAAGTTATTTGCCTTGCCCCTTTGTATATTTATTTAATTGAATAACTAATCTCCCCCCAAAACAGATTATTACTTTCACCGCCTATTGGCTTAGTATCAGTTGCTGATTTTAGCTACTCCAGTGAGGCTGTTGCTTTTTTTTTTTTTTTTTTTTTTTTTTTTTTTTTTTTTTTTTTTTTTTTGCTTTCATGCCAATGTGGCTGGGAGTGGAGTTTCCATCCCAGAATGCTTCTAAAGCATGGAAACACAGGGATAAATTAACAACAAACAAGGAAGAGCCTGATGCATTTTAGCCTCTGACACGCAGCTCCTTAATTCACAAATTACTCTTGATTACCAAAGTGGGGAGTCCAAAAATAGCCACAAATGTACTGCTATTCTCCAACTTGGTCATTATTGGAGCTGGGTTAGCTACACATGCATTCCTCATTCACTTTGCTATGTTGATCCTTCCTGCTACTATTTTAGTTGACCTGACCTTAAACTCTCGCAAGGCTGCAGGGCTTTAGAGAATGATCTGGTGACCTGACCCTAAAATAAAACTCCATCTCTGTTTGTAGAATGTTTTAAATTCTGATTGACAGTCGCTGATAACTCTGCCAAAGGAGGTGTTTGTTTCCTCAGACTTAGGTGTTAAAGCCATAATTATAACTGAAGCTGTCATAAGCCTTTGTATTTTCAAAAATTTAGTAGCTGTCCGGTTGTTATTCTCATTGGCAATAAACCCATAGACATTAAGAACACAGAAATCAATGTCAGGCTAGGCTCTGTTGCTGATGCACTAGTTTCTTTGCCTAATAATAATAAATAATAATAATAATAATAATAATAATAATAATAATAATAATATAGGAAAACTGATGTGTGTATCACAGTCTGTCTAGTCAGGTGCTTCACAAGTTACCTGTCCTTTTTTTAAAAAGTCCTAGTTAGAGACAGGGAGATTGAAAATTTAACCAGGTCTCTATGGGGCTGATGGGACACATCTGGTACATCTCTTCTTATGCCAGCCTATCTTAATTTCTATCTGCATCTTGTCTCCTTAAACTACAGTGCACCGAATATATATCTTAGCATCCAAAATAATTCTCATATGATATCACTTAATTACCCCTTAAAAGGAACAAAATATATTATTTCAAATTCATGCAAATGAATGCCATTTTTTTCATATTTCTAGACCATCCTTTAACAAGAATGTATTGCACACATTAAGAATAGTGCATAAGAATGGTTATATTAGCATTATTTGATAAGATGGGATCCTTCCCATAAGCAATTCACCTGCTTACAGATGAGGATAAAAATTTACTCTTCAAGCAAATGTATGAACACTTGGTTGATGGCTAGGGATGGGGAGAATTTTGATTCCGTTCACATTTGAAAGTGAACCTACATAATTTGCACTTTCTGAAACAATCTGTGCACTGAAACGCAAGTATCCTTCAAAATGCATTTTGCAATGCAGTTCTTTAGCCAAAAAAATGTGTACAAATGTGCACATATTAGGTTAAAGTATGCATATAGTAATGGTACATAATATGAAGTGCATTACATTTGGAGACATTGTTTTGCCAAAAAAAATGTGTACATTAGGCAAAACTGCATACAAAAATGGGTACATTAGGAGAAATTTGCACTGAATTGTAATGAAATGTCACAGGGTCTTTTTCACCATAATGATTCAAAAGTGAATAAATAAGCAAACTAAAATGAAGACCCGAACTTAAGTATGGAGAAAAAGGAAAGAGAAATGGAGAAAAAGTAAAACTGTCAAAATCCACCAGTTCCTGCTGGTGGCTCGCATATCTTTTGCGGAGTCACTTGAATGTCTGTTAAATCTTTCATTAGAAATGTTTTTTTTCCCCATGGGATGGCACAGCAATGAAAAGCAGCCCTCAGGCATCAGAGTGTCAAAGAGTTTCCTCTGCATCCCTCTTGGAGTGCAATTCTGTGTGACATTGCCAGAACCCCCCAAAAAGACGAGTTTGATCACCTTCACTTGGTGAATAATACAAACCTGGAAGTACTTGTGCTGTCATATACATTCCACAAGAATAAACTCTATGTTCACTTTTGAAGTAACCAAGTTTTGCTGGGTTTTTCTTTTTCACTTTTCTCATCTGTTATTTTTCCCTGTTCTGGATGTCCCCACTTCATTTTAGCTGCTAACCCACATAAAAAAAATGTCAGTTGCTTGAGCTCCATTAGACAATTTATGGTCCCTAACTCTGCCCCTTGGGTTCCCAATGGTTAGTCATTTTACAATTAGTTAACCCTTTCTTTATGAACCCAGTATGATGTCACACACCTAGGAGGGCAAACGCCACAAAGAGTATTTTGGTTTATGGGTTCAAATAGGCCACAACTTGATTGGTTACAGATGTGAGTGGTTTGGCTTAGCATTGGGTGAAGCCAGGCTATATCTCGACTCCCACCCGTCTGCAGGGAGTCCATATAAGGGTAAACCACCAACAGGGGGAGCCCTATGACTTACATCAAATAGGGGCGCCCTGATGGGGGCGTCTTCTTTCTGCCCCTATGCCAGATCACTGTAGATTCCCGGATACCAGCTGCAACACCGCCCACCAGGAAAGGTAAGCGGACTTAAAAGACTCAGGGTAAAGGTCCATGACACAAAACATAACATCTCTAATTTATATGTATATATACACATTTATGTTTTCTCAAAACATCAGGGTGCTGTACAGAACTGTAAAAACCAAACCAAACCAAACCAAACCAAACCAAACCAAACAAAACACACCTCCTTAAAGAACATTCATTAAAATGACTGGCTAATCAAGAAAGAATTAAACCACTGCCTTGGCCTTCCAGCATAACAAAGTCTTCAAGAGATTCCTGAAGATCACGTTTGATGCCTGTTTAATCTCTGCTGGAAGAGTGTTCCACAGCATGGGACTTTTGATACTAAGTTCTACTTCTAGTGAAGCCAATTGGGGGGCTGAAACGGGGGGGGGGGATAACTGATATACAATTGGATATCTGACCTCCAATCCACCCCCTACCAAATCTCCTGCTTTTGGCCCATTGGACTAGCAACAGCATGTGTTGGACCCTGCTGCTCCTAACACTTCACCCTGAAAATTTCTTGCTCACCCATAATGGCTGTATCGTCTGATGCTCTGCACTTTGCCAGTGTGGCACTTCCTTAATCCTTTTCTTGTCAATATCGGGGACATAATGATTCTCTTGGTGACAGATACCGTCCCATTTCAGAACATCAGAGCTTTCTTGCGGTAGCCCGTTTCGAAAGTACTCTCATTTCTGTGCTGCACTGGAAGCACAAATGAGGGCAATCCAACTTATTTATCAGCTCACATCAATATACCCAGCTCAAGAATGACCAAGACCTTGGAGGCATTTTTGCTTGGTGAATATTAATGCCATTTTTCATTGCAACAATATTTCTGTATTTATAAACTGGATTTAGAGCAAAATAGTGCTACTGCTAGATAATAGAATTTACTGGTGCATGAAGCCAAGTTTGTTGCATAATAGATAACTAAAAATAAAAGCCAAGTTTTAAAACCTCCCAGTTCCACTGCATGGATGAATTATGTCCCGGCTGAATATATTACATGACACAATGCAAGTTTTTCCGCATGCGTTTTCTCCAATGGCTTGACCCTAGAGCTCAAGCTCTTTAAAAATCATGAACACGCTTAGCAAAAGCTTTAATGTGTTTGACTCAGTCACATTATTTCTTGCAAGTGTGTTTGGAAGAACCTGTTTCAAAAGTGAGAGAAAGGGAGGGGAATGTTTCATATGATTGAAGTAAGATGTGCTAGTTCAAGAAAGCAAAATGCATTTTCAATGAAGCTGTATTTTAGCAATATCCTGTATCAGAAAGAGGCAGATCCTCCTGTGACAGGGGTTCTGTGACACAATATAACCTAAACCTCAGCTGATTTAAACAATATAGCTCAGTGCTATTTTTGTTGAAAAAGAGGTGCCATAACTCCTTTGTTTTCTTAGAATGGCAATGGCGCCTATCTGAGAGGTGCCGGAACTAGGTTCCAGTGAGTTATGACTGAAAAAACCCCCAGATATAGCCTAAGAAAAAGGAACTGAATTTTGAGGTGCTGGTGGAATTGAACCTTCTTAATTCCATTCTGAACTGGCTACTGCTCCCAGACCCAGCCTTAAAAGAGGTCTGGGGAGAGGACATTTGTAGGCCCCACACAACTCCTTAATTGAGACTTGTCCCTCTTCTGTGGCAGGTGTGGGTGGGGGGAAAGGGAAAAGGGCTGAACAATTGGTGAGTATGCCACTCATCACTGATAGTCACTCTAATGTCCAGTGCTCTGCAATTTGCCAGTATGGTACTTCCTTAATCCCTTTCTTGAAAATATTGGGAAGATGTCAGTACGTCTTGCTCCTTGTACCGATTTTCTTTGAGGCAGATGCTGCCTGGTGATTAGTAATTCCAGAGACGTGCGCAAAGGACTCTGCAATCCATAGGGACAGATGTGGATCACTGTTGAAGTTTACCTGTGTGACATACTAGGAATTGTGTGGCCCAAAGGAGGTGTAAATCTGGAAAACCATCCTCCTCACCTGTAAGGGTGTGGCAAGGGGGAAGTGGTAGAGTTTAACACCACCTTTTCACCTCTGCAGAGTAGGCTCACCTGTTCATGGCCAGCAGAGTACTGAATATTTCCCACAGATAGTAGCCCCACCATGTAATTGAGCTGGGTGATATATTGATATATAATCCCAAACTGGTTAGAAGTCCATATCATGATATCGGTTTCATAATTTTTGGCCTGGCTATATATTGTGAATCATGATGTGTGTGCATGTGTGCATGTGTGCGCTACATAGTTCCATCCTTATTTCAGTCATCGTGATATATCAGTGTATCACAATGTTTAGCTGGTGATATATCATGATGCTGAAAACCAGATATCACCCAACCCTAGTTTAGAGGTTCTTAATATTGTTGTTTAATAAATGTCCCCTATTTACACCCCATACCTTGTGTCTTGCCTTCTTATTTCTGGTCTCCCAAAACAACTGATATGAAACTACAGGGCAAATGGGGTAAATTTATTTATTTCATAAAAATCTATATGCCACTTTGCTGTGAAGAGAAGCCACAGAGCCATTTACAAACATAACTATCCATTGAAGTCCATATTTCTCTGAATGTTGCAACATTGGAAAATAAGCCTCAAAATCCATCTGAAATAAATATTGTAAGAGGAAATCCATTTAGAAAGGCATATTTTGAGTGAAAATGCCTAGCACAGAAATTGAATCTAGGACCTTCCTCTGAATGCGAAGTAGATGTTCTACCACTAAACTACACCCCCTTCCCGGTCTCTCTGAATATTTTTAATGGGGGGGTAGTCATTCTTATTCTGGCTGGGAGCTTTGTAACAATACCTGCAAAATGCTACAGAGTTGATTCGAGTCCTGAAGAAATTTCCACATTGTTCTAAGACTTAACCTGACACGCAAACATTAGCATTATGAGTCTCAGGCTACAGTATTAGAAATTCGAGGTCTTTTCTTTTGAAGTCGGAGAGCACAAGAATATATCGGTTCACTTTGTGATCTTCTGCCAAAATAAACTGCCAAGATTTTATTTATGCTCTTGTCAACAAGGCTTTTTAAAAACATGGCATCGTGCTCTCTTTTTTTCCAGGTTGCCAATGAAAAGTTCATTAAGGAGATGGAGCCAATCGCCCTAGAAATTTACAGAGGCAACACACAGCCGCTTCTGATAATTGCTACAGAGCAGTTAGCATCACAGCAGCTTTCAGTGGTCCAAGAGCTTCACATTTTATGTGTGTTATTACACTTAGAATAGAAATGCATTTTTTTCTGAGGGAAACATTGGCTTCCCTGTCACACATTTTCCTCATGATGGAAATGCATGGGCGTAGTTCCTCAGGAAATCAATAGGTTGGATGGAGTGCATAACTCAAATAACTAATGGTCTGTACATCTTTTTTATAAAGAAGAAATAAAAATAATTCACACACCAAAAATTATCCTCTTCAAATGATCTAGCAATCATCTACCATGATTTTTAATCATGTTTCCTAAGATAGACTCCAGAATCATAAGTCCCGTGTTTTTCACTCCATAAGACACACCAGACCATAAGACGCACCTAGTTTTTGGAGGAGGAAAACAAGAAAAAAAATATTCTGGATGTCAAAAGCCAGAACAACAATAGGGATCGCTGCTTTCGCTGCACAGCGATCCCTCTTGCTGTTCTGGCTTCTGGGATAGCTGCGCAGCCTGCATTCGCTCCATAAGACACACACACATTTCCCCTTTTTAGGAGGGAAAAAGTGAGTCTTACAGAGCAAAAAATACGGTAAATCTGTCACCCATGGGGAAACAGAAAACAAATACACACACACACACACACACACACACACACACACACAGAACACAGTAGTATTTTGAGACAAGAACAAGCACATGCAGGTACAGCCCTAAAATTTTGTTCTAGTCTCATCCTAAACTCATGATACTTTCCTTAAAATCCCATGGATGTTCCATTTGAATTCAAATCTCCAAATTCAACTCAAATTTTGCTTTACAAAAAATTTGGTGGCAACTTAAAAAAACCAAAACTGACCTGCCTCCCTGCACTATCAGTATAAAATTGCACCTATATGATACTTGGCTTTTGTCACAAACATTCTCTCCACTGTGCTGGGCAGTCGAATGATATCTGCCAGTTTTACTGCAACCCACTGTTGATTTTTCTGAACAGGCCCTTTCTGCAATCTGTAGCCAGTGTGGTGTAGTGGTTAAGAGCAGTAGTCTCATAATCTGGTGAACCGGGTTCGCGTCTCAGCTCCTCCACATGCAGCTGCTGGGTGACCTTGGGCCAGTCACACTTCTCTGAAGTCTCTCAGCCCCACTCACCTCACAGAGTGTTTGTTGTGGGGGAGGAAGGGAAAGGAGAATGTTAGCCGCTTTGAGACTCCTTCGGGTAGTGATAAAGCGGGATATCAAATCCAAACTCTTCTCTTCTTATCTGGTGCATTCCAAGCTGCTTTTACAGCACAGATGGGCAAATCAGTCTGCATTGGTCCACTTCACTCGCACACATAGGGAACAATCCTATACACAAGAATCTGGCATAAAGCAAGCCCAGCATAAGATATGTGAGTGTAAAGTACAGTGGTACCTGGGTTTAAGAACAGTCCTGTTTATGAACGATTCAGTTTACAAGCTACGCAATACCCCGGAAGTAGTGTTCTGGTTTGTAAACTTTACCTCGGTCTACAAACGGAAACTGAACAGTAGAAGGGCACCGGCAGTGGTAGGCCTCATTAGGATTTAAGGATGGATTCAGTTTAATAATGGACTTCAGGAACAGATTAAGTTCGTAAACTGAGGTGCCACTGTACACCAGATCCAGCTCTGCTCAGGAGTGGGGCAGGTGCTGGCTGAGCTATTCTAAGGCTAGCAGAGGGAAAACAAGCCTTTAAAGAGTGTTTTTGTTACACCACCCTTTTTGTTGGCTTAATTTATACCAGGTTGCCAGGTCATGTGGCCAAACTGAACAAGCCTAGGTTCCAGGCTAAGTCTCCCCTCTCTGGTCCTTCCCCCAGAATGCCACTCTTCACTGGCTTAAAATTCAATGGATTCAGCTAAGCTTTCTGTGTCCCATCCGAGCCAGGAATTGAACCTCCTGGCTCTGCTGGAGACTGGATGGATACTAATCCTGAGCATCCCAGTGCCCCTTGCTAAAATATTGCTCTCATAGTTGTCTGTAAGTCCATTGTCCTTTGTCCGCATTCATTTGTGATTTTAAAAAATAAATCAATCTGCACATAAACTTGCATTCAAATAGGCATTTTCTCCCCAAACCCATTTCCAAATTTACTTCCTTCCAAAATACACCAATCTAAACATATTTTCCTCTCAAGAGAAAGTGTATTTTGTTACTTACTTTTTTTAACACCTGAAAATTGCATTAGAAAATTCAGGAAGTGTGAAATCCACCAAGTAGCTACTTTGAATTGTGGCACACTAGTTTGGGAGGTGCAGATCAGGTCTGTTCCTATCAGAATTTGGCACCCTTATTTAAAGGAAGGCTGCATCTCAGCTTCTTGCTGATGGTTAAAAACAATATGAACGTCAGCTACATTTAGAAGGGGGAAAGTTCTAAGCAAACAACAAGGGCTTTTGCCATTGGCTGTCCTTCACCATATGAAGCCTTTTCTCCCAAGAGAGGTGACTGTGACAACAGCTGTTTCCATTCTCTGCCCTTTCAACTGTTAAGAAGATGCTGCCATTGCTTGTCATTTTTACTTTGTCACTTGATGTCTCAGGCTCTACCTGTCAAGCTGAATTAGCCTCGGGTGGTACTTGGGTCAATGTGCTTGGACAGAAGTGTGTAATGCACAAGCCCGCACAAACTAGGAGAAGGGATGTTGACACTCAGGTTCACAGGATCAAGCAGCAATTATTTGGGATTTCTTTGGGACAGGGGTTATGAGAAAATACAAAGGCCTAGCTACAGAAACGTTAGGGTGCTAGCTGTCAGCTTAGAGGTCACGCCTGTACAATTCAGAGCTCTGGGTGATAGCGCCAGTTCCTCCATTCCTGAAGGCCAATGCTCAGACTGCATGGTAGAAGGCTGGCGTGAGGGCCTCCATCATTCACATAACATTCAATGTGAACTGAGGGAAAAAGCAGGCATGTCTTTTAAGTGTGGCGCAACAAGCGATTTGAAGAATGAGGCCTGCTGTATTTGGAGGCATTTGTTTTCAGGGCAGACAAAGTGTGTTGAAAGCATTTCCATTGCACTTAGAAGGTCTGCCTCTCTCCACCCAGAGCTGCTGTGTGATTGGAGGCCTGGACATGTTCTCCATCTTAACAAAGGTATATGTGTGGGGTGTGTGATTACATGAACTCTGTGCTGTCAGACATTTGTAGAGTTTTGAGTTCAGACTCTTTCACTGCAAGCACGGGGATTGAAGAGTTGTTTTACTTACTCCATGCCCTACCTTTCTTCTCTACTGCACCCTTCCCCTCAAAGTAGAGTTTCCTATGGGAAGAGCAGGATGGGCAAAAAAATCTCAGAACCCTCACTTTGAATCCTGGCATGGCATTGTGTAATCAAACAGCAGCACCATGAGGCGGTGGCATAACGTGGGTTGCCAGTGCCTGGGACTGTGTGGAGGGAGGGAAATGGAAACGATGCATGCATATTCAACTACCTAACGGTGTCCATAACACTCAGGAGATCACTTGCACAGAGATAAGAAAAGAAGAGTCATTCTTTTGTCTGGAGAGGTAACTCCCAGGTTTGCATGGAGAAACCGTTTCAACACAGCCCATCAACAGAAGTGTGCAGCGAAATTGAGGCAGCACTTGGTGTTGAAATTTTGCACCCCTAACAATTTTGCACCTGGGGCAACCGCCCCTGGATCACCCACACATACTACACTACTGTCTTGAAGCCAATCCCACAAATTGTTATCGTTCTCACATTTGAGGACTTCTTTTTTGAGGAAGCCACTAGTTGGGCCTGCCCCTTTTGCTGTCCCTCCCCCAAGTTGCTGAAATACGGCCTCACCAACTATGCAGCATGTTAAAAGGGTGTTGAGGCTGAGGGGGGCAATTTGCATCATCTCTAATTTCCCAATGGTTACATCATCTCTAATTGCCCAATGGTTGCATCTGGGCAGGGATGGGCCTTGGTCTTTCAAATTTCAGCAGCACCCTGTGCGAGGCCAAAATTCAGCACCCATGTTCACTTCTTACTTTCCCTTCTGCTCAACTCACTACATCACAATTGTGGCATCCCCCTAGGCCTGGTGACCAGTGTGGTGAAACTTATCACACTACCCTAAACTGCCTCTGTTCTGGGTGATAGAAGGGGAAACTGTCTCAGGTCTGCTGAGCCTGTAAGTATGTCGGGTGACCCAGTGAAGCAATGACATGATACATTGCACCCTATGAATCACATGACCATATTTCTGCTCTATAGCTTGATCAACTCAATCACTCCAGTTGGGACCAAGCAGTTTTACAGAGCCAACTTGTCCTGACTAACCTGCTGACTGATCCTCCCTGTCCCACTTGCCTTAATAAAGGGAAATATTATTATTAATAATATTTATGATTTTCAATTTTATACATTTCAATAATTTTACAATCATTTTAACATTTCGAAACTTGACATCCTTCCCCCTCTTTCTACGGTTCCTTAATTTATATTTATATATATATATATATATTCTCTGCATATTCCAAATTAAGTTAACTTATTCATTTATTAATCTACTTTAACAAAATACTCTTATAAAACTGCAGGTTATTACAATAATCTTGCCAATGTTCTTATCTGCTTACAGTTAATTTGTAAATATTCCATAAACCATTTCCATTCTTTTATACATAAAAAAATTGTTATCTCGATTTCTTACTGTTCTGGTATGTTTTGCCATTTCTACATATTCCATAAGTTTTTGTATCCATTATTTTTTTTCTGGGACTTCTTCCTCTTTCCATTTTTGGGCAAGTAACAGTCTTGCCACTGTAGCAGCATACATGAATAAATTTCTATACAGTTTGGGTAGTTCTGTCCAACTCAATCTCTCCAGTTGGGACCAAGCTGTGTTACGGAGCCAACCTCTCCCAGCTAAACAGCTGGCTGGTCCTCCCTGTCACCCTTGCCGTAATGAAAGGAAATATGTTTGCCTCCAGGGGTGGAAGAAGGTGATCTCCAATTTTCCACTGTAGCTGAAGACATCCATGGTTAAGCCCATCTTCTTAATAACATACTACAAAGGAGGGATTTCATAAGCCACCACAGCGCAGTTCCAGGAAGGAAGCAATTTGATAAAGTGTTCAATTTAGTCTCATCAAACAATTTGTATATGCCATGACAAAGAAATGCCTCTGCCATTCTGCTCATTCGACATCATTGTTACCGCAATCACATTCATAGGGAAATTAAATTCATTAAAATGCATAATGCTTATAAGTAGATTACATAAAGGCACACCTGGGAGAAAAGACGACTGATTGGAATTAAGCGATAAGAAGAAAACAGATTTTAAGAAGAAAAGAAAAGGAACCTGCTCATATTGTGAATATCCGAGACAGATTCTGAATTTTTAGAGGCATTGTAATATTGATTAAGTAATAAATAAATAACATTGATTGCATCAGCCAGAAGCACAAGAACAAAATTCATTGATTCAGTTCTAAATGCAATGCAAGATCTGAATTAGCAATGGCGCTGAAGCCAAGCAGCTCTGTTTTTGGTCAATGCCCAGCTGGAAGTAACCATGTACAAATCTGTCAATTTCACTTTCTCTGGGCTTCACCTTTTCTGGGTCTTAAGTTCAGTTCTCCATATTTCTGCATCAGTTTGTGACTGATTGATTGATTGATTGAAATCACTGAAATCTGGTCAACATTCTAGCTTGTTCATATGATGTATGGCAGGGTACAAATAGCCAAAATAAATATAATTTCTGCAAACAATTTGCGCTAATATTTTTGTACACATTATTATATCTTTTGCGCTAATATTTTTGTACACATTATTATATCTTTGGAGAACTGCATAAAAATATATATATATTCTTTCCTACACAGCCATAAAGGGCATGAAAGAACACTACAGATAAGATTGCATTGGCTTCAAGGATGGCCTTTCATTATTTCAGATTCTGGAGCAATAAGCCAACCTTTTCAAAAGCAAACAACATTTGTTAAACGTTGTCTTAAATGAGGAGCCAGCATTGCCCTGCTAAAAAGAAAGCAAACGCAGACGCTTATGAGTTCTCCATCTCTTCAAAGCCAGCGTATTTGTCACAATATCTTTGGGAGGCAGAAGACATAAATACTCATTCTTCGTACATAATTCAACTGAATATATATCCCATGTAAAATTAGAAATCATTGGGCTTTCCTGTGTGTGAAGCAAGAAGCAAATTAAGGAGCTTTCACTGAGATGAGAAGCTATGCCCTTTGCTTCTGCCGACATGGAATAGCTGGCATGACCTCCAATTTGGCAGACTTCAAAATGCAAACAAGATTATAGTTCTAATGTTGACTTTGAAAGCTTTTTTTTACACATAAGGGGCAACTTAGAAAATACACTTATTCCAGTGTATTGGTCTATTTAAAAGGGACATAGTGGATGTCACTAAAAAGGGGTCTCAGCTAAAAAATGCAGTGCATTTTAATGATCAGTGTTTCAGTGGAAAACATAGAGGGATTCTAATTCTTGCCATTTTCAGATTGTCACTCCTTATGGGATTTAATCACATCCTGGCAAGTTCAGGTTGTGTAGTTAAAATTGATCCAGGAGCAGGGGGAGTGGGAGGCTTCCACCATTCCTCCTCAGTGCAGCTCTCCTCAGCATGGTCACACACACACACAAAATGGCAATACAATTAATTTTGCTGAGACATTTGGAACCTGAAAAAAGATCCCAACTATGACTAAATAGTTAAACAAAAGCAACTCATTTATATCAGCCCCTTGAACTGTGTTGAGTTGAATGCCATTAGCAGCCTTCTCAAGATCTGAAACCCTGAAAACGCAGGGTTCTCAAAAATGTGTGCTTGACCACCTACAATATTTAGACCTCTCATGATTTAGAAATACCGGTTCTTCTAATTATAAATGGTTTTAAACAATTTTAACCTGGTATGTTTATATGGTTGCAACCTGCCCGGAATCTTATGGTGAAGGACAGGTAAGAAATCCAATAAACCCAATGGATTGCCTTTTAATACGGCTTTCATAGATGCATTATCACTACCAGGCTCATACAATGGTCAAGGATGAAGTATCATAATCATTATTTTTTAAAAAAAATGTATACCATCTTTCTATCTTACAATACTCAATGCGGCTTACAAGCTGAAGAAACAAAAAATGTACATCTTATAACAATCTAATGCAATACAAAAATGTGATAATAAAACATAACTTTAAAATAGGCAACCTACATCAAAAAAATAACATTCAACAATCATTAGAATGGTATAAAATAATATCGACAAATAAAAGTTAAACAGAAATCCACTCAAGTTACAATAAATACCACATTTTTCGCCCTATAGGGCGCACCGGCCCATAGGGCACACCTAGTTTTTTTGGGGGGAAATAAAGAAAAAAAATTATTCCCCCCCCTCCCAGCCCCCAGAACAGGCTGCTATCCGCAAGCCTTGGGAGCCCGGCGGGAACTCCTGCTGGGCTCTCCAGGCTTGGGGGTATCTGCCTGAAGCCTGAGGCGTGCTGCTCGGTGCGCCCCAGGCTTCAGGATGAAGGCTGCTATCCGCAAGCCTAGGGAGCCCGGCAGGAACTCCCACCGGGCTCCCCAGGCTTGCGGATAGCTTCCTGAAGCCTGGAGAGCGCACCGACCCCTCTCGCTCTCCAGGCTTCAGCGAAAGCCTGCATTCGCCCCATAGGACGCACACACATTTCCCCTTCATTTTTGGAGGGGGAAAAGTGTGTCCTATAGGGCGAAAAATACGGTGATATCTAAACTATAATCAATAAAACAACGGCAAGCCACAGTACATAAAATAATACAATACACATTGAGAAGCAGAGGGTAGAGGATAGAGCAAGGCAGGTGGAAGGAGGCCTTGCCTGACGTTCAGCAACATCTGGAGGACCATAGGTCCCCCAGCCCTGCTTTACTGTTGAGTTTTATAAAAAGAAAATAATGCTATAATATTGACCGCAACTCTTCCTTGGAAAAAACTAAACACCTACTCTGTAGCTGATTTTTATTGTTTTCCAATAAGCAGTAACATAAAATGCTAACAAGGCAAAGTACATACAAATGATGATTCCATACAGCATACATATAAGTTTATATAAAGTTTATATCCTGTTCTACTGCTGCCTATGCCCCACTCCCAACAACATTAGTTAGATCATACAACAGGGCCAAGGGAGACATTCAGCTTTGCTTGTATTTTAATGATACCTAATTTTCACTTCTTGAACCAATGGAATGGAATGAAAGACACAGCTGTCCGTTGAAATTCACACTTCTCCGAATTTTGTGGTTCAGTTCTCCAAGAAAACAATGGAGGTTTGAGACTTATAAGTGAAGCAGCTGTATTGTAAACAGGCAGTGTTATACAGTGTTTACAATACCGGTGTTCACTGAGAAATTATAGAATTTCCATTTTGCTCCCTGCATAACTTAAAAGCACCCCCACCCACTTTCTAACCTACGGATGCAACCTCAAAATTGTCAGCTGCAAATAACATTTCCGAATTGATTTGGTGGTCAAGTGTCCAAATGGGCAATTAGTATTATTATTGCAAAGATGAGAGATAGAGATGAGAGACACACAAATGTATTTAACTGAGTGACATGGCAAAGGAGTGAAGAGGAATAGAATTGTAGGACAGCAAATGGGAAAAGAGCTATTCTACTAACATTTTATAGCAAGAGCAGCTTTTGGCTCAATTTGCAGTGTCCTAGTTTTGCATTTTGCCTCAGTAAGTGTCACAGTATTTTTCATGGTTGCGCCAGAGATCTCATCTAATGGGCATTTACCGTATTTTTCGCTCTATAACACGCACCCGACCATAACACGCATATAGTTTTTAGAGGAGGAAAACAAGAAAAAAATATTCTAAACGAAATAGTGGATATATGATTTTTGTGGTTCATGCTGTGGCCACAGACATGTGATCTGACAGTGAGTTTGGAGTAGCCCAATGCAAAAATCCTGAGGATCCATGCTTTGTAACCACGGAGGAGGGAAGGAAGGGGAACCATGGATCCTCTGCTCACTACTGCAGCAGATCCCCCCCGCCACCCGTAGTCATTCGCTCCATAACACGCACAGACATTTCCCCTTACTTTCTAGGAGGAAAAAAGTGAGTGTTATGGTGCAAAAAATACGGTATATTTTTCCATTGACTTGACCTTGGGTTTAATTAGGACCTCTGACTTTTACTTAAGGTTGTGGGGTTTTTTGTTTATATTTTTTTAAAAAAAGATTTATTCTGCTGTGCATTTGTCATATTCCCCTCCCCCGCCCTCTGGTTTCCTACATTCCAAAATATAAAATCATATTGTGGGGAGGTTCACCTTGGAATACTAAGAACACATATCAAAACTAGTCCTAAAGACAACCTGTGGGCAAATGGCAGTCTGACAGCTTCTCTATTCCTCTCAATTTCCACAGGGCCACTTCTGCCTAAGGAGGAGGTGGGGTTGCAGGCTTCACAGCCACTCCATGTGTGTGGTGGGTGGAGCCTGCTCCGCACAATTGGGGGAATTCCCGGCCGCGTCATCCCCTGGCCGGCCAATCGGCTGGCTCGAGAGGCGTGGTCTGCCCTATTTAAGGCAGGACGCGGCCTGGGAACTCCCTCTTTGCTGCCCACCAGCTGTTCCTGTTTTTTCCCACCCTCCCGCCCTATTAGGTTTCCGTTCCTTGACCTTGCTATGGACCTTGGTTGGTTGCCATTGAGGGGCCTGGTAGGAATTTTTTCACTTGGCAAATTGGCACCAGCCACTTGGTTTTCACCTAAAGGTAAAGGTAAAGGGACCCCTGACCATTAGATCCAGTCGTGACCGACTCTGGGGTTGCGGCGCTCATCTCGCTTTATTGGCCGAGGGAGCTGGCGTACAGCTTCCGGGTCATGTGGCCAGCATGACTAAGCCTCTTCTGGTGAACCAGAGCAGCACACAGAAACGCTGTTTACCTTCCCACTGGAGCGGTACCTATTTATCTACTTGCACTTTGAGGTGCTTTCGAACTGCTAGGTTGGCAGGAGCAGGGACTGAGCAATGGGAGCTCACCCCATTGTGGGTATTTGAGCCACCGACCTTCGGATCTGTGGTTTAACCCACTGCACCACCCGCGTCCCTACAGCGCCACCCGCGTCCCTTGGTTTTCACCTACCTCGTAGCAAATCGTCACAACTTTATGGGTATTGGCGGTTAGGCATTGGTATTATTCTGTAGATGGAAGAGGGGAGGTGGCACCATCACCTGCCCCACATATTGAAGGGTAGTCTGTTAATGGATCCCAGGGGGCATGGCCCTGTCTAAAGCCTAAGGAGGTTACGGCCCAAGGCATGCCCCCTAGCCTAAGCCAACACCGCTCTTCACCTATAACCAATAAAGTTGTGGCCTTTTTTAGCCCATTAACCTTAATAATTGTGTCATGTGTCATTAGTTCCACCTGGGAGGGGGGTCGGGAACTCGCTATGCAATGCTTCTTTCGCTTTCCTTAATAGTGGAGTGTGTTGCTTAAGGCTTTTGCCTGGGATGGGAGTGTGGCCTGTAGAGTCTCTGGGGCTAGACAATAGCACCTTGGAGCATTTGAATCCTGGACCTGAGATTTCCCAGCCCTGGGAAAACAAGAGCCCCATTGTCCATGTCCAAAAAGGGTGTTGTGTGGAGCAAAAGAATTGCCTCAGGCAACCAAGCTGCACAAATGATGCTCTGTGTTGGAACATACATGTGTGTGCATCCCCTATTGCATCCCAGCCAAGAAAATAAGATGCGGTTGAGTGTGAGAGGAGCAGGAAGAAGATAACTATATCAAAAATGTTTCCAGCCCTGCTTCCCTGTCTGGGAGAGATAGTGACACCTCAGAATACAGATGCCTTGCTTAGACATCCACTCTATGTTGTGTCAGGTTTGTAATCATTATGAAAACAAGCCTACATATCTGAAGGAAATGGGTAGGACATGTGGAATGTGGCATGAAATAAGGATATTCTACATTGACTGAAAGGCTGCAGTTTTGCAGTAATCTCTTTTGTGTGGGGCGTTTTAAAACCAACTTTAATTATTTCCCTGGGGAGGACAAATACTGGACCATTAAGGTGTTGTGATTGCAGAGCATAGCAAATGTATTCTTTCTGACACAAAAGCTCTGTTTTCTTAATTTATCTTTAAGGCAAAATTCTGATCCTAATCCTTCTGGGAGTGCTCATTTGCCTAAATTTGAAAAGAAAGCCCGTTTGGATCGTGTGGGATATGAGCCTGAGCATCTAATTCTTCCCTGCTCTTCAGTGAGTTGAGGATAAATAAGCCAGCATAAAGCATCTCTCAGGAGGGAACAGGAGGATCCTGCTAACACAAATGCTACTCGAGCATTTTCAATTCAACAGTGTACAAGTTGAAGCAAAAAAAGGGGAAATCCATAAAAAATGAAAGTTGAGCAGAAGGAAAGCTGTGAAAGTATGTAAAACAGCCATTATACTTAAAGTGGCTCTTTTTGGAAATATTGCAAAATCTACGTCAGTTCTCAGGCAAGGAGGTTCCTCTTCCAGGTGGATACTTGTGGCAGAAGGTGTTTCTCAACTGATTTCCTACCCCACCCCCCAAAAATGGAACATCTTGTTGCACAAAGGGGAGGCTATGTGTCATATTCATTTATTTATTATTAGCTTTAGCATTACATCTAAACCTGGGCCTGTGGAATGTCTCACTCCAGACAAATCAGGAGCTGAGGCCAGTGTCTGTTCTTATCTCTCTGCTTGTAGTTCATTTGGAGGATACAGTAGATGGTAATATCAAGCCAAACCAGAGCTTAGCTTTGGGTAGTTTGGCAGCAGGGTGACCAGGGGAGGAGTGAAGTGCCGGTGTTTTTACTGTGTGTACTTCCATACATGCATGTTCACACAGAGCTGGGCCCATAGTCCTACAAAGATGGTGCATATGGGAAAATTTGAAGCATCGTAAGTGATGGTTGATTTTTATTTTTTTTAAACAAAAATGGCAAAAAAAAGCAATGGGAGCCCTAGAATAGGAAAGAGATCATTATGTGTTTACACAATCCCCGGAACCAATCCTGCTTGCTTCGACTTCCAGGGCACAGCTTTTTGTGCTCCCAAACCTCTGGACATTTTGGCATTATTTTTTTAAAAAAACACCCTCCCCCCGACACTATTTTTGCCCTATCCTCATTGCAGGGACAGCCCAATACATTTTATTTTATTTTTTTACTGCTCCGTCTATATATTTACTTAATTTTCAGATTTTGAAATTTATACACAATCGTCAAACCAAAAGGGAATTCCATAAGTCCCCCTGGACTTCCCCCCTCCCCTTTGTGGGTCCTTATGTTAACTTTTTCCCTCCTGCATCTTCACTAGAAGAAGAAGAGTTTGGATTTGATATCCCTCTTTAGCACTACCCGAAGGAGTCTCAAAGTGGCTAACAATCTCCTTTCCCTTCCTCCCCCACAACAAACACTCTGTGAGGTGAGTGAGGCTGAGAGACTTCAGAGAAGTGTGACTAGCCCAAGGTCACCACCCAGCAGCTGCATGTGGAGGAGCGGAGACGCGAACCTGGTTCACCAGATTACGAGTCTACTGCTCTTAATCACTACACCACACTGGCTCTCTATTAATCCAATTCTATTAAATCTCCATTACAACCATAGTCCAAGTACCATTCGAATCCTACTCATATTTCTAATTGTTTACAACATTTTTTAAAAGGTAAATTATATATTTTTCTCCAATACATTTTGATCCCTGAGGTGAACCACAAAACGGCACACACAACCCACCAGGGAAGAAGGAGTGAGTGAAGATCTTACATCAGGAAAAAAGGGTGGGAGGGAGAAAGATCTGTTGATTCTGCTACCTCAGGTGGTCTCCTCACCTTGCCTCAGGGGTAGGCAGGCCCTACCTCATTGTACAAAGTTGTTGTTTTTTCCTGAGAGTATACAGTGAGTATATAGAGCTCTCAGGCTTGAAAGTGACCTGCCTGGTTTTATGCTCTGCCCACAGTACAGCTCAAAACAAAGCTTGTATTTTTAGGAGACAAATCAATAGATTACTGGAGAGATGCTAGGCAATGTTTTAAAGATCTCTTACATAATACTTGACGTTGGAAGGATATATGTGGCCACTCAATCCTATGAAATGTGTGTTCGGCTTTAGGCGGGATGTAGTGAACTGAAACTTAAGAATTTATCCTATGAGAAGTACAAGAGATTGGAGGCATGTCCCAGCAAGAGAAGTTCACAAGCGGAAGGGATGCTGCAAGCTATGACTCAGGAAGCAACTAAATGTACCATAGCCAGCAGTAGGATTCTTTTGTAGTTTTGGGGATTTGTATTGCACTCAAACTTTCCAGTTGACAGAGTGCAGACAAATGGATACGAGAGTAGGCAAGCACTGAGAAAGTAAAGTGATTGAAACTTCAAATGACCAGGCTACCGTGTGATTTGCAGTCGCCATTTAAGAAACCCATTTTACTAATTGTCTTTTCTGGTGCAGGACGTTTGAGAAGTAATCTTGTAGCAAGAACCACTGGTATCAGTGAGGTGACTGCAGTGGGAGGTCCCTGGTGCGCTGAGAAATGCCAGCTTAACTCCCTCATCCTCAGCTCACCCAGAGATAAAAGGTAAAGGGACCCCTGACCATTAGGTCCAGTCGTGGCCGACTCTGGGGTTGCGGCGCTCATCTCGCTTTATTGGCCGAGGGAGCCAAGTACAGCTTCTGGGTCATGTGGCCAGCATAACTAAGCTGCTTCTGGCAAACCAGAGCAGCACACAGAAACCTTCCCACCGGAGCGGTACCTATTTATCTATTTGCACTTTGACGTGCTTTCAAACTGCTAGGTTGGCAGGAGCAGGGACCGAGCAACGGGAGCTCATCCCATCGTGGGGATTCAAACCGCCAACCTTCTGATCGGCAAGTCCTAGGCTCAGTGGTTTAGCCCACAGCACCACCCGCGTCCCATCACCCAGAGATACACAGGCATATATCCCACATACTTGCTCAGTAGGGACCAAGCTGGCTGAGCTAAGTGTGATGGATCTTAAGGCAGGGCAAACCCTGAAAAACGGGCATTCTGGGGACATGGCAAAGATCAGAGAGGGGCAACTTATGCTGGTTCCTGGTCCATTCAGCTCAGCCATGTGACTGGCAATCTAGTATAAATTAAGCCAGCACAAAGAGTGGTGTAAATTAGACATTCTTTGAAAGGCTCCCTATCCCTTCTGCCAGGCTTAGCCTAGCTCAGCAAGCAATAGCTGCACTGCTGAAGTTGGCATAACTTTACGCAGGCTTAAACTGTCCCGGGATTTATCATAGGCTTATAAATGCACAGGACCGCAAAGGTTAGAAGCAATTGGTTTAAGAACTTTGACAGCTACATTGTTGCAGGCACATATCATGATGGTTCAACGCACTTTGTTGTTTCTCGTCAAGTGGCCTCTTTCCAGTACGGCCTCACTGGTGTGGGAACATCCCACATAATGAGGAACCAGTAACCGGATGCCATTGGCCTCCATCGGATGTGGATATACAGTAAGATGTAGACTGGCTCTGACTGATGATACACAGTTCAAGTCTGCTCATCCCTTTAGGTGCGGCAGCGTTGCAGGATGGCAGAGGCTCCTCCAAGGACTCAACGAGGTGGTAGCATCATTGGAGCTCCATCTAAAGAGGCGGAATAGGCCACCTTTCAGAGGCCGGATCCTAGCCTGCATCCCAGATTGGCAAACACCTGTACCATTTGTTCTTGTTTTTTTCTGTTGTTTTAGATATGGTAGCCTTTTTGTGCTACAGGCTGATCCCCGCTTATGTGGGCAATTCTGTTCCACACCTTTTCAGCATCAGAAACGGCACGTGTGTCAGTGGTCGCATGTATGCTGATTGTTTGCAAGTGGGGAGGTGCCTGTACCACATTCCTGTGACAGCCATTTCGTGACTGGTACCCATAGCACTTCCTCAGAACTCCAGATGTGTCCACTGTCCCAGAAAGTTTTATGACCTCTTCTTTCTTTCTTTATAATGTTATACACTCCTTCATCATATTTGATTCTAGGGCAGTTATATAGATAATCTATTGCCCATAAATATTACTCCATCTTGGAATAACTGATAACTAAGATAACATTTATGTGTCCTTTGTTATAGAATTAAGCAGAATACCATAATGAATTTTACACATATCCACTGAAAGGGCAATCCAATAGTCTGCTCAATACCACTGAGAAGCCATGTTGGCATATACGCAGTATATGCATCAATAAATGATAATGTTAAATATTGTCTCAAATGGCTGAAGAGAAAGTTCTGTTTCTTGAGCGAAGCAGTATGGAAGTAAACAGATCTTCTGTGGATATATTATCATGCCAAGGTGTTGCCACTCTCATGGTATGAATGTATTAGGTCACCAGAATCTACCATATGTTGCCTCAGCACGATATTCTGAATTTAGAGAAGGACTAGCTGCATTGTGGAGTGTTTCTCGGCTTCTGTTTAAAAGAGAGAGAAAACCTGGTGATGGCTTACAAAATTTAACCTGACAAGTGCATAGCAAGAACACCATAGTAAAGGACTTTGCTAGTCCTACATAGTAGATGGACCTCATATGGCTTTTACTGGAGCATTCCAATGTAGTTTTAGCACAAGTGGTTTTCTGTTGTTAGTGTTGCTGGGATAGCTGGTTGCATTGTCCATCAAGAATGTTGTTACTAAACTCCAGAGATACAGAATAGGCATACTGAAATGGGGGGGGGGCATGTTGCATTGAAACGGGGTGCATTATCTATTGATTTGCAGTAATTTGCCTTGTTTAAAAAGGTAAGAGAGATGCATTGGTCCATAAGAAAAATTAAGAAATCCATATCAGAGCAATGTCTGTATAACCTCTAAAATTAATTTCCAACTTTGGTAACATAAGGACTGCCATCTTTCTCTTGATTCCTGTTTGCTACCAAAGAAGTTCTGTGTTTTCCCTTAGAATAGAGATGGATCCTAACCCTAACCCCAAAGTTCTTTGAGCCCAAGTTCATAGTTGGCCCTAGGACCAGAATAACAATAACTACTACTACTACTACTACTACTATTACTACTACTATTCCCCAGCCACTCTGGGTGTCTTCCAACACATAAAAACATAATAAGGTTGAATCCTGACAAGACAGAAGTACTGTTTTGGGGGGACAGGAGGCAGGCAGGTGTGGAGGACTCCCTGGTCCTGAATGGGGTAACTGTGCCCCTGAAGGACCAGGTGTGCAGCCTGGGAGTCATTTTGGACTTACAGCTGTCAATGGAGGCGCAGGTCAATTCTGTGTCCACAGCAGCTGTTTATCAGCTCCATCTGGTACACAGGCTGAGACCCTACCTGCCCGCAGACTGTCTCACCAGAGTGGTGCATGCTCTAGTTATCTCTCACTTGGACTACTGCAATGTGCTCTGTGTGGGGCTACCTTTGAAGGTGACCTGGAAACTACAACTAATCCAGAATGCAGCAGCTAGACTGGTGACTGGGAGTGGAGCGGCCGCCGAGACCACATAATAGCAGTCTTGAAAGACCTACATTGGCTCCCAGTATGTTTCTGAGCACAATTCAAAGTGTTGGTGCTGACCTTTAAAGCCCTAAATGGCCTCGGTCCAGTATACCTGAAGGAGCGTCTCCACCCCCACCGTTCTGCCCGGACACTGAGGTCCAGTGTCGAGGGCCTTCTGGCAGTTCCCTCACTACAAGAAGCCAAGTTACAGGGAACCAGGCAGAGGGCCTTCTCAGTAGTGGCACCTGCCCTGTGGAATGCCCTCCCACCATATGTCAAAGAGAACAACAACTATCAGACTTTTAGAAGACATCTGAAGGCAGCCCTGTTTAGGGAAGCTTTTAATATTTAATATACTATTGTATTTTAATATTCTGTTGGAAGCCACTCAGAGTGGCTGGGGAAACCCAGCCAGATGGTTGGGGTATAAATAAATAAATAAATAAATAAATAAATAAATAAATAAATAATATAAAATGTGAAACATCAACAAAATTAATGGATTGTTAGTTTGGATTGGTTTGCTGAAATTGTTGTCGTTAGAGTTGTTGGGAACTCTCCAAGACCTAGTCATGGACAGATTTAGAGAGTCTGTAGTTTATGGATTCATTCAATTTCAGATTGGACTTTGCCACAATCAGGTCTGCTGCAGTCTGAAATGGGCACAATGGCCACTTATTCCTTCTCTGGAAGCTTCTGGTGCTTTGTGCAATGATAATGGTCCTATTACTCTGTGCTGGGATTTAGAAGTCTGTAGTCTTACTGTGGCCTCCAGGCCATAAATCAGTTCCTTACCAAAGGCCCAGATCTCTCCAAATAGGCCCAATTGGGCTTGAGATTTGGGCATCAGCTGATGCCAGTACACAGCTTTGATGTATGCATGTGTGGTGCATTTTGGAATGCTGGGAACTCTGGTAAATGCATGAGTTTAGCGCTGTATCAGCCTTCTTAACTTTGTCATCATCAGCAGGTTTAATTGAAATGCTCTTCTGTTCATCTGCAAGGTCACTAGCAAAAAGAGGCTTAAGACTAGTGTTTGGGGAAATGCACGGGTTACTCTTCCCCAACCTGAAAGTTAATGAACATCTTTCTAATTTAAATAGCTATTTCCTGTGGGGTACTCGATCATTATTAGTCTTTCCACTATAACTCCAGATCCTCCTCATCTCTTTCCCCTCCATTCCCTTTAGCCATCGTCTTCTGAATATTTCCTAATGTTCAGGAAATGGTGATTATGCCCATGATAAATGTGTCATCTCCAACTCTGGAAAGGCAAGGTCCCTGCTTCACCATAATTACAACCGATACGGTTTCCCCATCATTAAAAAAAAAAAGAGTTTGGTATCTCATACAGGTACCTTAAGCAGTGTTATAAGAATTCTCTTCTTTGATGAAATATTCTCTTGATGCAATTTATGCACCAACTTGAGAACACTTATTATACCAGAGTTTAAAGTGCCATTAAAAAGTAATGGGGAAGAAACACCATGGAATTTTAATGGCTGATAGGTCATCCAGAGTAGGAAGAAAGAAGAAAGAAACGTATATGAGATGAGTTGAAGACCTTCACTATGGGCCCAGAGGAATGGTGTTCCCATTTCAGATATATATATTCTACAAAAAGAATTAATGTATAACCATGTTTGAAACTGCAGGGAATTTGTACCAACTAATACATCTGAAACTAGATGAACTCGTTCTGGAATCCATAGGCAACCTAAAATGGTATGCCTTTCACTAAGTCAGTTTAACCCAGGGTAGGGGATTTTTCTGGGGTTTTTCACAATCTAATAGTGGCTGTGGCCAGACAGAAAAGTGTATGGGGCCAGACTCACTCACTCAGCCTTAAATCCCACACAAAGACACACAGCTATTTCCCATGGAAACAGATGCAATCTCAGTTCATTTTTAATTCTTAGTAATTCCAGTTACATTTCTCACCTGTAATTCTCTCCACAGATTCCCCCTCTGCTAAATATGTAAAACAAACACTCCAACACCCTTTACTCTGTCCCGACCGTGCAAAAGGCAAAAAAATGGAACTCTGTAATCGCAACTGAAGAATGCAAATAAGGTTAATACACAGCTGAATCGAAAGCCCTGTCTTCAAAGTCTCAAAGTTCAAAACGCAATTGCGTCTCAAAAATATGCATGCATGCATTTGCAAAATGCAGCAACACTGTTTGCATATTTTTTATGTTTTAAAATTAATTTTCAAAAATAAGGTTATACAAGGTTTTGCAAGTTACAGTGTTATCAAACAAGATCTGATGGCAATATAGTCCACATACAATTATAGATCACGGTTGAAAAAGGCATACATAAAATAAAACTAAAATAAATAAACCACAGGTATGGGGATGCATGGAAAGTAGTGTTTAGAACTATTAGACACAACGGCACAGACACAATGGTTAAACAACAGAGAGTTACAAAACATAAACCGATTATTCAAAGGGGAAGTAATTAAAGTATTCACATGCTCTTAGCCTTTGCATCAGCCATATTCATTTGTAGAGTGAGGTTGGTCCTCAGCCATGTTCCTCCTTCCTTACAAAAGAAGTAAAATCAGACCAGGCAGGTCATACCTTTTTCTTTGGCCCCTCAAGACTTTCAGTCTTAGTCGGGTGCCATTTTGAATCTAGATGGCAGACCAAAATATGACTTCAGCAATTTGGACACCTCTGAATATATTGTCGACCAGTTTGGTGGGACATCACCAAATTTAGCACAGGTCCAACTTGTGCCCGTGTAAATACGTCTGAGGATATCACAATATTTCTGAGATTTTTCGAATTGCTGAGTCCTTTCAGCTGGCACTTAATAAACAGGTTGTCTGGAAGTGCCCTTTCTTGCTCCTCGTTCTTGTGGAAGTCCCATTTCCTGAATACAAACCCTAATTTACTCCTCTCTCTTTCTTTGGGGGGATATTTGGAATAGGCTGTGTAAGACGACAGTGAAGAAGGAGTATTATTTGTCCAAGTTTGTTTGCAAAACAATAATTGCAATGTAGGCAAATCATTTTTTTCTGAATGTAATTTTACAAAACAATGCTAGTTCTGATTAATCTGCCCCATCCCAAACTCTTGCATTCTTTCAAAGATTGTGCTTATTATCCCCCCCCCATTTAAGCTCATTTGCATTATTTCCTGTTAATTTACATTTGCAACAAACAGATGTTTCGGAAATGTGTTTCTTCTGCTTTACTGTGCCACCACCAGCAGAAAGCGTACACAAATTAATTGTCTGTTTGCTCTTGTTTTAGTAACTGCTCTTGTGGCTTGTATTAATAGATTTTTATGATGTACTGCAATGTGATTTTGTACATGCTCATAGTAATTTTAACATTTTGGATGCTTATTGCAAACTTCTCAGAAGTCTATTAAAGTAAAAGAAATAAATGCATGAGTCTGTTCTTAGCAACTAGCAATTAAAAAGAAGAGAAAAAGAAATTGCAAAATTCAATCTATATCTAAGGATTTTCATCTTCCTGCACTGTTCATAAGAACTTTGGATGTGGTGAAATTCAGTTAAGTTTGCCTTTACAGGTGAACCTATCAAAACTGCACTTTTTGAAAGAAGGTGTGGACCTAGATGCACCCATCCTTTGAAATTCCCACTTCTCTGAATTTTGCAATGCAAAATTCTCCAGCCAAGGAATATGTGCCTGCAATTTGCATATACCAGAGCAAAATGTGCATAAAAATGGAACCCGAGAGAGACCAGAATTGACAGATTGACCCATTCGTACTAAGAACTGTGGTGATTGTGATACACGTTAGGAAACAAAAGTCTTCCACAAGGGGTTGTAGTTAAATGTAGCTCTGGTAGCCCCAAACAAGAAAGTTACAGAACTGGTAACCCGTTTAGTGTTAAGTGTCATGTTCCATTGCTGCATATGCTAGACTTCTGTTCTCAGGATCTATAAGGTCTGCTGCAGCAAATGTTCTGAGATAGCTCAGTTGGTTAGAGCATGGTGCTGATTGTGCCAAAGTTGCAGTTTCGATCCTCCTTTGGGAGAGCTGCATATTCCTGCATTCCAAGGGCTTGGACTAGATCTTCAGGATTTTCTGAATTGCCTTGCTGAGAGTTGGTCCATTTGTGTTCACACTGACTGACAGCAGCTGTCTAAGGAGAAGGTCTTTCCAAGCTCAATCTGAAGATGCTAGGAATGGAAAGTGGAAATTTCTGCATACAATGCATGTGCTCCACTACTACTCCACTCTTGCCAAAGTCATATCCCACATATGGGGGCTTTTCACTGTGTCAGACAAGACCTGAACAGGATAAATTTTGTGCAGCAATAGCTCTGAATCAGCAGTTTAGAATCCTTTGCTGGCTGAGATGGCCATAGCTGCTTCTCTTAGATGAAGAAATTCCACTCTGGTCCCTTTGATAACTTGAATGTCAATGCATTCTGACATATGCCACCTAAAGTAAGTATGTTTTTTATGGACACTCCAGCCCAATTTCTGCAGACACTGAATGATTTATTAATGAATGATCCGGTGTGCGGGAACATAATTTATGATGACACAACTGAAATAACTATAATATTATGGCCTAATCTGCATACATGTATAAGAATGCCTAGCTTTGGCATTTCATGGCCATCACTTTAAAAAGCAACTGTCATTTTTATAAACTCAGCAACTGCAACTCATAACACTAAAAAAATAGTCACTGAAAAGGGCTTAGATAAGGAATGGAGAGCTTGTGACACTCCAGATGTTGTGGGATTCCAACTTCCATCGGCCCCAGCTAAGTATTGCCAATGGTAAAGGATGGCAGACAATGTAATATCACAACATCTGGAAGGCCACAGGTTCCTCATCCTTGGCATAGGCCAGGCATGGGCAAACTCAGCCCTCCAGATGTTTTGGAACTACAACTTGCATCATCCCTGATCACTGGTCCTGTTAGCTAGGGATGATGGGAGTTGTAGTCCCAATATATCTGGAGGGCCGAGTTTGCCTATGCGTGGCATAGGCTCTTGCATGGCAGCAAAGGACAGGAGCCCATCAGAGCTCAGTTCTCACAGGAATGTCTGCATAAGTTCCTTTCCCAACCTGATGCTGCCCAAACATTTTAGACTACAACTCCTGTTGTCCCCGAGCATCAACCATATTACCTGGGGCTTATGTGTGTTGCAGTGCAAAAACATCTGAATGGCACCAGCTTAGGGAAGGCTGCCCTACAGCCAATGCAGAAGTGGCTCACCCTGTGGAGTGCAGCAACAACACTAGTGTCCCAGTAATGGAGGTACTGCCACTTATTGAGAGAGGATGGGACAAAACAGCAGGGGGTTGGGGGGCATAATGACAGAACAAATCTGGATCTTCTGCCGATGCACCCACAGTGTGTTGACTTCCCTGCTGCATTGATTGCATCGTAAAGGTAAATGTCCCCTGGATGGTTAAGTCCAGTCAAAAGCGACTAATGGGGGTTGTGGCGCTCATCTTGTTTTCAGGCCACAGACAGCTTTCCGGGTCATGTGGCCAGCATGACTAAACTGCTTCTGGCACAATGGGACACCATGACAGAAACCAGAGCACACGGAAACGCCGTTTCCCTTCCCGTCACAGCAATACCTATTTATCTACTTGCACTGGTGTGCTTTCGAACGTCTAGGTTGGCAGGAGCTGGGACAGAGCAATGGGAGCTCACCCCATTGTGGGGATTTGAACCACCAACCTTTTGATCGGCGAGTCCAAGAGGCTCAGTGGTTTAGACTACAGCGCCACCCGCCTCCCCCTAAGCCCTGTAAGCGGCAGTGGTCACATGGTGAGATACTTTTATTTTTTTAAAAAAGTTGCAAAGTGCTCAGCAGTAACTGATAAGAGAATCAACCATGATCTCCATTTGCCTTCTTATTTCCGCTAAGCAAAGCTAGAAGGATTACTGAAGTTAGGCAAATGTGGGCTCTCTCTTGTCTTTTTAACATTCTCCATCTATGCTCCAAAGATTTCTAAAAGCTGAAAGGTACACGGAGAGATGGGAAGATTTTGCTTTCTTACAAAACAAAAAAGGACATCATCTGTGTTGCTCTTGTTCTTTCTAGTACGTGCGTGAGGGAGAAAGAGTTGTGCCTCCTCCAGCTGCAGGGTAACAATGGGAGCTGATTACAAAATTATTTCTGAAAGGTCCAATTGCTGCTGGAATTGTTCTCAGCGAACTACAGGAAATAATGTATGTTATTTGCAGCACCAAATGCCGCAGAAGAATAAAAGCACCTAGTACTCGTGACATTTCACAGAGCCAAACAGATATTCATGACAACAGTAGGAACGAACCTGAGTATTATGCACATGCAAAGGTTTTAGTGATAACAGATAACTATTTGGATGCATGAAGTGGCTCTTTAATGAATCAGGTCATTGGTTCATCCAAACCAGTATGCTATTCTCTATCACACGGGTGACGCTGTGTTCTAAACCACGGAGCCTCTTGGGCTTGCTGATCAGAAGGTCGGTGGTTTGAATCCCCACAACAGAGTGAGCTCCTGTTGCTCTGTCCCAGCTCCTGCCAACCTAGCAGTTCATAAGCACACCAGTGCAAGTAGATAAACAGGTACTGCAGTGACAGGAAGGTAAATGGTGTTTCTGTGCACTCTGGTTTCCGCCACAGTGTTCCGTTGTGCCAGAAGCGGTTTAGTCATGCTGGCTACATGACCCGGAAAGCTGTCTGTGGACAAACACCGGCTCCCTTGGTCTGAAAGCAAGATGAGCACCACAACCCCGTAGTCACCTTTGACTGGACTTATCCATCCAGGGGTCCATTACCTTTTCACTCTATCCAGTAGTGGTTTTCCAAGATCTTAGGTACAAGTTCAGTTCCTGGCCCGTCTACCTGAGATACTTTTAGTTAGAGATGCCAGGAACTGAATATGGGAGCATCTCCTCAAAAGAATTGCACTCCATCTATGAGCTATGTGTCCTTACATTATTTTCCTCACATTTATGGGCAATCTCTCAGTCTCAGTGTCCACAAAAGATGTTGCCATGTTTCTGCTCAGCATTCAGTAGATCTCGGGAAGGTTCAGGCTCTCTTCACATCTGGAACATCCTGTTTGGGTAGGGTTGCCGTATTTCAAAAAGTGAAAATCCAGACTCTGTCACTGGTGGCCGGTGGGAGATTGCCTTAGTCGGGAAAACTTGGCAGAACAATACCTCCAGCTAGTCCAGCCCCTCTCCTCCTCAGCCCACTCGGAGGGTTTCAGTTGTTCGGCTAGAATCAGAAGGGAAGAAATGCAAAACCTGCTCCCTCTTTACCTGGAGAAGGTTGGTATTCAGATTCCCTCTCTCCCTCTCTCTTTCAGTGGGTGTGGGTGTGTACACGGCATAGGTTGTTCTAAAGGACTGAGCATAAAGAAGTATTATTTATCAAATGAATAGGGATTGAGGAATCAAATTGTTTTACAGAAAGAAATTTTAGCTTCTTCAACAATGGATGTCTTTGAAACCAGTCCTTGCTTACAGTGCTCAAGGAGATGGCTAAGCTGCTCCATTGTTTTCAAGAACTGCGAGTTAAGTGTACAGTCATTATAATCCTTTCAAGGAGATTGCAGCAATCCCTTTCCCAAACTACCCTCTCTCTTGCAATGTTTTATCAGTGATACAGTATATGAAATATATATTTTAAGATGCAATTAAGGCATGCCGTCTGCCTCTGGTGATTGGCCTTGTGGGCAAATTTGCGGCTAGTCAAGCCCTGAACACACTTAAACTTCTGGTTCAAATCCTGTTTCTGCCACAAAATGAATGGGAAACCATAAATGTGTTGCTTGAGGTCAAAGGCTTTGAGGTGTAGGAGATTCTTAATCAGATTGCTTAGAAGTTTAAAGCAGCTGTAAAAGGATCCAGTTTTGGACAAGGCTGTGGTACTGGGAAGGAAGGAAGGAAGGAAGGAAGGAAGGAAGGAAGGAAGGAAGGAAGGAAGGAAGGAGAAGAAAAGAAGAAGTAAAGAAGAAGAAGAAGAAGAAGAAGAAGAAGAAGAAGAAGAAGAAGAAGAAGAAGAAGAACAACAACAACAACAACAACAACAACAACAACAACAACAATTTATTTGTACCCTGCCCATCTGACTGGGTTTCCCCAGCATATATAAAAACATAATAAAAATGGAATGGACATATGGACATATTGTGGCCTTGAGATGTTTCTAATGCTCAAACACAGCTGCCTAGGAATTTGTGTAAACATCATGTTTTCTTGTTGGTGAGTCTATTAATCCAGGTTCCACAATAAAGACAAATTTAGTCCACCTAGAAGAGAAAACCGTATCTATTTTCTTTTTGCCCACTATGGCATCCCGTGCCACATACCAGCAGATTGATTTGAGTATCAAACCTCTGAATTAGAGGAAAAAACAAAGCAAGTATACAAGTTTGGATGTTAGTGATAAAAGACCCTATCCTGCACCCCATCCATAAGAAACAGGGGAGGGAGGGAGATAGAGTTATCCTTGCCCTTGGCAAATATGCAGGAAGGGTTTTGAGATGTTTCACACCCTAATGGAGGGACTAAGGGATTTCAAACTGCTAGTCTATTACAAGGTTTGGCATACTGCAACAAGACCAGCATGACAGAACCTTTGATGCATTTGATACGCTGGACTCCACATCATGAAAACAGGATTTCACCTCAGGGCACAATTGCTGTATACTTGCCTTTGCCCCAAATATGTGCAGTTCAGTTTTTAAAAACCTGAACACCACAGATTAATATGGAAGGAGACAGAACAGATCATCTCTGTGTGTGTCTCAACCTGCTGAGAAACCAGCAGTGCAATTCTACACCACCGGGCAGGCAACTTTTGAAAAGATCTCTGAAGGCATGTGAAATCATCACGCACCAAAAATAAGACCTATCAGTCCATCCCTAGGAAAGAGTTCAATTCGCATCGTTGCCCCCATCCAACCTCTTGCCTCTGAAGAATTGAATTTTACAAAAATCCCGTGTGGCATCTGATCAATGATCTGCCTTCTTCTCTAGATGTACTCTTAAACTGATGCACAATTCATGTTTCCTTAGTGGAAATAAAATACAGGAAGTACATTTGTCATTGAATGATTGAATGGTACTTATGTTTTCTCAATCATACAGTTTGTCTCTGCCAACTGTGTCTCCCACTGCCACTAATTATGAAGAATCTGTTTTGTTCCTGATTAGACCACCATGCTAGGTGAAAGGATAAAACTTAAATATGGCGGAGGTGGTGTCCTTTTTGTTTTGTTTAACAAATGAACAAAAAACATTGGAGGGCAGCACTGAAGATCAAATGCCAGATGGGATAAATCCTAAACAGAGGAAATGGATGGATTGGAACGGTGACAAAACAGGCTGTAGCCTGTGCTGTGTGAGGGAAGGGAAGGAAGACACCAATACTTGTTTTTAAGGGTGCTTGACATAGCAAAGAAATGACTAGGGACCTGGATGTCATGCTCAGTGTTTTTTTCTGGGGGTACTCATGGGTACACATACCCCTAAACATTTTATGAATCTTTGTGCTTTTGTCCATTTGTTGTTGTTTAGTCATTTAGTCGTGTCCGACTCTTCGTGACCCCATGGACCAGAGCACGCCAGGCACTCCTGTCTTCCACTGCCTCCTGCAGTTTGGTCAAACTCATGCTGGTAGCTTCAAGAACACTATCCAACCATCTCGTCCTCTGTCGTCCCCTTCTCCTTGTGCCCTCCATCTTTCCCAACGTCAGGGTCTTTTCCAGGGAGTCTTCTCTTCTCATGAGGTGGCCAAAGTATTGGAGCCCCAGCTTCAGGATCTGTCCTTCCAGTGAGCATTCAGGGCTGATTTCCTTAAGAATGGATAGGTTTGATCTTCTTGCAGTCCATGGGATTCTCAATAGTTTCTCCAGCACCATAATTCAAAAGCATCAATTCTTCAGCGATCAGCCTTCTTTATGGTCCAGCTCTCACTTCCATACATCACTACTGGGAAAACCATAGCTTTAACTATATGGACCTTTGTCCATTTACTGCATTTATTTTTCCCGATTTGAACTATAAAATGGTGATATTCTTGAATCAAAATGAGAGTACCCCTAAACATTTTTTAAAAAGAAAAAAAAAGCATTGGTCACGCTACAATTTTCATGGATACAGAGTGCTACCCCATTTAACTGATTGTGTTTACCAGGAGTGGTGTCCTCCTCTGTTATTTCCAGATACATATCCAAATGGATGGGATAAAAGGAGACGAGAAATAATTATTTGTATAGCATCCCTTGGACAGTGAAACGCGCCAAGGTTAATAGAATTAAAGCATGGATTAAATTCATGAAGTGAGATGCGGCTATTGACATTCACAGAGGATACGCTTAGTCTTTTAGTGACACCTCTGCATTCAATACAATTAAGGCTGGAGGAGATGAAAATGTGAGTTTCAGTAAAACAGAGGAGTTGCAAGAGGGGAAAGAATGCTCTCATAAGTCATTGTAAACTTGAAAGGTGGGGAGCAGCCTCAAGTGACACATGGTTGTGGCTAACGACAGCAATGGACCTCCTGGTTATCACATTCCTAATATGTTCTCAAAGCCACATACAACAAGTTAGCCTGAACACCAGGTTAGAATGCTTAACAAGTTGTGATGTGGTTATATATATATATAATGATTTTCAGTTTTATGCATTTCAATAATTTTACAATAATTTTAACATTTCAAAACTCGACTTCCTTCCCCCTTTTTCTGTGGTTCCTTAAATTTATTTTTAATAGTTTCTGCATACAGTGGTACCTCAGGTTAAGTACTTAATTCTTTCTGGAGGTCCATACTTAAACTGAAACTCTTCTTAACCTGAAGCACCACTTTAGCTAATGGGGCCTCCTGCTGCTGCCGTGCCACCGGAGGACAATTTCTGTTCTCATCCTGAAGCAAAGTTCTTAACCTGAAGCATTATTTCTGGGTTAACGGAGTCTGTAACCTGAAGTGTATGTAACCTGAAGCGTATGTAACCCAAGGTACCACTGTATACAAATTAACTTAATTTGCTCATTTGTTCATCTACTTTAAATATATACTCTTATAAAACAGCAGGCTATTACAATAATCCTGCCAATGTTCTTATCTGTTTACAATTTGTTTGTAGATATTCAATAAACCATTTCCATTCTTTTATTAAAAGTTTTTTATCTTAATTTCTTATTTTTCCTGTAAGTTTCATCATTTCTGCATATTCCACAAGTTTTTGTATCCATTTTTATTTCTCTGGGATGTCCTCTTATTTTTTTTGCCTCTGTAGTCACATACATGAATAAATTTCTATACAGTTTGGGTAGTTCTGTCCCTATAATTCCCAAAAAGGAAAGCTGCTGGGTGTTTTTTTGTTTTGTTTTTTGTTTGTTTGTTTTACAAACGTTGTTTTAAACATATTTTTCAGTTCATTATATATCATTTCCCAGTAAGCTTTAACATTACTACAAGGCCAGCACATATGATAGAAATAACTTTCTTTCTCTTTACGTTCCCAGCACTTATTTGATTTGGATTTACACATTTTTACCAATTTACTCAGTGTTAGGTACCGTCGATATATCATTTTCATATAATTTTCTCTTAGACCATAACATGCTGTAAATTTTATATCCTTTCTTAAAGGAGTTTTCTCTACATTTAATGGATGAGAATTTTGAAAGCAGCACATATTTTAAACAGCTCTCATTGATTTCAATGGCTGTAAATTTTATATTCTATCCTGTTTCAAACTCACTAGACTCAGCTATACAGCCACAAATATAACATTTCATGTGTGTTTTAAGTGCATTGTACAAATAAGACACGAGATGGTGATGGTGAGCTAATGGAAAATTATATATAGATATATATTTAAAAAAGCATTTTCACAGCGCTTTTTATATATGTCTAGATTCAGTCATAGGTCTGTTCTATTTGTTTGTATCCCACTTCATTTCATTGCATGCATTTTGTGTGCATTTTTAATATATGTGTGCAAAACACACACTTTTCTGTGCTTTTCAATACATTTTCCAGGAAGGTAAGCACCTTTTTGTAAAATACAAATTTTGGCACACACTTTGGAGCACAAGAAATGCACTGCAAAATCCAGAGAAGTGTGTGATCCAACTAGGAGCTGTGTTCTTAATCTGCAAGGAAGTTCAGGAATGTCAGTTGTGTAGTCAGTTGTTTCCAAACTCAATGAATAGAGCTGACAAACATTAGGAGCTGCACTTTTTATGCTCCCAGGAGCTCCCAGGACTCAGTACTCAGTATAGACATCTGTATGGTACCTATGTGCTTTGGGAAACAGGAAAAAATGACACAAGGGGAAAGTGTTCAACACTCCCTATCCCAACTCTATCTTACTTTAATTTGGGCCCCTTCCCATGACTGCTATTCAATTAAAAGAATGACAACACACAGGAGATCCTCTTCTCTGCATTTTCCCATATCCTATTGTCAGGGAACTGCCATCAGGGCTGGAGGGAGAGAGAGAGCTCCAGAGGGATTCCGAAGAGCGTCCCGGGATGGGGAGAGGCAGCCCATCTTCTGGGGAAGGGAATCAGTGTAGCACCAGTGGAGAAGGGGGGCAGATGGGGGAATCGGCGAGGCGGTCCCATGACTCCTTGCCGGGAACCAGCGGGGAGAGTGAGGGTCCTCCGCTGCCTACACCCTTCTTGCGCAGAAGGCTTCCACGCAGGGAGAGTAGGAGGAGACTAGGCGTCAAAGAGCTTCTTTGCTGGAAGAAGTTCAAGAAACGCCCACTGACGGATTCTGTCAGTGATTGAGACAGCCACGGGTGAGTGGCTGTCCGGACAGAAAAGGTTCACTCAGGCAACACAGCCAGGTGTTGGCACCGATTTACGCACGAGCAACCCCTAGAACCATTACACCTATTTACTTGTGTACTTGATCAGTAATATGTAAGCGTACAGACATAGTATTTTCACTTTCACTTAAAAGCAATACCAGTCATAGAAGCTTCACATTAGAATGTGTATTGCAATGTAATATGATGAACGTGGTACCCATTCATAATGCAGAATTTGTTGCAATGCAAATGGGAACATGCACTCCAATCCACAGTTCTGAGCCAGTAGTCATGTGGAACAGCTTATTATGACCAATTATAGCTTGGTCAGTGCCTTGTCTTCGAGGCAAAATTATATATTTGACATAATTATCATGTCCTTCATTACCGTGTTTTCTGAAATTGCCATTCATATTAACAGCATGCTTATATTTCCACCACTAAGGTGAACCTGATGTGCGACAGATAAAAGTTAAATGTTGAGCTTCCATGTTTAAACAATGTGCTTATTTTTTTATTTATACATCATATTTTGGCCGGCAGGCACACAAGGTTCACTTTCTAATAATCTAACAGAAAACAGCTACCTGCAAGTAAAGCAAATTTAAAACAAGGATAAGCTATATAAATCACTGAACTTCAGTACCCTGAAACACTGAAATGACAAAGATGCTATTTTATTTTTGAGTGGCTCCATTTACTTCCAACTGACAGGCACTCAGCCACTTGAGCTTATTGTTGGAAGGAATTATTTGGGACCACGATTATAGGATTTCCGATTGGGATTATGAGTTTTGAGGGTGTTCCAAAATCTATCCCTCTGAGCCAGCCAGGAGTCATACATTCGCAAGAATCAAACATTCACAGTCTGAAGTGGATTAAAAATTCTCTGTGTGCCATTCCTCTCTCTGATCCAACTTCCAGCCTTTGGAGATGGACCTTCTTCAAACAGCAGTAACTGGCTGTTTAAAAGGGAGAAGGAGAGGCTGGATTCAGTTCTCCCGGCTCTCCACTTTCCACCAAACAGCCGATTATTAGCATGGTTCCTGCTTTTCTAAGAGTATATACTATGCTGCATACTACCTTGCCAACAAAGGTCCATATAGTAAAAGCTATGGTTTTCCCAGTAGTGATGTATGGAAGTAAGAGCTGGACCATAAAGAAGGCTGATCGCTGAAGAATTGATGCTTTTGAATTATGGTGCTGGAGGAGACTCTTGAGAGTCCCATGGACTGCAAGAAGATCAAACACATCCATTCTTAAGGAAATCAGCCCTGAGTGCTCACTGGAAGGACAGATCCTGAAGCTGAGGCTCCAATACTTTGGCCACCTCATGAGAAGAGAAGACTCCCTGGAAAAGACCCTGATGTTGGGAAAGATGGAGGGCACAAGGAGAAGGGGACGACAGAGGACGAGATGGTTGGATAGCGTTCTCGAAGCTACCAGCATGAGTTTGACCAAACTGCGGGAGGCAGTGGAAGACAGAAGTGCCTGGTGTGCTCTGGTCCATGGGGTCACGAAGAGTCGGACACGACTAAATGACTAAACAACAACAACATGCTGCATGGGCATGTTTACATTGAATTCTGGGCATGTTAAATTAGTTCTATGGTGATATTACCCGAGCTTTAGAAATTTATAGTTAGAAATCCAAGTACTGTACTATTTTAAAATGTTCAAAATGTTATGCATTTGATACAAAATTCAGTTCCATTTTTGTTAATACAAAACACAGACTATACACTTTTTATTATCATTACAAATCAGTTCCGTATGGGCTATTCTTGTGTTTGATCAATAAGCAAATATAAAATCCTAACTCGGCTGACAGGCTTCATTGAATGTAAATATCTGGTTTTTCTGTATGACACAGAGATTTCTGGAGTATAAAGGCTGCACATGCCTGCAGCTGTATAAATGTGTGTGATGGGGCTTGTATAAATTAAAATAACTGCTAGTCAGCCTGTGGTGTTGCCATAAAACTGGATCCTGCTAAAGTATGTGCATCTAGAGCAAGGGGTTATTAGCAGATGAATTATTCCAGGTGAAGGCAATCATTTGACAGACATTAACAAAGGACTACTGCCTTTTTTGTCACTTTCGCATTAGGCGAATATAGTTTATGCCAACAACTCACATTAAGTGAAGGGCCCTCCTGTAAAATATTTGGCTGTTGGGAACACCTTCTTATTGCACTTAAATCATCATTATTTCTATTGCATTATTTCTCAGTGGTACAAGTCAGCAGAAAGAAAAGTAGAGAGCAATTCAAATTGCTTGCTGCCTCCACTGAGACTCTGCAGAGTGGAAGAGCTGCTACCATAACCATAGACCAGATACTGACAGCATCAGAAGAGTGAGCAGGTAGATCAGATCTGATCCCTGTACCAGATTCAGGCTACCAAAGTGATTCAGCCCAGATCAGACCTGATGCTGGCCAGCACCAATTTTGAGAATAGCTTAGGATCCAGCAGATTCTGAGTTGGCTGACCTCAGTATGTCCCATTTCTATTGCAGAAAATGTTAATTATAGTTTCATTTGTTTCATGTTCAGTAATTTCTTCTTTGGAAAAATGGGCATTCATAAAGTCATCCCAGTTGTGAAAACTGCTATCAGGCCTTGGGGGAAAACTGAGCTGCTGAGATTTCGGTCAGCAGGTTGATGCCTCCCTTAGCTACTAATTGCATTGATAGTATGAATGTTTATCAGTTCCTCTTGGGGAATATTTATTGCAGTTTTGATCTGAGGAAGACCTTTGAAACAGGACCTTTTTCCGGAAGCCTGCCTGTTGTCACTTGCTTACAGCAGTCTTCAATATTCTCATTAGCTCAGTTGGTTGGTTGGTTACTGTTGTGCCATATAGTTCCTTGTAAAAAAAAAATAATGTTGAGATTTACACTTTTTATTTGCAATGATATTTTAACTTCTCTTTATTGTAAATTTCTCCTTATTGATATATTGTTGTTGCATCTGTGTGCCTTGTAGCACTTTTGTGGTTGTAATATACTGTCGAACTGTGCCCTTGTATGTGATTTGACAGGGATGCTACTACCAGGCCTTTCACCTCCACCTGCTCACTGGCAGCCAGTGGGAGGCTGCCTGAGGTGGCAGAAGCAAGCAAAGGATTGCTCAACCCACCTCCCATTTTCATTGTAGCTTAAGTAGTATTTCTCTTAAACAGCTGCAGCAAACCCTCAAAAAGGTATTAAGAACATAGAAAGCTGCCTAATGTCGACACAAACCATTGCTCCATCCATCTCACAATCATCTGTGCTGACTGGCAATGGCTTTCCAGGGTTTCAGGAACCAAACTGTACCTGGAAATGTCAAGTAACTGAGCCCAGGGCCTTCTTAGGGAGTGAGCTGTCTTGGGTGGCAGAAGCACAAATTTCAAGTGAGATCTCGCCAAAGCCTGCTGCTGTCCTTGCCACCATACAACATACAGTGGGTAACGGAAGTGACAGGGCATGGTGACACATCCCATTTTGCTTCAAGCGGCAAAATGGGATGCACCACTCTGGTTGCAAGCCTTCTGGATGCAAAGCAGAGAGTCTATAACTGAGCTATGGTCCTTTCTTTCCTGTTGACCCTCGCTAAGCCCTTAGATATTTTCTTTGGGTCTTACTACTATAGAAATCCCTAGTTCCAAAGAACTTACTAGAATCTTCAGAGAACCATTTAATCATCACCAAAAACAGGTTCCCCATTGTTTAAAAGAGGAGGCAGATCCCATTTATCAGCTAATCACTGGGTCACGGAGTTTCCCCACAAAACTTTAGTCTTCTTGTTTCTCATCCCGAACCTCACCAGGCCATCACTTGTTAAGATCAATCACCATCTGCTTACCATCTGAACCAGGGGTCAGCAAACTTTTTCAGCAGGGGACTGGTCCGCTGTCCCTCAGACCTTGTGGTCTATATTTTGAAGGGGGGGGAATGAACGAATTCCTATGCCCCACAAATAACCCAGAGATGCATTTTAAATAAAAGCACGCATTCTACTCATGTAAAAACACCAGACAGGCCCCCACAAATAACCCAGAGATGCATTTTAAATAAAAGGATACATTCAACTCATGTAAAAACACGCTGATTCCCGGACTGTCTGTGGGCCAGATTTAGAAGGTGATTGGGCCGGATCTGGCCCCCAGGCCTTAGTTTGCCTACCCATGATCTGAACTAACTTGTTCTCTTCTTTTCCTTTCTTTTGTATTCCCCTGAGTTCTGAGACTGTACTATTCTCCACAACCACTGTTTTTGAATTCTGTAACCCCAAGGAATTTCCTCCTCTCCCCATTTCACTACATTGTATATGACAGCCATACAGAATTTTATGTACTGTGCTCTTGATATGATACCTCTTATCCACCTGTGTAACATCCACAAAGCATTTCCAAAACATTGTTGGCATGGTGTGGAGGGAACACATATGGGGGAGGGCTCAATTCCTGTAATCAATAAAATTGTGGCCTAATTTGACCCATTAACTCGAATTCTTGTGTCTCGTGTCTTTATTTCTGAGAGGGGAGGCAGGAACTTGCCATGCAAAGCCACTTCCGAGCTATGGAGGAGGTGGGGTTGCGGGCTTCACGCCCCTCCCCACACTCTTGGGAGCTGGCTTCAGCCCCCACGATACCAGGGAATCCTCGGATGCGTCATACGATCAGCTGGCTCGGGGGGCGTGGCCTCGCCTTACTTAGGTCTGGCGTGGCCGAGGGTCTCCCTCTTTCCCGTGCCGCAGCTGACCTGGTTTTCCCTCCCCTCCCACCCGTTAGGCTATGCTCTCTGACGTTGCTATGGACTTCAGTTGGTCGCCGTCAAGGGGCCTGGTAGGAATTTTCCCAACTGGCAGATTGGCACCAGCCACTTGGTTTTCGCCTACCTCGTAGCAAACTGTCACAACTCCATGTTATTGGCGGTTAGGCATTGGTGGGGGTACTGTTATATTGTTATGCAGATGAAGGGGGGAAGGAAGCGCCATCACCTTCCCCCAAATCAAAGGGTAGTCTGGTAAAGGATTCTGGGGGGCATGGCCTTGTCCTAAGCTTATGGAGGTGTGGGCCCACGGCACGCCCCCATGCGGTGACCCCGGGGGAGGTCCTAGTTGACGTGCATCAGCAGGACTCCCCCTGCTGGTGGTTAACCCTTACCGGCTTTCAAGCATGCAGGCTGAAGCCGGTTAGTTGTTAGGACCAATGCCTAAGCCAATACCGCTCAGTTCCTGTAATCAATAAATCTGTGGCCTAATTTGACCCATTAACTCGAATTCTTGTGTCTCGTGTCTTTATTTCTGGGGGGGGGGAGGCGGGAACTCGCCACACAACACATATGGGGGGTGAATAGATTTTGTATTTCTGGTGATGCACTCTAGAGCTAATCAGTACATTTAAGCTCTATTGATTTGGGGAAAGAGTTTTACGAACCTTGTGTTTTGAAAAGAGAAACAAAGACAACAAGGAAGCAAGAGAGTCAACACCACTCCTTCCTTCACCGAAAAGAGAGATGGATTTTGACATAATATATTTAGTGCAAAGCAGATCCATAAGCAAAACACCCCAGAAGTGTCATGCAATATGAATGTATATGGATGTATATATAATGCTAGAGGATTGAGGTGGAAAATCAATCATTCCCTTGGAGAAGTGAAGCAATTTACCATTCAGCCTTGGCCGAATATCTATCTAAGGAGAAGAAATTAGAAATTTCTGTGTGTATAACTCCACGCCCAAGCTTCCTTGCCTGCTGTTGCTCAGGATTTCATGACTATCATATCTATCCTACCTTTTTATCAGTTCAACAGAACAATTCTTCATCTGGTTTTGTTCCCAATGGGATGGTGGTGATCTGGAAATGCTAATTCCCTTGTCATTTTCGCACCGTTTATTGGGAAGGATTAAGGTCATAGTAGCATCATCATGCCTTCGTCCCTGATTAGGATGGTTGGTCCTTTAAGGCTTATGGATTCCTGAGGCCCCTGTTGACTTGACTAACCTTCTTGTTGAAGCTCTAGTGGTGCCAAATATTTCATATATATATTGGACCATATATATGTGGTCCAATATATATAAGAATTTCATGGATGCAAGCTGACTTGAAGCACCAGTCTCAATGAAAGAACCAACCGACTCAATGAATGGACAATTCATTGACTTGGTTGGTTAGTCCTTTCTCTGAGACTGGTGCTTCAATTCGGCTTGCATCCATGAAACTCAGCCTAGCATTATCTAAGTCTGAATGTCACTTTCTATACCGATGGAAAATAGTGTCTGATCTGACTCCAGATGAAATAAACTCAGTAGCAAGAGAACAGTTTCTTCCTAGGTGTGAAGCCAAGTATTATAAGGAGACATGGAAAGAGCATGGCATATTCTTCTCCTGCAAGGTTCTGCATTATGTGTATGTGTTTGTGTTATTTGTTATACTAACTCTCAGCCATTTATATAGCTCTGTGTTAAGTCTTCAAAATGTAGGTATTACAATTACAGCTTCCATAGTACTTTCAAACTCTGCAGTTTATGTTTGTGAGATGGTGTATCTAATTTATCTTTTTATATAGCCTTTTTTCGTACACTTTGCTCACAAGCTATTCCTAGTGGTATAAAGAAAAATACCCCCAATGTTTTATACATTATCATGTAAAGGTGCACATGATTGATAAGATGTTATAGAAAATCTGATACAGTGGTATTTTGGGTTAAGAACTTAATTCGTTCTGGAGGTCCGTTCTCAACCTGAAACTGTTCTTAACCTGAGGTACCACTTTAGCTAATGGGGCCTCCCGCCGCTGCCGTGTGATTTCTGTTCTCATCCTGAAGCAAAGTTCTTAACCCGAGGTACTATTTCTGGGTTAGCGGAGTCCGTAACCTAAAGCATCTGTAACCCAACGTGTTTGTAACCCGAGGTACCACTGGACCTTGTTACATTAATTATGGAAAATATATCAGGGAGGAGCTTATTGAACACGAGTCAATTAGAATGAAATAGTTCACTCAGTAATGAGGGGGAAATGTGCTCAAAATGTAAACTTGGAATGAGCAACCTTACTTTGGGGAGAGCTCAGATCTAGAAGCATAACTGTAGACTCATTATTTAGGAAGTAAATATATGAAAATTTATGAGCATCAGACAAAAGAAAACCTCAAACTAATGGTGTTTTCCTCCCTCTCTCTATCCTTTTAAAAATCCATGTCTTCAAGTAGAAAACCTGCAGGGAAATAAAATAGTCAGTAGGGATGGTCTGTTCTGCACAGCATCAATGAAGAAGGTTATAAATAGAACCTAATAAAGTATAAATAGGAAGATAGGAAACAAAAGTCAATTCATGAATTGTCAATAATGTAAGTTATGAAGTTGGCAACACCTTCTTTTCCCAGTAGTAGGAATAAATTCAAAGCAGGGAATATATAGTTAAGCACTGTATTTACATAGAATTACAGAGAAAGTTGCCTTTGAAGGGGATGTCTGGGCTGCTAATTCACTACTCAGAGATAATAGATGGGCGTGATTAGAGTGGTAAGTTATAACAAATCAAACATTGGCAGGCTGCTTTGGGAAATTTTATCCTCGCAGCTAAATAATCTCAAGTTTGCCACAAACAATATATTTTAGCCATCAAGTACCTGGGGGAACATGAATATTTTAAAGCTTTGCCTACATGCTAATTATGAGGTGGATTGGCATACCTCAGCAGAGAGGGCATTCCATAATTAAGGAACTGCTACTGATAAGATCCTAGCATGCAGTGGTGCCAAGTAGGGCCCCCCAGGGGGCAGCCCCCCAAAAAAATAGTGAAGAGGTTGGGTCCCCTCAAAGTTCTGTGGCATATGCACACCATGCAGGGTGTGCTTGTGCAACGCAAGCAAACCACAGGATGTCTGCATGACACATTTGCAGAATGCACAAGGGATGTCAGCACGCCCTGGGATATGTATGCACAGTGCATGCACGACATGGGGAGCACTGATGTTGCACGATCGAGAGTAAGTCTTTATCCTCATAAAAGGTAAAGGGACCCCTGACAATTAGGTCCAGTCATGGCCGACTCTGGGGTTGCAGCGCTCATCTCGCTTTATTGGCCGAGGGAGCCGGCGTACAGCTTCCGGGTCATGTGGCCAGCATGACTAAGCCGCTTCCGGAGAACCAGAGCAGCACACGGAAACACCGTTTACCTTCCCGCCGGAGCGGTACCTATTTATCCACTTGCACTTTGACGTGCTTTCGAACTGCTAGGTTGGCAGGAGCAGGGACCGAGCAACGGGAGCTCACCCTGTCGCGGGGATTCGAACCGCCAACCTTCTGATCAGCAAGTCCTAGGCTCTGTGGTTTAACCCACAGTGCCACCCGCGTCCCTTTTTATCCTCATAGCTCATAGCACAAAGTGCACAAAGGGCACTTGAAAATTGGGGAAATTGTATGTGTTTTTTAAAACCATGTTTGTCAAATACATATGCAAAGCTCTGCAACACAGGAGCGTCTCCACATCAGGGCAACATTCATAAGGATCTGGGAAATGAAGTCTCCCACCCCCTCCCCATAAATGTCCAAAATATAGCATTTATTACTCTAGTTCTACAGCTTCAATGGGAAATTCTGCAATTCAGAGCAGCTCTTTACATGCACAGCTGGATTCTCTTTGTAGTTTTCAGCACTGCATCTCTCACCGTGACACAGCTACCTGCTTCTAAACCTGGACATCAGCTTGCCAGAGCAGATGTAGAATATAAAAGCAAGGAAACTGCATGGAAATTCCCAGTGATGTGTTCAGCTGAGGATAGGATAATCTGTCCATTTTAGATTTAGGTACTATTTCTGGGTAACCTGAAGCGTCTGTAGCCTGAAGTTTCTGTCTCCCGAGGTACCACTGTATGAAGCCATAGGGGGATGTGATAACGGGACTCAAGTTCAGTGGAACAGAGTAGGTGACGTGCAAGCACTGATCTCATGCTGGATCAGATCATATAGCTTTTATTATTTTTCCCCAAGGTAGTATTACCTAAGCAATTACTACTGATGAATAAGCACCATTCATGGTACAACTTTATTATGGAGACATGGGAGCAATTCTTATAGCTTTAAAAAATCAAAATAGTAGATTTGCCAACATTCTCACTCCCACTGATCCTGCGCTCCTGATATTGGGTCGATCTGCAGACAATAGCATGGGACAATACTTGTCTTTACCCTCTGAAAGTCTGTCAGTTCCTGCATGTCAGCTTCTTTCAAAGGCACAGGAGTAGGTCAGCTTTTCAACTCACTTCTGGTCCATCTTCACAGTAAACACTTCTGTCTCTGGTAGTAGAGCCATATGCAGATTCTTGATCTCTCATATCCTGAAGACGAGGCATTTTTATTTCCTCTTTTCCCCGGGATTTTCCAGTGTGTTTAGATGTGTTTCTTACTGTGTTGGCTTTCAGGAAATGAGTATATTCTGGCTGGACAGTTCCATCAGACTGAGTCATATTTTCCCCACATCTGTTTGTGTAGTCCTCCATCATATGTCACTGAATTATGAATGTTGGTTTTTGAAAGAAGTCTTCCAAAATGTCAAAAGCCATGTATATACATTTTGGTATACAGTCTTTTGGGTTTGTTTGTTTTTAACTCGCTTTAGAATCACCACAAAATCACTACACAGCTGTTTTCCCTGTATCATCATTGACTTCATTGTTTCATCTAAAGCTTGTTAGTCACCTTGAAGACTAGCGGACTGGTAATCTATACAATGGAACATCTCAGGCCAAACAAATTACCCCCCCCACACACTTTTTGTGCCTCATTCACGGGGAAATGGGATGTGGGTGGCGCTGTGGGTTAAACCACTGAGCCTAGGACTTGCCGATCAGAAGGTCGGCGGTTCAAATCCCCATAACGGGGTGAGCTCCCATTGCTTGGTCCCTGCTCCTGCCAACCTAGCAGTTCGAAAGCACGTCAAAGTGCAAGTAGATAAATATGTACCGCTCCAGCAGGAAGGTAAACAGTGTTTCTGTGCGCTGCTCTGGTTCACCTGAAGTGGCTTAGTCATGCTGGCCACATGACCTGGCTCCCACAGTACGCCAGCTCCCTCGGCTAATAAAGTGAGATGAGCGCCGCAACCCCAGAGTCGGCCATGACTGGACCTAATGGTCAGGGGTCCCTTTACCTTTACCCAGGGAAATAGGGGGTGAAATATATAAGAGGCCAGTTAGTGAAATTAGAAGTGGAAGCAGCGATACTGGGGAATTCTGATGAAAACAGAAAACAGTAGAAATTGCTGATGTCTGCCTATTCCTCCCATATCCAGAACAGAAATCAGTACAGGGAAAATGATTGGTAGGCACTGTTGTTGTTGCTTTCGGTTCACAAACAATACATAATTGATTTTGGTCCCACCCACCTCCACTTTGCTCTGTGTTTCTTTTGCATTGAAACGAATGGGGTGGAATAACAATGACAATGTAACTTATGCAATTTATGTAATTAATTACACAAGTTACCTAATTTTGTCCCAGCAGACGATGAGTTGAATGACAGTTTTTTTAATGGAAGATAAACTGCCTGCCTATAATTCTGGGCCCTTTCAGTGGTATTATCTTCTTGGAATCAAGCAACTTCTTTAGCAAGATAAACAACCCTCCCAGCTGTGAAATTTGCCACCAGGACCTTAAAATGCTTTAGATGCGTTATCATCTTAGGAAGATCTTTGAAACAGGACCTTATGTCTGTCATCAGCTGCATAGAACTTTCTTAAATAAAATAATAATTTTTATGCCACATGGTTTTTGGTAAGCCTCGCTGAAATGTATACTTTGCAGTTGTAATGAAATGTTGCCTACTTTATTATAAACTAAAAAAGTTAACGGTAAAGGGACCCCTGACCATTAGGTCCGGTCGCGACTGACTCTGGGGTTGCGGCGCTCATCTCGCTTTATTGGCTGAGGCGTACAGCTTACGGGTCATGTGGCCAGCATGACTAAGCTGGTTCTGGCGAACCAGAGCAGCACACGGAAATGCCGTTTACCTTCCCACCAGAGTGGTACCTATTTATCTACTTGCACTTTGATGTGTTTTCGAACTGCTAGGTTGGCAGGAGCTGGGACCGAGCAACAGGAGCTCACCCCGTCATGGGGATTCGAACCGCTGACCTTCTGATCGGCAACCCCTAGGCTCTGTGGTTTAACCCACAGCACCACCCGCGTCCCTTATTGTAAACTACTTCCTATCAATTTATTGTTGCCGAGTCCTGGGCCTTTCAGCACTTTTTGTTGTTGGAAGATGAACAGCAGCAGAACAGAAACAGTGTTCAATGTGTTGTGCAATGTGAAATGATGCCTTCGTACATCCTTGGGGAAACAAAAACTCTCTGCCACAGGCAGAGTTCCTCTCCAAGAAGACATTGTTTTCTTTCCCAAATGCCCACATTCAACATCAGTTGTGAGGAATCTCTTCTGGGCAATCTTCTGAGAGCTGGACTACATGTTTTCACACTGTTTTCAAAGCTCACCTGGGAGGATGCAATGTCCAGCAGATAAACAAGCCAGGACTTCAAGATTCCTAGCTGCTTTGCACTATTAATCCAGCTAGACCATTGTCTATGCTGACTGCTCTGACTGGCAGTCTGATTCTTTCTAATCCCTGAACAAAGTGTTCATGTCATGGCATTCTGGTTATCACTTCCTAATTCAATTAAACAAAACCCATTGTGGAGCTCACTGTATTCATCAAGCAGCTACCTCAAAGGACAAAAGAATGTTTCGTTGTCTTTCCCTTTAGTTTTGTTCAGGGGAATGTCTGTCCCTGAATCAAACTTCACCACGTTTAAGAGTGTGAATATTCTGATTATGTTTCCCTAGTTCCATTTTTCAAAACGTTGTTATTTTTGCAAAGCGCAATTCATCACTATGTTTTGGGTTTTAATAAGGCAGATGAGAAGTGGCAATAGAAAGCCAAAACTGGAAGGTCCCATTTTGTTGGTTGCATCCATGCATTGGTCTTTATTACTACATTACGTACCTGCGCAGAAATGTGTCAAGGCAGCCAGGGTATTATGTGTGTGTGTGTATGTATTTACAAATAAGCATTAAGTTTGGATTCATGCTTGCTCACTACACACACATAAATACACATACATGCATACTGAAAAGTTATAAAAGTTATAAAAATAAGAATATAATTTTCCAGTATGTTAGAAAACTATTCAGAGGAGAAAATAATCCGCTGAATATTGCAAATCATCCAAATTCCAACTTTTGCTTTAAAAACTTTCTCTATAATATCCTTATCACCTCTTTATATATACCTTTCTTCCTAATGTTCATAATTCTGCTTGTTACTCCTTCTAGTTTTGCTTTGCTCCTGTGTGTGAAGCCCTCGAACCAGTAGTGCTATGTCAGAATTTGTAGGGCAGGGAAGAGATTTTAGTAGAGAAAAACTGAAAGCCCCGTTAAGTCCAGTACTGTGAGAGCTTGAGGCTTGCAGGGGAAGTTGGTAAAGGCAGGTCAAAGCAGAGGGCAGACAGGACCAGGACCATGGACAGCTCCAACAACCTTACAGACTGGAGCATTCTGTTCCTATGGCATTCGGTTATAGGAAGATGATGTCTCAGCGGGGAGCTAAAGCCAACAGAAGCCTTATACACACTTATGTGAAGTCTTGCAGGCTTCACATAACTTCAGGAACTGGCTAGGTGGTGTACTGTGGGAAAACTTTTTCAGCCCAAGGGCTGCATTCCCTTATGAGTAACCTGCTGAGATGTGCATGTCAGTCTCCATAGGGATAAATGCAAAAGTGGGCAAGGTAGTATAGGAGTGGATTTAGACACTAGGAGATGAAATATTATTTAGTTGTTATTCTTCCTTGTTCACATGATATCAGTAGAGTATCATCCTTTGCACCTTAAACTTGGAAGCTAAGACAAGGCTGATTTAACCTTCTAGAACAGGCATCACCAACCTGCGGTCCTCCAGATGTTTTGGCCTACAACTCCCATGACCCCTAGCTAACAGGGCCAGTGGTCAGGGATAATGGGAACTGTAGTCCAAAACATCTGGAGGGCCAAAGATTGGGGGTGCCTGTTCTAGAAAGAATAATCCAAGATGCTTTAAGGCACACCTCCTTTCTTCCACTTAAAAACAACAATCACACATACATTGCTTTGTGAAGAAATAAAAGTGGTATTTACTCACATAATCTAGGTCTTGAAATAGCAGTTACAGCAGCAAAATGAAGGTAGGTTTAAAATTAAGTTACAAAAGTGCAAAATGTAAGTTCAAAAATGGGGTCTGAGCTGCACACATACTTGTGTTCAGCTTAGAAGCATGATGAAGAAAGAGGAGACTGCCCAGGCAGGAAGTGCATAGCATTACAGCTTCCTCCCAAGGCAGACAAAGGAAGTGATCTCACAAAGTTCCCTCTAGCAAATTTTACAGGAAAGCTCTGTGCCTATCTAGCAAAACCTGACTTGTTGATTTGACTGCACTAATATCCTACAGGTAGTAGATGCAAGTCTTACCTTTGTTTGGTAGGATATACTTCAGCCACACAAAAGCCAGAGGTTTCTACACACATGTATCTCTGCATTCTACATCTGATGAAGCAAGAGGCATTATCACAGTTCAAGGACACATCCCAACCAGGAAAAAGCACATGAGTAGGATGTGGATCCACACGAAAGTGCTTGAGTGTGTTGTGTCAGTGCCTGGGGAGAGTCTCGAGAACTTAACAGGGAGTCCTGGAGGCTGCAGTCCACCCTCTGGCCTGAAGTTTCCCATCTCTGTTGTGCAGTGGCCAAGACACAATTCAATACTGAGTTGTGCAGAAAAAGGATTGGCGCTATGTAGGTAGGTACAGGACCAGGGATAGGGAGCAGGGATAGGGATGTCCTGCTCATTCTGTCCTTGAGTTTATTCCTCTGTTTCTTCCATGCATGTGAATACTGCCATTCATTCCTAGAGATAAAATCAAATGCTGCACTCAGGAGAACCACTGAAATTTTGGGTAAAACTCCCCTCCCCCATCACAGGTTGGCCTAGCAGTTCCTGAGAGAGATCTCACAGGATGGTGTGCAGAGTGTACAGGGGCACACTGGACACGCTGGAAATCCTTGTGATATATAGGACTCCCCTCAAACACATCCTGCCCACCATAGTAGGTATTTTCTGATTTACAGAACTCAAGAGAAGCTGTACTTTTCCATACTGATGCATGAGGTTAGAGTGCAGCTTTTAAAGGGTGTGGGTAAATAGCATGAGCCATTAGTATTCATAAAGTATAAAGCTGTTTATTCCGTTCAGAGCATTTTAATCCTATTGTTGTGAAGGTTAAGTGGATTTATAAGCTAAATATACCTCTCCAACTTCTGCTATCTAAATAATAATACTAATACTACTAATATTACTACTACTACTACTACTACTAATAATAAAATTTTATTTATAACCCGCCCACCCCAGCCACAACCAGGCTCAGGGCGGCTAACATCAAAATATAAATACATTAAAACATAAAATTCAGCAATCAACTGAAATACAGCTTAAAATCGGATTAAAATCAAATATGATCAGAAGGCAACTGGCAAATTATGATTATAGGGGTTGGGAACCTTAGGTATTCACCAGGCTCAGCTATTTATATGAGCCAGTGAGAGGAGTTAGAGAGGCCTCTTATATATAGGGTCTTGTAGGAGGAGAGGAGTCAGACTGGGCCCCGCCCAAAGGCCTGACGGAACAGCTCCATCTTGTAGGTCCTGAGGAAAGATGTCAAGTCCTGCAGGGCACTGGTCTCTTGCTGCAGGGCGTTCCACCAGCCTGGGGCGAGGGCTGAAAAGGCCCTGTCTCTTGTTGAGGCCACTCTAACCTCCTTGAGGCGCAGAACCTCCCAGATGTTATTGTTTGCAGACCGTAGGGTCTTCCGCAGGGCATACCAGGAGAGACGGTCGGTAGGTACAAGGGTCCCAGGTCATATAGGGCTTTAAAAAGTTAGAACCAGCACTTTAAACCTGATCCTGTACTCTACCGGGAGCCAGTGCAGCTGATGTAGCACTAGATGGATATGGTCCCACGGCGAAGACCCTGTAAGTAGTCTCACTGTGGCATTCAGTGTTTAAGTTTTAAGTGTAGATATGTCAAGGCTTCCATATAAAGTGGTACCTCTAGTTATGAACTTAATTCATTCTGGAGGTCTATTCTTAACCTGAAACTGTTCTTAACTAGTGGCGTGCTTTCGCTAATGGGGCCTCTTGCTGCCGCTGCGCTGCCAGCACACGATTTCTGTTCTCACCCTGGGACAAAGTTCTCAACTCGAGGTAACTCTTCCAGGTTAGTGGAGTTTGTAACCTGAAGCATTTGTAACTCAAGGTACGACTGTATTTACTTTTCCTTGTGTGATGAACCGATCTGCCACATCTGCCACAGCCAAAGCATTTAAAGCCCTCTTATGCCACTTCAACAGTCAGGCTGGGAAAATGTAGTTGGTTAAGGGAGCTGAGAGTTGTTTGGAGCCCTCTGTCCCCCACACAAAGCTACAATTCCCAGAGTTCCCTGGGAAGAAGGATTGATTGTTAAACCACTCAGGAACTGTAGCTCTGTGGTGTAAACTAGGGTCTTTAACAACTCTCAGCACTCATAATGAACTGCAAGGATTCTTTAGGGGCAGCAGTGACTGTTAAAGTGATATAATAGCACTTTAATCATATGGTGTGGATGTGATCTTTGAAAGGTTTTGGAGCTATGATCTCTTTTCATCAGGTCCACGGCTTTGAATTAAAAATGTTGGCACCGAAGCCCCATAATAAGGATGTGTATCAATGTCTGGACCATGTTTGTGATAACCAGCTTTGGTCTTCCCCAGCTACACTTACAGGTTTAACCGTGTGATGTCCCCCACACTCTGAAGATGCAGTCCCATTGGGTAAGATACTAACTGATGCACCACTTGCTTCTAATATACCTCTCAGGAAATGTCAGTCACTTTGGGTTGGGTGAATTGTCTATCGACTGTTTGTCTGTTGACTCTTCCGTCAGGGACTGGGAACAGATAAAAGTGTATTATCAATTAATTCCAATGGGGACCTTTTGCTTTCTCTTCTTTTTTGACAGCAAGAGAGGAAAGAGAAAGAGAGAGAATGTAATAAATCATTACTGTCTCGCAATGAGATCCCCAGATATTTATACCATCTGGTGCATTGGCTTAGTTCCATGTTAGAGGGTCTCCTAAACCCCTCTCCCTTATCTGGAACAATTCTTCAGTCTCCTTTGTTTGCCTGGTGTGAGTTAGTCACTTCTTGTTTATCTGTTTTGTCTATGCTGCAGAACTGCCTTTTTTGAGAAGCATTGTTTAATGTGTTTGTGAAGTACTGAATATGGGGGTCTTATCTTGCTGAAGGAAGACAGTTCTTGGTACAGGAAAGCACCAACACTTGGTTGCAAAACTCAAGGAGCTTATTCATCTTAGTTATTTAAGTATCCTTGAGGCTCATGGCATTTCCAGTGCATATTGAGAGAGAGATAGGAGGTCTGTGGCACCCATAAACCCAGATAACCAGCTGTTTTCCCCAGTCAAATGCTCAAAACAAGGGAAAGATACAATTGTTATTTTTTATTTACTCTTTCTATTTGCACCCAACCCTTCATCAATTCAGGCAACATTAAAATAAGACATCAAAAATATGGCATCTATAAAAGCATAACTACCAACAAAGCAAGCAGCTTAACCATCTGTTAAACTAAAAATACAATACAATACAAAAAATACAAAACATACTTAGAGACTAGACATGATCCTTTATCCTGCAGTGGGCCAAACTAATCCAAGCACCAGTAATAATCTGGACAAAGAAGGTGTGTCAACAACTGCCCCCACCAAAGTAAACAACACAGTGTTCCACAGTCAGGGCACCACAACAAGAAGGTTCTGTCCGCAGTACTTAATGTACCATGAAATGTGTAATGAACCTGGATGCATCTTCATAGCTGAACTTTTTGAGAAAGTTAGGTGAGGAAGATTTCAATTAGATGAGGGAAACTTCTCAGTTTTTGCATATTGCTATTAAGTGTAGGAGAGGAATATGAATCAATTTGTTGTTGTTGTTGTTTAGTCGTTTAGTCATGTCCAACTCTTTGTGACCCCATGGACCAGAGCATGCCAGGCACTCCTGTCTTCCACTGCCTCTCGCAGTTTGGTCAAACTCATGCTGGTAGCTTCGAGAACACTATCCAACCATCTCATCCTCTGACGTCCCCTTCTCCTTGTGCCCCCCATCTTTCCCAACATCAGGATCTTTTCCAGGGAGTCTTCTCTTCTCATGAGGTGGCCAAAGTATTGGAGCCTCAGCTTCATGATCTGTCCTTCCAGTGAGCACTCAGGGCTGATTTCCTTCAGAATGGATAGGTTTGATCTTCTTGCAGTCCATGGGACTCTCAAGAGTCTCCTCCAGCACCATAATTCAAAAGCATAAAATCTTTGGCGACCAGCCTTCTTTATGGTCCAGCTCTCACTTCTATACATCACTACTGGGAAAAACATAGCTTTAACTATATGGACCTTTGTTGGCAAGGTGATGTCTCTAGGGGGTGGTAAATAAGGAATCTCAGGTAAGAGGCTTTCTACCTTAGCTTAAAAAAAAAATGATCATACACAGGCACCCATGAAATTCTGATGCCCTTCAAAGTTTGTCCCAGACATTTGACTGTTGCTTCTCTGGGAATGGATTCCATACAGCTGGAGTGACCCAATCCCAAGGATGGGGCAAATTTCAGAATCTTCCTTATGTAGGATTGGTACCATATTAGGAGGACGAGTGTTAATTCCATCAAATTGCCTTCTTCTTCTTCTTCTTCTTCTTCTTCTTCTTCTTCTTCTTCTTCTTCTTCTTCTTCTTCTTCTTC
>JAXCMG010000069.1:868862-928948 GCA_034642415.1 Podarcis siculus
AGCAATTAAGGAACAAAAGAAGAAAAGGCACACTAGCCTGGGAACTTCCTCTCTGCCCAGAACATTGGAGGCTATACACCACACCTCCTCAACAGTATTTATAGGAACTCAAACACTGAGATCCTGCTCTGTTCCAGTAACAAGAAGCCGAAAGCACCAGCCTGAAGATGACGAGTGAGACCTCGTCGAAACGTCGCCTAGACACCCCAACTTTTACACGGGAAGACACCCGAGGACACCAAAACCTGCATATATATATATATATATATATATATATATATATGGAAAATAGGTTGTTTTATTGTAATGTGGATGAGGATTTGAAAAACTGTAAAATGCTCATGGGCGGGGGGAAATAAATAAACTAAATGTCATTGGTTTTCAATTTCCTTAAACTAAATTTCACACAAATTACAGTTATCTGCATAATAAGTACTTGGGAATACAGTATCTCTGAAGCTTGTCAGATTAAGCACTAAAAGCTTTTGTTACTCTTTGTGGGGCCCGCCATTACAGCCCATCAGCTAACCTCATTTTTAACATGTTTCATTTACCTTGGCTTCCAACTCTAGCCGAATTTTAGGTTCATGCGAGCAGCTTAGAAGGCAAATAATTGAAGAGCGCAGCCCCAAATCACCAACAGCCTCTCCATGAGTTTGTCAAGGAGGCTCTTCGGAACAAAAGCCAATTGTCTCTCCTCCGCCTCAAAATAGTCATCAGCATGCATTGCAGGGCTGAAGCGTAATAATAGCTGCACAAAAGTAGATGTTGCTCTTCTTCTGATTTTTTACAAAGTAGCCAACGTTGAAGGATGCGCTAAAGCCCTGGGAACAAAGCCTGTTGAGGAGAGGAGAATGTAATAGGACAGGGGTGTCAAATTCAAATTCATCGGGGGCCGCATCAGCAGTTTGGTCACCCTCAAAGGGCCGGTTCGAGTTCGAGTGTCTTCAAAGCCCATGACACCTTTAACAGCTGGATTAAGTAATGCAGAGCTTCTGGCTCATGGAACACTACACCTTGATTTCATTTGAATACATATATAAATATAAAAAATGTTTCCTGTTTTAATCGAGCATTTGTTTGGATTTTCCCCCCTTTGCTACCTACCCTAAACCTTTGAGGAGGGCGGGAACTGATGGCCGGACCCTGTAATAACATTGAGGAAAAAATTGCATGAAATAAACCAATTCCTTATCAGCTTTTTTCCCATATATAAACCAATATAAACCAATTCCTTATCAGCTTTTTTCTCATATATAAACCCATATAAACCAATTCCTTATCAGCTTTTTTTCCATATATAAATTTTCGCAACACGCACCCTGCGGAAGCCGCGCCTGACGTTATTTACGTATCGAATTTGCTTTTGAATCGCGAATCCCCAGAGGCAGAGGATGCTGTTCATTGGGCAGCGCGGAAACACGCCTAAAGAAATAAATAAAGAAAAGAAAAGCAAAAGCACACTGCCCCGAGTATTCACAGGGCGCGCTCCTGAAACACAAGCGCGCTCTCAGTCTCCCTCTCTCCAACGCGCGCGAAGCCGGCTCTGCCCTTCTCCACGTTCCACCTCGCGCAGGCGCGCTGCGCTCCCGCCGGGACTTATTTCACCCCGGCGAGCCCGAAAAGAAGTTGAGAGCAGCGGCGGCAGCCTCCCATATCCAACCCCGCCCTCGCCGTCTCGGCTAGGTAGCTGGAGGAGGGGGAGGTCTGAGCCTGCGCAGAAGGGACCCGAGGCGCCCTGCGCGCGCGCCGCAGCCCAAGCTTCCCTCACAGATATATATAGACCAGGCTACACGGGCCACATGACGAGGTCTCGCGGGCCGGATTCGGCCCGCGGGCCTTGTGTCTGACACCCGTGTAATAGGATGTCACTTTTTATAAGCCTGTAGACAGCACTGTGCTCCATCACGTTGCCACGTGAAATGGCGAAATTTACGAGCTGTCAGACTGACAGAGCTTTGCTGCCCAAATCAAGCCTGCAGTTCACATGAGAGACAGGGGAAAGAAATAGTGTGTGGGAAAATGTGCTTCCCACATGCGTCTGTGGGGGTAAGAAGACAATAGACACGCCTCTCTTTTCCTTGAGCATATCACGTTCTTTCAGGACAATTTCCCGACCCCTAATCTGATCTCTAAACTGCTTGAGCTGACTTAGGCCTCGTGGCTTTCAGTTCGATGGAATTTTGTGCCTCACAGTGGCTTCAACATGGCAAAATAAGACATAGATGGTTCCTTGTGTCATAGGGCAGCCTCTGGAAATGGCAAATGTGTGTCTCGCCATCTTCCTTCCCCCACCCCATAATATTTAGCACCTTGTGTAACAACATCGTGGTGGTCTGTCTCCCAGTCATGGTCCCCATCATTGGCTGCAGCCAGCAGCAAGAGGGAAATGGAAAATCTTCTGATCCACCTGTGTCTCAGGTAGTGTGAGGTTCAAACTTCCAAATTTATTTTACACTTGCAAACCCCTTTTCATGTCTAGCTGTTGAAGTCTTGAAGAAAGTAACCAATTTAGCCATTGAGGGTTTATTTTTGAGCAAAAACTATTGGATCATTTACTCCCCTCCATCCCCCCAAAATGTTGGTATAGGAAAACAAAAAAACACTGCCTCCATTTTACTGCCCACAAATAACTTGGAGAAATTTGGGAGGCATTTGTGGAACCTTCCTATGAAATACTGTTAGATTCCTTGCACTCTTTTTGGTTTCTTTTAAAATTACCCAAATGTTTTACCTGGGGAAGAATTCCAAAATTAGTTTTGAATATCACTTTAGCTGGCAATTCTAACCCTAATCTCGTAGATTCGGGGTCTGTAAAATGCTCTGGTGCTCATAAGGACATCTGTAAAAAAAAGGGGGGATTTTCTAGTTCAAGGAATGTTCTGCTCATGGGACCACAGGCATGGCGCATTATTCAAACATTATTCAGTGTGTATGCTGAAGCCCTGCAGGAGTTCAAAATTCTTTGATCCGGGTAATTTTAATTACAGCAAAGCAAAAGTTGCAAGCATTTTGGACCCAATGGGCAACATTTGAAAATTTTAGGAAATGCCACGGGTGCTAGTCACAAAATGGCTGCCACAGGGAGCATGGCGCAGCATACAGTGGTTGCAGTGTAGTGTGGCAAAATGGCTGTCATATTTGAAAAAGCAGGCAGGGTTACAATTGTGCAGTCATGTCCCTATCAGCCACTCTGTCAAGGTACATTTAGCAGACAGCACCACATTTGCTAGCAGAGAAAACTATTTGCACCACTCTTGGGTTTAGAACAGATGGATGCTCAGGCATCCAATCCTAGACTCCAATGGAATATGGCCATGTTTAAAGGGGTGTGTTCAATATAGACAAAGCTGAGCCACTGCAAACAGGAAAATCAAATTACATCTCAGGTATACAAGTCGTACCTCGGAAGTCGAACACATTGCGACTTGAATGCTTTGGCTCCCAAATGCCGCAAATCCAGAAGTGAGTGTTCTGGTTTGCAAATGTTCTTTGGAACCTGAACATCTGACATGGCTTCCACGGCTTCTGATTGGCTGCAGGAGCTTCCTGCAGCCAATTGGAAGCCGTGCCTTGGTTTTGGACGTCTAGCAGACTTCCAGAATGGATTCCGTTCGACTTTCGATGTACGACTGTACTGGATTTTTGAGGTGTTATTTACTGAGCTAGGAAGTTTGTTGGATATGTCATCCCCTCAGAAGCAAAACCTGCCAAACTCCATGGGATTAGCCCCCGGAAAGAATTGCAGCTTTAGGCTCAAATCCTAAGCATGCTTAAGATTCATTGTTAAACATATCTAAGATTGTACTGTAAATTCACAGGCAATGTAGTTCCGGAACTGCTGACTGTGTTTAAATCTTCGATCCAATGTTTAGTCATTTTTCTCATCTGCCTTCAGAAGCTTCCTTTTTCAAATACCAATGCTGAATAAATTTGATTTCACTTATACATCATTAGGCTTGACTGCTGCATACTCTCAAGGAAAATATTGATCTTCTGTTATGCTTCAGGTTAAAATAGACAGCAGTGGTGATGGTTAAAATAATGATTTCATCATTCCTATTTACACACAATATAATAGTATAATAGTATATGTTGAGTCTGCCCCCAACCAAATTCTATTCCTACTTTAGATTGGAGCCTAGGCATTTAACTATAAATATACGGTACTTAAATGAGTTGAAATTAGTGCAAATCATAGTTTGCGTAGAAGAGCCATTGTAAATAATTAGTGGGCCACTCTAGCCTTCATTTCAGTTGGCACAGATACTCTGACTTTTTGGAATAGCTTTGGAAGAGCAATCCATATTAAACAGGAAATATAGTTCCCGATAGAACCTGTTACGCCTAGGAAATTTGATTTATACACCTCTTTGACCTGAAGCACTCCAAAGGGCCTGCATAAGATTTGATAGGTGCCAGCAGCTTCTGACAGATAGCTTTTTAGGATTTAGAACTGATACTTTTTAGGTGAAGTGGTAAGTCCTACCCAAGATTAAGGAATACCGCCACATATTCCTGGGGTTTGAATGATTATAGAATTATGGAACTGTAGAGTTGGAAGGTACCCCAAGGGTCAACTAGTCCAACCCCCTGCAATGCAGAAAACTCAGCTATAGCATCCATGACAGATGGCCATCCAACCTCTGCTTAAAAACCTCCAAGGAAGAAGAGTCCACAACCTCATGAGGGAGACCGTTCCACTGTTGAACAGCTCTTACTGTCAGACTCTCATGTTTAGTCACAACCTCCTTTCTTGTAACTTGAAGCCATTGTTCGAGTCCTACCCTCCAGAGCAGGAGAAAACAAGCTTACTCCATCTTTCATGTGACAGTCCTTGAGATAGTTGAAGATGGCTATCGCATCTCCTCTCAGTCTCTTCTTTTCCAGGCTAAACATACCCAGCTCCTCATAATGCTTGGCATCTAGACCCTTGATTATCTTAGTTGCTCTCCTCTGCACACATTCAACTTGTCAGCATCCTTCATAAATTGTGGTGCCCAGAATTCAATGCAGTATTTCAGATGTGGTCTAACCAAGGCAGAATAGAGTGGAACTATTACCTCCCTTGTTCTGGATATTATACTTCTGTATAGAGTACACTGACAATAGGTAGTTGTTTTGACCCTTCTGCTACATTTTCTAAGTCTGGGAACTCTGCATTCATATATTTCAGTCATGATAAGAAATTTGCCAGAGGTTGGCATGTATCATATATATCCTTGTCAAATAAACTGAAATGTCACTCTCAGCCTTGCTTTGCTGATGACATGGCCCTCCTATCACATACCTGTCAGGGACCAGGCAAAGGAGGAATGGTGGAAGAGGAAGACAGTTTAGATTTACAACAGGGGTTTGAAGGAGGTCACAGCTGAGAGGCAAATGAGGGGGAAAGTTGGGAAATAATGGGAGAGGAGGAGGAGGAAGAGGAAGAACCAAAGGGGTGACAGCTGATGGACACAGCCTTGTTAGAAAGCATTCCAGACCCACCATCTCCCAGAACCCGACGAGCCTTGAAAGTAGGAGAGCAAAGAGCTCAAAGACAGAGGGTACTTAGCGGCACCGGTAGAGGAATTGATAATGGTGGCAAATGAGGAAGTGGGAGAGAAGGGGGGTGGAGATTCACTCGGGACAACGCCATTATCCAAGAGGCTGGGTTCTATAGCCCCTCTCTGTAAATACAGTGGTACCTCAGGTTAAGAACTTAATTCGTTCCGGAGGTCCGTTCTTAACCTGAAACTGTTCTTAACCACTTTAGCTAATGGGGCCTCCTGCTGCCACACCGCCACTGCACGATTTCTGTTCTCATCCTGAAGCAAAGTTCTTAACCCGGGGTACTATTTCTGGGTTAGCGGAGTCTGTAACCTGAAGCGTATGTAACCTGAAGCATATGCAACCCGAGGTACCACTGTACTGAATAAGAAGTGTATGGTAAGAAACATTTCCTTGGTTTTGTACGCTCCTGGGCAACCAGCCAGGAGTCACTGGTAGCAGCCTGACAATACATGTGGTGGATTGCAGAGAGCTTTTTGTAGAAGGGTTCTAACAACAACAACAACAACAACAACAACAACAACAACAACACAATAGGATGCCACTAGTTAGGATGAACCTCTTGCCAGGAGTGACTGATGGGAAGAAATAGTGCTGTGGAACTGATCCCCCTGCTTTGGTATGCCTGCAGGATCCTGGAATGGTAAGGGAGAGAGGCAGGGCAGTAGTGAGGTCAGTGCCATGGACTGGTTGGACACAGAGGAAATGGTGGGAGGAACCAGCTGGTGAACCACCAAGGGAAGAAGGCTCAGGGCCTGGCAAGTGGTGGTGGGACAACAATGAGTGGTCAGAGGGAGAAGACTGTGAAAAGGAGGTGTCAGAAGCTTAGGAGGTAACAGGACTTAGGGAGCCTGCGGCAGAGAGAAATCTCGAATCAGAGGCAGAAGCTGGAGCAGGAGGGTGGGAGGAGAGAGGCCAAGAGGTAGAGAATGCTTCATGGGGATGAGACCTATTGGAGATGAGTTGCTGTGCTCATTAGGCCTGACACTCTTGTGCAGATCATGTTTTTGCTAATAAAGAGTTAACTCCCAACTTGCGTAGTAGGATTTACTGCTGGCTTGCTCCTGCCAGAGAGGTTGGGACACCACAGTGTGAGTGCTGGATTGGCCTTGCCACCACTTCTGACCCGTTAAGGTAAAGGTAAAGGGACCCCTGACCACTAGGTCCAGTTGTGGCCGACTCTGGGGTTGCGGCGTTCATCTCGCTTTATCGTCCGAGGGAGCCGGCGTACAGCTTCCGGGTCATGTGGCCAGCATGACTAAGCCGCTTCTGGTGAACCAGAGCAGCGCACAGAAATGTCGTTGACCTTCCTGCCAGAGCGGTACCTATTTATCTACTTGCGCTTTTGACGTGCTTTCGAACTGCTAGGTTGGCAGGAGCAGGGACCGAGCAATGGGAGCTCACCCCATCACGGGGATTCGAACCGCCGACCTTCTGATCGGCAAATCCTAGGCTCTGTGGTTTAACCCTGTCATGGAATTGGGCAGCAGCCCTGCCACTGTGAAGCTAGATCCCTCACCACCAGCCACTACTGCCTCTTGCCACTCCCAGATCTGTCCAGCTGTTCTGAGTTTCTTTGCCTTGTTGCCCAGTAATCCTCCCATTAGCCTAGCAAGAGGAAAAAATAGAGGCCCTTTGGAATAAGATTTACAAAGTCCAGTGGGTGAAGAACTTAACAAAACCTTGTGTGACATGCTTCCAATACAAGGAATCGAATTTAACAGCCATGGGGTCTTGCATGTGGGGAAATTCAAGAGACTTGCCTTTTAAACCATGAAGCCAAGTGTAAAAATATAAAGAATTTTATTTGGGAAAATGAAAGAACAGGGAAGTTAACAATTGCACACAGAGACTTGCAGATAAAATCAATAAAGTCAGCCCAACTTAGCTAGTTGCATTTTACCTGCTTCAGCAAAGTCTTGGTTTTCGGAGCATGTGCAGAGTTCCTTTCAGAGAGAGAGAATCTTATCAATCCTAATTATATGTTCCCAAGAAATCAAAACCTGAGGGCAAAGCATCATGTATTACGTGCATCCGAGACCAGTAACAGCCAGCCCTCTTACTAAAATGGATTGTTGTTTTGCCAAATCAATTAATCTACTCCATCTCTGATGTCAGTGGTCATTCTGTTCAAACAGAAAATGAACAAGAAGCTAGTTTCACCTCACTAATGACTCTGAACTTACATAGCAAAAGGCCTGGGTGGTTCAGACCTGTCAAGCCATTTCCCAGAAAGGCTTAACTGGAGGGTGTGTATGTGGAGACAATAGAGTGGATTGTTGTCTGTTGGAGGTTAATGTCAGAGGGGCAAGAGGTCTCAGGTGCTTTAGGTGGTACTACATCAGAATATAGATGTTCTGAAGAGGCAATTTCTGGTTCAGTGCAGACAGAGAATTCTGAGGATGAGCAGCTGTACATAGACAAAAAAAAAGGAGGAGGAATACAGTCTTCTTTTGGAAATAGATTTAGAAATCAGAATCTATATTCTGATTGGAGGCGCAGATTACAGCTATAACAAAGGCGGCATTTTTTCATCTCTGCCACACTAAGCAGTTGGCTCCTTACCTCTCTCGCCCTGACCTAGCCACTGTGATCCACATGACGGTCACCTCCAGACTGGATTATTGTAACTCACTCTACGTGGGGCTGCCCTTGAGACTGACCCAGAAACTCCAGCGTGTGCAGAATGCTGCAGCGAGACTCCTTATGGGGTCCTCGCTGCGAGATCACATTCACCCGGTGCTATACCAGCTGCACTGGCTCCCGGTGGAGTACAGGATCAGGTTTAAGGTGCTGGTTTTAACCTTTAAAGCCCTATATGGCTTAGGACCCTCGTACCTACGGGACCGCCTCTCCTGGTAAAACCGCCTCTCTCTAATAAAAAGATCCTGAAGGTCCCAAGCCACAGAGAGGTTAGGCTGGCCTCAACTAGAGCCAGGGCTTTTTCGGCTGTGGCTCCGATATGGTGGAATGCTCTGTCACAAGAGACCAGGGCCCTGCGGGACTTGACATCTTTCCGCAGGGCCTGCAAGACAGAGCTGTTCCACCAGGCCTTTGGTCAGGGCGCAGCCTGACTCCCTCCTTTGGCAATCTTCACAGAAATTTAGCTTAATGGTTGCCATCAATATGATTTTAATTAATTTTTATAATGAAATGTTTTTAGAATGTTGCACTATTTTATTGTTGTTAGCCGCCCTGAGCCCAGCTTCGGCTGGGGGGTGGGGGTGGGATATAAATAAAATTTATTAATATTATTATTATTATATGCCTGGAGTAGTCACAATGGAAAGTCTCAGCCACTGAATCCACTTTATACTTGAAATGTGGTGATGTGACTTTTGCACAAGCAAATATTCCCCATTGGTTGGCATGCCAGTATAGGAGTAACTGTTACAGGGAGAGCGTTGTTATTCTTTAAAGCAGTCATGTTTGCTTTAATGGAAAATGAAGTCAGACACAATTGTAAAGAGATTAACGCAGCAAACTGCCAAGTAAGTATCGTGCTATTATTATTATGACTTTGGAATAGTTAAGTGTTATGATTCTAATGCCATTACGGACTACGGCTGCAACAGTTAATAAATTATCTGTTTGACTGTACACATATGTGTAAAAGCCAAACATATGACTTCATTGTTAACCATTTCCAGTTGGCTAGAACTAATAATTAGGAGTATACTTGCTTTCCAACTAGTCCTTCACACACTAGGCTTAGTTCAAATTCATTAGTGCTGGTCTAGAAAGAAAAAAAATACCATTGTATAGCAACATTGCTCACTTTGTTCGAGTTTGACCAATACAAGTAACAACAAAACAACAAAACGAGGAAAAATCAGGATGTCCTTCATCATCAAGCTCTTAATCCATCAAAGCTTATACCGAAAAGAACAAGAGGTTTGCCTGATTAAAAGCAGAATAATATGAAAAAGGCCTTGAACTACAGTTTTCAATGGATTGGGGGGGTTATGGGAGGGAGTCAGTTCACTTGAGGAAAAATGGATTCTCTTTCTCTGTGCTGCGTGTGTGTGAACTATGTCTCTGAGGCTTAATAATGTATTAAAAATCCAAATTCAAAGAAATGAGAGCATTCATTTATTTCTGAAGGTTATAAATGTCTCTCAGCAAAATGCTGCCAAGGGGTTTAATAATGACACGGCTTAAATGCAATAAAATCACAAGCAAACATTTCAAAATGACGTGTATAAACTAGTCATAACTGACAGACACGAGGAGCAAATATGTAACATTTTGAAGGCAAAAACCTTTGGAAACGAGCTGTTTCTACACAGCTCCCCAAAAAGCAGGTGGAACGGAAGAGGTGGGGACTTCAAATCATAGAAATCCACAAAACATGACATGGTTTGAGCAGAAGTTCCTTGGAATGCAGGAAGAAAAGGAACAGAAGAAGGAGGTGTTTCTTCAGGTAATTTTTACTTGCCTGAAGTTTCTTAAAACTTTCAGGTGTTATGCCTGAACAAGAAATATTGACCCATGGAGGAGAAATGGAGCTATGTACAACAATGCATTCAAAGTAGCTCACAATTGCTATGTTCCGACAACACTTTGTTTTGTTTTATGGACATTTCTTTACACATTTTATGCAGTCTTTCACACTATGTGAAATCTGCTTCTGGAGATTGAGCAGAATCTAGCAGAAGCTCAGTGCTCATTGCTTCCAGAAGAATATCTGGTTGCAACACATTTAATTCCAAAAATTGCAGCAGTTTTGTGCAGTTAATTTCCCTGTAGTTTTCATGGAAGACACCATGTGATGAAATTTGGGGTGGCATTCCAGCATACAGTTCTTTCCCACTGTTTTCTTGGGGGAAAAGAAGCACACATGAGTGGCGACATGTCCGATTGAGTTCGCTGCTGTGTCATGTCATGCCCACTGGTGTGAATGAAATTAAACATGATACGGTGGTATGTTGATCAAAAAGCCACTGTTCCATAATGCAAAGTAAAATGAAGATTAGAAACCAGGACAGAAGTTCTAGCATTATAACTAGGAAAACTAATGCAACAATCCCCATGTCTGAATGCACCCTCAGTGTAGAATTGCCTTCGGTTCGGACCTTTGTGTCAGACAGCCAATCAGGAATAAAGGTTGGGGTGTGGTCCCAATTAAAGAAAAAGAGGCAGGGCCTGAAATTGCTTTAGGGTTTATGGCTTTCAATACTAAACAGTTGATTATTCAGCAGGCATGTGAACAAATCAATTTTCCACTATTACAGCTGCCACCGCATAATTCTGCTGGGGATAGAATCTATTTTGAACCCCAAGGTTCACTCTCACTCAGGCCAGTATTTTTAAAACAATTACTGTATTTTTTGTGTGTATAAGACTAGGGTTCCCCCCCCCCCCGAAAAAATAATGTCAAATATTAGGGAGCGTCTTATACACGGATAGTGCCGAGGGTGGACTGGCTGCAAAAATAGGAGGCGTCTTATACACGGGCGTGTCTTATAGATGGAAAAATACGATAATTCAAATAGAATATTAGGATCCAGAGAAACAGGTTGTCTTCCTCCCCAGGACGTGGGTGGCACTGTGGTCTAAACCACTGAGCCTCTTAGGCTTGCTGATTGTAAGGTCGGCGGTTCAAATCCCCAAAACAGGGTGAGCTCCCGTTGCTTTGTCCTGTTGCTCTGCCAACCTAGCAGTTTGAAAGTATACCAGCACAAGTAAATAAATAGGTACCACTGTAGCGGTAAGGTAAACGGCATTTTCGTGTGCTCTGGCTTCCGTCATGGTGTTCTGTTGTGCCAGAAGCGGTTTAGTCATGCTGGCCACATGACCCGGAAAGCTGTCTGCAGACAAACACTGGCTCCCTTGGTCTGAAAGAGGAAATGACCACTGCACCCCATAGTCAAATTCAATTGGACTCAGCTGTCCAGGGGTCCTTTAACTTTACCTACCTTCTCCCCACCCAACACAATGAACCAAGGTTGGATAAGGATTCACCATACCCAACCAAAGCCTACCATTTTGGAAGGGGATCTAAGTATTCCCTTGTGTTCTTCAAATAAGTGTCTGTCAATGAGGCTATATTGATGCCATTTGGGTAGTTAAGCTTGGTGCTTCTGAGGTCAAATGCTGGTTTCAGTAATAAGCACAAAGAGCTTACCGTAAGCCTGCTGATAAAAGAAAAGAAAAAACAAAACAATTTCATTGTGTTATAGCATAGGTAGCTCCTGACCTTTTTATTTAGGAGTGAGGATTACAGGATTAAAGGTTTAAGGCAGTAGGTCTCCCCAAATCCCTTCCTTATCAGGTCTAAATTTATCACTTTGATGAAAACTGATTACAAAACTCGCTATACTTAACTTTAACAAATGGATATTCATTTTTATGAGTTCCGACAGTTTAATTGCACTGCACGATGCTTAACCCTAACTTATGATAGCCCACTTACAGGAAGGCTCTGCAGAAAAATTCTTAGATAGTAAAATATGATATTTATACTTTTTCTGGCAACTGTTCTTTCTTTCTTTCTTTCTTTCTTTCTTTCTTTCTTTCTTTCTTTCTTTCTTTCTTTCTTTCTTTCTTTCCTTCCTTCCTTCCTTCCTTCCTTCCTTCCTTCCTTCCTTCCTTCCTTTCCTTCCTTCCTTCTTCCTTCCTTCCTTCCTTCTTCCTTCCTTCCTTCCTTCCTTCCTTCCTTCCTTCCTTCCTGGAAAGCGTGTTCTGCTTCATGGAGAGCACGTGTTGTGGTGGGGGCCGCCAGGACACTCCAAAGTTGGGGGGCAGGCTAATTGATCGTTGGCCACTGATGCAATTGGGGTTTCCCTTGTTGTTGGGAAGAAGTTAATGTTGCCATTTATTGATTGACAGCCAGAAATACTAAAACTCCTTGCACGAGGCTAGGGCTTCCTCTTTTCGCCCGTGCATCGGATTGCCCATCCCTCCCTCCCTAGAATAGGGTTGTTCGCTTTGACCTTGCTATGCCTGTCATGGGGTCGTCTGCTTTGGAGTGGGGGCCTGGTAGGAATTTTGTCCATCTGGCTGATTGGCTGGGGTCATTTGGTTTTTGCCTACTGCGTAGCAAATCGTCACAACTTGTAAGGTTCGCAGTTAGGCATTGGTTTATGGTTTGGTTGGTTGAGGGGCATGGATTGGCTGTGCCTGCCCCTCTAATGCTGCTGCTGCAAGGGATTCCGTTAAAGGAATTGGGGGCTGGGCTAACTATTGCTTGTCCACTCTGTCAAGGGGGCTCGGGCCATAGCAATGAGCTCCTGGTTGCATTTGGGGTGAGAGCAGGTTCCCTGCTCCGTTGCTACCCCCAAGTGTATTCCCCTATTCTGACTTTCACATCGTGCGGAATGTCAGTCTGTCCCCCATGGTGGGGGCAGATAGTCACAGCCAATGCCTAAGCAACCACTCACAAAATGTGTATTTTAATAAAGTTGTGGCCAAAATTATACCAAAAATCTTAAACAAAAAATTCTGTGTGATGTGTGAGTTATTGGGGTGGACCTGGGGACCTTGACACGCAATGGTATGGTAATAGATTATTCTGGAGGAATATTGCCAAAAGCTATCCTCGGTGAAGGTGGAACTATGTATTACTTTGAAAAATATGTGTTCTGAAACTCATCAACAGACAAAAGAAAGTAATTCTTTGCACAGCTCATACCTAAACTATGGAATTCACTCCCACAAGGGGTAGTCATTCCCACCAGTGTAGTCACAATTGGTTTCTACTTCCACTGTTCAGAGGAATTCCAGTTATTGGGAATCACAAATGGAGGTAGTGCTGGTTGCACTCAAATCCTTCTTGTCTCCCCATAGGCATCTGACTGGTCAGTGTAAGGACAGGATGCTGAACTAAATGTGCCTTTGGGTCTATCCAGCAGGGCTCTTCTTATGTCCCTCCTTAGCATAAATAAAGGAACAGAAGGAACATTTGTAGGTGTCAAGCATCAGATGATCCAAATCCCACGGTAGGTTGCCAGGTAAGACAAGGGAAGTTCTTACCAACAGTTATTTATGTTTATGGAAGCTTTTCATGTTTGATGGTTTATCGTGTTTTTAATATTCTTTTGGGAGCTGCCCAGAGTGGCTGGGGAAACCCAGCCTGATAGGTGGGGTAAAATAAAATTATTATTATTATTATTAATTATTATTATTATTATTAAATATTCACAGAGGCAGGCTAAGAAATGCAGCCTCTTGGAATAATGGTGTTGCTCTGAGTAAATCTCCACCCCCCCCCATTTTCTCCCACTTCTTTATTCATCAACAGCACCACCCACCTTACGATTGCTGCTTAGGGCCATCTGTCTCTGAGTCCTTTGCTCTCCTACTTTTAAGGCTTGCCGGGTTCTGGGAGATGGTGGGTCTGGAATGCTTTCTAGTGATAACATGTCAGCCAGTTGCTCTGGCTCTGCCACCTCCTCCTTTCCAATATTTACCAATGTTCCCCCTCATCTTCCTCTGAGCTGTGACCTCCCTCAAACCCCTTTTGTAATTCTGAACTGTCTTCTTCTCCTCTGAAAGGGTCAGGCTAGGGAGGTGGTCTCCACCATTCTTCCTCTGCCCAGTCCCTGACATCAGGGGAGAATTGGTGAGTGCAGAGTGCTGAGATGTGACTCTTACCTTCAGACAATAGACTACATTCTAGCCACACAAAAGGTCAGAGATTTTTATGTGCACATGTATCTCTTCCATCATAGGGACGTGGGTGGCGCTGTGGGTTAAACCACAGAGCCTAGGACTTGCTGATCAGAAGGTCGGCGGTTTGAATCCCCACGACAGGGTGAGCTCCCGTTGCTCGGTCCCTGCTCCTGCCCACCTAGCAGTTCGAAAGCACATCAAAGTGCAAGTAGATAAATAGGTACTGTTCCAGCGAGAAGGTAAACAGTGTTTCCGTGCGCTTCTCTGGTTTGCCAGAAGTAGTTTAGTCATGCTGGCCACATGACCCGGAAGCTGTACGCCAGCTCCTTCAGCCAATAAAGCGAGATGAGCACCGCAACCGCAGAGTCGGTCACTACTCGACCTAATGGTCAGGGGTCCCTTTACCTTTACCTATCTCTTCCATCAGGACAGGTAAAGAGAATTGTTACCTGACATACCCCAGCAGAGCAAAAAACCCTTGAGGAACATGGGGGCAGGGCCAGTGACCCATGCACACTGGGAGAAGAGGCATGGTCTGTGAAGAATTTCAGGGGCCAGAGAGAATACACTATAGTAAGATAATTGTATAACACTTGATTAAAACAAACAAAAAACCCTGTGACACCTCCTTTTTATTTTATTTTGGCTTTGATAAACCTACACAAACATGCAATTGAATCCAGTAATTTTTTAATTACTGGATTCATTGATGTAAAAGAATAGAGAGTTAAGTGTTATCCTAATTTTGTTGAAGAAACTGTTGATTTTATCCATATTGCACACCCCCACAATTTCTTACTGGTGAGAGAGATCCCGGGGGACCTAGCTCTTAGCCAGGGTTGTTTCCTTGAATTTTATTGTATACTTGTTTATGTAAACTACTTAGTGGGGTTTTTTTAAAGAAATGAAACAGTATATAAATCTTGCTAATTGAAAATATATAGAATACAAAAGATGCAAGAGCATAAAGTAACACATACGATCAAAGAAACTACAAACACCCTGAAGAAATGGAAGCAATGAGAAAGTCTTACCAGTTCAGCTTGGGAAGTGATGAACATGTTTGCATTAACCAGCCAACAAAATGAGTCTTTAAAAGGTCTAATCTCTTTTTTAAATTATGCAGCAGCTACATTAGCTCATCCATATTAGAGTGTCAGCTTTCATATCCAATAACATCATTTCATCATTATTAATTTGTTCTGTGTATCTGAGATAAGCATGTTTGACATTCTTTAAATGTGTTCCTCTTTTTAGTGTTTATATTTTGTTTTGATAGGCAGAGATTCGGCCCTCCCCCCCCCAAAAAAAATGTAATGAATGTAACGAAGCATATGTATTTAAATGAAAGCAAAGTGATTACTAGACCAGTTTAAAAAATCAGATAGAACTCTTTTCCATCGCATAACGGACATCACTTTTTATGCATAGTAATAATAACATTCAAGTTCTATGACATATATTTGAATTACTGCACTCTCCAATAACTTTAATGAGATCCTGGGACTCTACTAAAATAAAGCTAGTTTCCTTTGGAGTTACACAAATTAAAGTATTTTGAAGTTTAAGATGGTAGATAACAGTTAAATAGGTAATATCTAAACACTGTTTTTGGACTTTAATTAACCTCAGAACAATTCTGGCTCTATTTTTGTAAAAAAATAATAATTCTATTATTAGAAATGTTGAATAATGTATATCACTTTTTCTGTGATAAGAAACCCAAACTTGCAATAACAACATTAAAATGACTTTAAAAATGACTACACAAACAAACATATCAAACAATCAGCACCACAAAACACACACCCCTCCCCAATTTGCGTCCTTCATTCTGGTCCTCAGATAGCTATATAACAGTGCAGTCCTATACATGTTTTCACTTGTCAGCCATGGCCAAAATTGGCCCTCCAGCTGTTGTGGGACTACAACTCCTATCATCCCTTGCTAACAGGACCAGTGGTCAGGGATGCTGAGAACTGTAGTCCCAAAATAGCTGGAGGGCCATGTTTGGTCATGCCTGACTTAAGTATTACCCATTGACTTCAATGGGACTTGCATCCAGACAAGATGTAGGGCACTCTCAGCATCCCTGACCATTAGTTATGCTTGTTAGGGCTAATGGGAGTTGTAGTTCCTCAGCCCTGGAGGTCCCCCAGCCCCGGTGTATAGGGATCCCAGCCTAAGACACTTTATTTATTGCCCTGCATTGACAAAATAACCGCCATTTGCCGCTCACTTGAAATCCAGGCTCAATTCACAATCACATATTGCTTTCCACAGTATTTTTTCAAATGGGTCACATATGTATATTTCTACCCAAGATTTGCAAAACTACAAATGTTCATATTGGGGGGTTGTTGTTGTTTAGTTGTTTAGTCATGTCCAACTCTTCGTGACCCCATGGACCAGAGCATGCCATGCACTCCTGTCTTCCACTGCCTCCCGGAATTTGGTCGAACTCTTGTTGGTAGTTTTGAGAACACTGTCCAGCCATCTTGTCCTCTGTCATCCCCTTCTCCTTGTGCCCTCCATCTTTCCCAACATCAGGGTCTTTTCCAGGGAGTCTTCTCTTCTCATGAGGTGGCCAAAGTATTGGAGCCTCAGCTTCAGGATCTGTCCTTCCAGTGAGCACTCAGGGCTGATTTCCTTCAGAATGGATAGGTATGATTGTTTTGCAGTCCATGGGACTCTCAAGAGCATAATTCAAGCACCATAATTCAAAAGCATCAATTCTTCGGTGATCAGCCTTCTTTATGGTCCAGCTCTCACTTCCATACATCACTGCTGGGAAAACCATAGCTTTAACTATATGGACCTTTGTCGGCAAGGTGATGTCTCTGCTTTTTAAGATGCTGTCTAGGTTTGTTATTGATTTTTTTTTCCCAAGAAGCAGGCGTCTTTTAATTTTGTGACTGCTGTCACCATCTGCAGTGATCATGGAACCCAAGAAAGTAAAATCTCTCACTGCCTCCATTTCTTCCCCTTCTATTTGCCAGGAGGTGATGGAACCAGTGGCCATGATCTTAGTTTTTTTGAGATCCTTCATGGATCACTGCCTTGTCATGGCAATGGGGCTTGAACAACTCAAAGAAGCTATTAGCTATGCCATGCAGGGCCACCCAAATGGATAGGTCATAGTGGAGAGTTTTGAGTAAACGTGATACACCAGGAGCAGGAACCGGCAAGCTACTCCAGTATCCCTGCCAAGAAAACTCTATGGAGAAAGACAACAGGCATATATTGGAGGGTGGGACCCCTCCCCAAAACAGTTCACCAAAGACTGAACATGCTCTTCTGGTTGGTAGGCTGTGTGTGTGAAATGAGGGTGTGGCAGGTTGGAAAAGGAATCATGTAAAGGAACATTCCATACCGCAACATTTTTCTTTTTTCTTTTTTGCAGGTCCCGCATGTACTAGGATCCTAAGCCAAGTCCTCAAATTTATTAAAGTGCTCTTTTTTTAATGCAAGCTTGACTAACCACGGTGTTTCCGCTTCTTGCTGTAGGTAATTATACTCAAAATGTTCAAGTGTATTTCTATTTTTGTCAGAACGACATGGTTTGCTAGAGGAGTCTTGCCCATTAAAGTTACACCTGTCATTCTAACCGCTCACTGCCAAGGAAGATTGACAAAAAATACCCTCTGCAGCCTGTCAGAATGGGGGAAAAAGGTGGGGAGGGCGAAAGTAATGAAGCTAATACGGAATAGTGATTAATCCTGCATATGGAGTCAACCAGTGGCAAACAGGGATTAGTCCAGAACACATGGCAACATATTCGCAGTATGAACCAGAGAGTAATGCATATATCTTCGTAGGTTCTTTCATTTAATGTTATTTTTTCTGACAGATAGGCAGAGGGGCTGTGGGGTTTTATTCTCAGCAGGTGGGGGGAAGAATAAACAGAAGTTCGTTCTCCTGTGTCAGATAGCTGCAGGGATGGAATCGAGGTGTGTTGATTCAGTGAGATCAATAGGTCTCTTTGGAGGGTTATGGGCATGTCTAGCATCCAGCAGCTAGGGCTCTGCTATTTTGCTGGCTGGCTGGATATGAAATGTATTTAAGGCACTCTGGTCTCACCAACCTAGAACTATATGACATAGCAGTGAGGGCATTGACAGGGAAACCTCTCTATTCACCTTCAAGGTGTGGCTCAGGCTACGACTCCCAGCAGAGTGGCTCGCCCAAGACAGTCCAGTTAGATTTAACCCATGCATATTTCTGTGCCTCATTTCTGTATTACCTTCTCCACCCTCAAAGTGGAGAAGACCACAGCAGAGATTTAGAACTCTAGGTTACGCCCCTGAGCAATGATGTCATCATTGCGCACCAAAGTCTAATAGGCTTCATCTGGACCCCAGATGGTGGTGATGATTAGTTTGATTTGTTAGCTGTTTTCCTCGCAAAAGAGGCCCAAAGCAACTTACATTACAGCCAATGTAAAATAAGCGCAACCGATAAAAGTCGAAAACCACATCTATACAGATACAAAGTTGGCTCTTACAGATCCCGTGCCATCAAAAGAGGCCGGAAATCCTTCAACTTAAGGCCCAAAAGCCTAGCCAAACAGGAAAGTATTTGCCTAAAAATAGATAAAAGCGGGTACATTGATAAGGGGCCTCAGATGATGATTGCAGAGTTCAGGTGGGTGAGGATAAGCACTGGAACTGCAGGTATTAGCAAAGCAGATTGGTGGTGCTAATATTGGTACGTTTGAACCATGACATACTATAGTTCATTTTAATACATATAATTAAACATCTGCTATCATGCCTCGCCTTTTCTCTTTCTGTGTGTACTCTGTGCCGAATCTGGTGGATTTTCCCTTCTGTACATTGCAGTATTTAATTCCACATTAAAGACCTTCGTAGCTCAAAAGCCTATGAAAAAGCCCTGTCAGTACAGATAACTCTTGAGATTATTTGTTCCCTTATATCATCGCCAAGACATTTGGGAACTCTGCCACCAGTCTGCACGAAAGCAGCCTCTAACCCACATCGTGGGTTTTGTGGTTAGGGAGAGCAAATTGCACATAATTACACTTTGGAAATAAGCAGCTGTTGTTCAATCTGTGATTCCTCTGGTGTTTAGGCATGTTTTGTGATTCCGTGATCTAGCGCCTCTCTTGCAATCTCTCTCTCCCCTTTAAAAACTGGACAGCAGTTGGAAATCATTGTGACTTAATGATAGAGTGCAGAGCAACAATATACAAAGGGAAATATTGTTGAAGAGTGATGTGAGTTTCCCCCTTTTTAAAAAATGGGGAACAAATGTATGATAGAACCTGCCGTCCAAAACATGTGAAGGTATTCAGGTTGGAGAAGGCTTGTGTTCATGTCCGCAGACTAAATATGGAACCTACTTCTGAACAACCTCAAAATGAGACTTATTTTTGAATAATACAGTACTTCTGAATAGAGACATGGGAGATATCACTTGTCATTCAAACAACTTTACCGGAATCCCTTTCCTACCTCCCTTTCTGAGATACTCTAGAAGTTTCCCACTGAATTCTGCCTGCCAAACGCTGAACAACTTTGCTTGTTTTTATATGCCGGCGCTTATGTCAGAAATTTAATTTGAATTTGAGTGCCACAACGTTTTTATAGCACATCAGATCACCTTTTATGCACTCTTAGGGTAAATCAATAATTCCATCATTTTTTTTATTTTTAAGAACAGCATTTTATGGACTTTATGAATTATCTCTCAATGAGCCACTAAAGCAGAAATATTATAGGACAATTAGAGCAAAATGTGAGCAATGACAAATTAGATGCATTTGCATGGCCCATTAACTAGCAGCAACAATCATGTTAGGATGACAGCTTCTGGGATTCTCTATTTAATCTTCTCATCATTGGAGACAATTATGGGTACATATACACAGTGTATGTAAAAGTGGTAAAAATAATAAAGCGTATGCCATTTCTGCACCTCACTTTATGGCAACAGACGCAGTGAACTGGCAATATTAAAAGGAATGGCCAGAATTAAGGAGACTTAGAAAAATACAGGAGATCGTATGGTAGGATATTTAAGCCAGACTGCCATCTAGTGAAACTCTTTGGTGTACAGAAATAGCCAGCACATCTAGAAAGAAACATTCTGCTTTAAAGATTAAGAGTCTTCAAAAGTTTGTGGGATTGCAATAATTACAGTCCAGAAAAAAAAAAAATATCCTGCTCACAACTAGGTCTCATTGAAATGAAAGGGATTCAACAGCATCATCTTATGTTAGGCTACGCAAGTCCCATTGAGTTCAGGAACATACTCCCAAGTAAGTGTGAATAACAGCATCACCCAAACTATTGCCTGTCTGGCATTTTGGACTACAGTCCCCATCATCCTTTAACATATAATTGATCTAATTGACCCTGAAATGAAAATGCCTATATATTAATGAAGGTTAAAAATGGAAAAATAGCTAAATTGGGCATTTTCCAATGTTGTTGGGGTTTCCCCAATGTTGTTTTCTAAAGGACGCTAATCTCCTTAATGGGTTCTAACTGTTGATTGTTTTCTTCTCTGTGCTGAGAATGAACCTTTGATCATGTGGTGAAGGTATTGAGTTACAAATCTCCATTTTGAAAGGGAGTTGCCTTTAGACTTCTGTCTCCCAAACTCTATGGAGTGATGATGTAAATGAAGCTCTCTTGAAGGGAGAGTCAACAGCCTAAGGCCAGTGGAGACCGGAAAGCAGGCTATGGGGAGAGACAGACCTTTGCTTCTAGGTCTGTTTGGATTCTTTCATATTTTCTAAGATGCTGAGCCTGTTCTGGACAGCACAAGACCTTGTATGGATATTTTAGGTGTATCTTTAATGCTTCTGTTTCGTTTTAAAGAGTTCTGTCAGTAAAAGTTTGAATAATATTTTAATGGGCCTGGACAATGATTTCTTCCAAAAGCAGTCAGTTCCTATGCTTCCTGTCACTTCAAGAGAGCCAGTGTGGTGTAGTGGTTAAGAGCGGTAAACTCGTAATCTGGGGAACCGCGTTTGCGTCTCCGCTCCTCCACATGCAGCTGCTGGGTGACCTTGGGCTAGTCACACTTCTTTGAAATCTCTCAACTCCACTCACCTCACAGAGTGTTTGTTGTGGGGGAGGAAGGGAAAGGAGAATGTTAGCTGCTTTAAGACTCCTTCAGATAGTGATAAAGCAGGATATCAAATCCAAACTCCAACTCCTCCTCCTCCTCCTCCTCTTCTTCTTCTTCAAACTGTGCAATATTAATATCTGCAACATGCCCATGATGGCTGGGACTGTCATCCAGGAAGGCACCAGTTTTTGGAAGGCTGGTTTATAGATTTGCATGGTGCCTAAGTTAGTCACCATAGCTTTCAATGGGAACTGGTTGTGACTTTTGATGAATTGTCCCCTATTTTGTAATGTGCAAGCCAGCACAACTTGTAGCCCACTAAGTCAAACCTGGTTCAGTACAGCAGTCTACTGGGGACTAAATAAAGTAGGTTTCAGCACCAGGTGGCACTGGTCCTCCTGATGTTGTCGGACTTCCATCAGCCCCAGACAACATGATCAGTAGTACCTGGAGGACCACAGCTTCACCACCCCGGGATGAGTGGACTATTGACACGATTCAGAGATATTCCAGACAGCAACTTTGCCTTGATGTAGCATGAGAACAAGCAAGCGAACAAGATTTGGTTTTCATTGTTATGTTTTGTGACACATAACCTACACACACACACCTGAAGGGGAGTTTGCAAAACCAGCATTCATGTGAAACAACTCTGTGACTATAATATGGTCTCTGAAACTCTGCTTAAACTCACTTTTGTCCTCTATCTAAAAATAAAGCAATCAATACTTCTTTTTTGGCAAGGCATTTCTGGCATTCGCAAAGCTGTCATTCCTCACAAAATGAGGATTGTGAATATATCTCACAAAACGAACATCTCAAAATAAACTGCAGATAAGTTCCAACTAATAAAGCATTTTTCACCAGTCAGGTTTTTTTTGTTTTGTTTTGTTTAATAAAGTAAGTTGCAATAACCAATAAGTAGATGACGTCAAGTTAAACATAAGTTCTTTTCCATCCCATTTTTAAGAGACAGGGCATAAGCTTTCTTGCGTGCCAAGAACCCGAGGCTTCCCCCTTATGTTGAATAATCACACGTGGACACCAAATATTAGGTTAATGGGCAAAATTTAGGTCACGACTTTATTGGTTACAGAATGTGAGCGGTATTGGTTTAGGCATTGGAATTGAACCAGCTATATCTGACTCCTGCCCGCCTGCAGGAAGTCTCACAAGGGTTAACCACCTGTAGGGGGAGCCCTGCTGATGTACATCAACTCGGACCTCCCCCAGGGTCACCAGAAGGTCATGCTATGGCCCTAGCCACCACCCGGGCTTTGGACAGGAACCACGACCCCTGGATTCCTTTAACAGAATTACCCTTTAAAATGGAGAGGCAGGTGATGGCCACACCTCCCCTTGTCCAAACCAGGTTTTACCAATGCCTAACCACCAAACCTTACAAAAGTTGTGACAATAACTACGAGGTAGACGAAAACCAAATGGCCAGTGCCAATTTGCCAAGTGGAAAAATTCCTAGCAGGCCCCTCAGTGGTGAGGTCCATAGCAAGGCCAATAGGACAAATGCATGAAAAAGAGGGGGGGGGAGATCCATGGAAGCCGGAACAATAAAGGAGACCCCCCCAGCCGTGCGGCTCTTTAAAAAGAGGTAAGCCACGTCCCCGGCCAACCAGATTGGCTGGTCGGGGCCATGACGTGGCCAGGGACTCCCTGATGACATGGGGATTAGCCCCCCCAAGCTGTGTGCGGAGGCCAAATGGCCTGACCGCAACACCGCCCCACCTGGAAGTGGAGCAGCCGTATTAGGAGAAAAGGTGAAAGTTGCCTGTCCCCCTTCCATCAGTGAGAGTGTAACATAAACATAAACTCCATTCACAGGATGCCCCACAAGCAGACACAGAATTGGGATCTAGGCCATATCAGCAGAAATCTCACAGACACCTTTCCTAAAGCAACTTTCAACACAAAGACTTTTCAAGGAAAGATAAAAGAATTAACAAGGAGTCTGGATAAATTACTCAGGGGGTTTCATACACACATCCCTGTGCTGTCATCAGGTTTTATCCAGAGCAAAACTCAAGGCAAATAAGGAGCTTCCTTGTCGGGGGGGACCCCACAAAACAATTTTGGGAGAAAAGCCCAAAGAATTACAGTAAGATTACAGAACTTTCTGGCGATAAGATAATATGTCTCTCTTACTCATAAATTCATTTGAAAATACTTTGGGTTAAATTATTTTTCTGACATAGACGTAATAGATCTTTATATGCAGCAAATAACTAAATGCTAACACTGTCCCTCGCAGGTGGCGCTGTGGGTAAAAGCCTCAGCGCCTAGGGCTTGCCGATCGAAAGGTCGGCGGTTCGAATCCCCGCGGCGGGGTGCGCTCCCGTTGCTCGGTCCCAGCGCCTGCCAACCTAGCAGTTCGAAAGCACCCCCGGGTGCAAGTAGATAAATAGGGACCGCTTACTGGCAGGAAGGTAAACGGCGTTTCTGTGTGCTGCGCTGGCTCGCCAGATGCAGCTTTGTCACGCTGGCCACGTGACCCAGAAGTGCCTCCGGACAGCGCTGGCCCCCGGCCTCTTAAGTGAGATGGCCACACAACCCCAGAGTCTGTCAAGACTGGCCCGTACAGGCAGGGGTACCTTTACCTTTACCTTAACACTGTCCCTATCCAGCCATGAAACACACATGGATGACTGTAGGCCAGTAATTCACTCTCTCAATCTAACCTACATCCCAGGTGGTTGATGTATGGACATAATGGCAGAGGGAGCATGTTTTCTTTCCTGAGCTCCTTGGAAGAAGAATGGACTGCAAATGCAATAAATAAGTAAGTGTGTGTGTGTGTGTGTGTGTGTGTGTGTGTGTAAAACTCCCTTCAGCTAAATAGCTCCCAGGGCAGTTCACAATAAAATACTCTAGATGAGGGATGGAGAACTTATAGCCTCCCAGATGTTGCTGAACTACAGCTCAGATCATCCCTGTCCATTGACCATGCTAGCTGGGGCTGATGCTGCTGGAAGGCCACAAGGTCCTCACCACTCCTATAAGCAAATGAATAGACTTCAAAATCTCTCCTAAAAACAAGCATCACTCGGGTTTTATCCCTTTCATTCTCAATTGCTTAACTTGGAGTCTCTATTGCTATGTCCAAGCACGATCCAAGATGGGATGACAATTTTCTTCTCGTGTGACCAATCTGTAGAAGAAGTGGCAATACGAACCAGATTTCCTGGCTCCCCGTCTCGTATTTATAATTATCTATTTTGACAGTGACTGTAACTTCGTGCTCAGTCGGTTTTCAAAACAGGATAATTGCAACACTGAAACATTACTCTTTTTTTTTTTAAGCCCAAAGCATTTACTGTAGTTGCTCATGCTTGTAATGTACTTCTTAAGCTACGTGGAAAGAAAAATACTTCTTAGCACTGTTAGTTCCCACCCACCTACCAGAAATATCAATGATATTGATGAGCCATTAATTTCTCAATAAAATTGGTGCAAGGAGACAATATGAAGTTGTATATACTTGGCTCATATTTGCTGTTTTGTCTTGCCCTTTTCACCATATGGACATTGCAAGACACCTCTGTTTCATCAGTGCTTTGTTCTTTGCAAATGTAATGGCCATCACTCAGCCTTTATCTATGATACAATTGTAAGGTGGCCAAAATGCAGAAAGCCTTGCTGACATTTGCCACAGAACTCCATATGGCGGCTTAGCCACTAGGTCCTTTAATCGTGTCTGATGGTGTTGCCTTCAAAGAAAGCTGAGCAAAGCTAAACAGGAGGCTTGTTTTCTTATCCCGCATGTTTGATAACAAAGGATCCATCTCACTGCAGGATAGGATGTCGGCTGCTCACAGAGAAACCAACACCGCTGAAGGACAAATGCATTGTATGCTCTGGTCCAAGCAAATAAGAATGGCAGAGGGGCCCAGTGATAAGATCTGAGGTTGAGGTTCACCTAGAATAATTACCAAGGCTATCCAATATTTAAACATACTCTGTTGATTTGTCAGGCCCTCGTGACATGTGGCAAGCTGTTGTTGAGACAAAGGAGTTCAAAAGAAACACATACAGCACAGGAGTCGGCTGTTCAATGAGTTGGGAGAGGGAAATCTCACTGAACTAGCAAAAGTGCCTTGGGTGAGTTTTCTTCCATCCTGGCCAGTATGTTGCCTCGGGATTCTTCCCACAACAAACCAGCCCACAGGCACTGAGTTGCCCCTCAGATTGAAGGTGTCTGGCCCACATATGTGACGTGTAACATTATGCACATCTCCTGACATCATGCAGGCTGGTGCAGCCTTCCACCAGGCCATGTCAGTCTCTGCAGTGTTGGGAGACACGGCACAGGCTAATGCAATCTTGTGCAAGGCACGCCAGTCCCCACGGCATCTTCCAACACCCCACAGGCTGGTGCAGCCTTCCTTTAGCTGTGGGAAGGTCTGGCGGGGCCAGCCACTTCTGCAGGTAGGTCCAGCAGGGCCCACTACAGCCACAGGAAGGCCTAACCATAGACTGTGGAATATTGAGGGGGGCCACCACCCTCCTTGAATTTTTTTGGGGATCCTCGGCCCCACCAAGATGGCCACCCTGAGCCACCCTACTTTCCCCAAAACCACATGCCTCACTGGCCTTGCTCTGTGCCTTCTTTAAGTGTCTGAAATAAATCCTTAAGCTCTGATAATGCCTTTTGCTTGCTTGAATAGAGGATCAAGGGTTGTGGGTGGGTGTGTAGAAACCAGCCCATTGTAGAAAGGTGCTTTCATTCTTCCATCCCACTTTTGCCTCTGACCCCACACAGCAACTGCGCGTGGTCCCCAGAATGTGTCCCAGGAAGAAATGCTGGAAAAGGTCCCCCACAAAGGTCCCTCCCCGCATCAGACATGACTAAAAGTCTTGGTAACCTTACGAGGAACATTCTTCATAAGAATTCCATACCCGCTTCTTCATCACCTCTTATACTAATTTCAATATAATTGCCTGGTTTATGACTTCTTGAATACTGCACCTCAAGGAATAAGCAGAGGGATGGCCATGCCTTTTCTTGTACTTCTTGCTTGAGAGCATGAGAAATACTTAAGAGTGGTTAGCAATTATGTTTCCCATCAGATTTCTACAGATCATTAAACCTGGGATTTTGTAGGGCAAAATAATTAGTGCAAGGAAGAAAGCAAGTATAACCTGTTCTTTTCTTTCTTTTTTCAAAAAGAGAGAAGGTGGATGTGGTTGCACAGTGAATGGCTCCCCCACAGCTGAATAACCTACTGGAAGGGGAAGAACCCCATAACTAACTAAGCAACTATTAAAAATAGGCATAAGTTACTCCTATTCCAAACGCCACTCAAGAAGACTGTGACACACAGCATCCTTCTTGTTACTTAAGTTCTGCTGGGTTGCTAGGTCATGTGACAGAACTGAAAAGGGTTTGGAATAGGTTTAAATATCTGCTTATCCTGCCCTGTTTCCCACCAAATCCCAGTAATAATTAAGTAGAGGGCAAAAATCACCGAACTAGTTTCATTGTGGAATAGGACTCAGTTGGCATTTATGTTGCTATGTTATTGACTGTGTGGGTAAGCTAACTATTGAGCTGTTTCCATTCTGCTGCAGTTTGGTTTCTGCCAAATACTAGGTCATTCATCTCGCTGTCTGCTATTTAACACAATTTATGCAATTATTTACATAATTTATCTGAATGGTAACTTTAACACAATCAATGGTGTCATTATTTCCACACGATTAATTTCAACGTGAAGGAAATATCAATGTTAAAAAGTCATTAATTAAGTATTGCATGGGGGCTTCAAAAAAGGAACAAACCCAACAATGTCATGAGCAAATACCAATCATATTTGCTGAATTGACTTTTGCACCAGACCTTCGGTGAAAACAGCAGCAATTTCATTGAAATTCTTCAACATCTACACTAATTCATTTTGAGGAAGCTGTAGTGACAAAACAAACAAACAAACAAACAACAACACACCAATTAAACTTGGGTTGATGAAGAGCTAGCTTCAAAGAAGAGAGCATTGGGAATAATGCAACAAAACAAGGCCATTGTTGGCACCCAAAAGTTCAGAGCTCCACTTTCTCCTGCATCTATAACTTTGGCACACATTCATACTCCCTGATCACTCAGACTGTTTGTGAATATTCTATGACATTGCAACAGATCACAGCTGCCTGATGGTTTTTAATTTACTGTATATGAAAAGCATTCTCAAGGAGCTACATGAAAGGTACTTAAATAAATTGAATCAGCTGAACCCTGCAGACCTTTTCTGTATTATCCAGAAGAAGCAAAGCACTGAGCTAAAAGCATTCAGCACGCAGGCCTCCTAAGATTGTTTTAAATATATAACTAATTACACATGAATTTCCACAATTATCGAAGCAGAATAAATATTTGCTAATTTTCCTTGAGGAAATGGATGCTTTTTAAAAATAAAATAAAATGCAAAGCAGGCCGAGAGGTTTGATTAACCTATTAAACTAATCCAGAAGACTCAAAAGCCAGCACTACAACAAATGCATTAAACATTAGTGTGTGGTAGACTTGCAAAATGTGCTTTTAGGTTCATTTTCAAGCAGCTTTCAAAGGTAATCCTGATGCCTACAGTGCCAGAAGCGTTCTCTCAAGCATGCTATAATATAGATTGTACCCACTTAACCTACAGACTATAAATGTCAACGGAAAACATTTACTAAAGATCTGTTACCCATTCTGTATCCATTTGCTTGTGATGACGCTCTAGACTCAGAAGTGTCTCCATTCTTGTTTAAAACATGTAACCGAAGATTTTCCTTTCAAAAGAAACATTGTGGTGCTTGTGGAAAGCTTTCAGTTCTTCCTCCTACCCTAAGATATATATTAGGGCTTTTAAAGAGGTATTAAAAAAATTGAGACAACATTCCTACCTGCTGGAGGAATCGGAAATGCTCCTTGCAGGAGGGGAACCTTTTTGCGTGTTCAGACCTTTAAACCTCCCCCTTAAATAAACTCAGACAGGACTCAAATTTTGGTTTGGTTTTTGGCAGAATTTAGGCCACAACTTTATTGATTACAGAAAGTGACTGGTTGCATATGCTCTGGTTCGACTAGCTCCCTGCACCGTTCCAGGTAGCGCTGACCCAGGGCACCAGCATAGGTCAGCCTAGGGTGAACCTTTGGATAGGCGGAAAGCCGGGAACAGGCTATGTCCACCACCCAGATGTCCCTCTAGACTCAGGCATAGGCACAACCCCCTCACAGGGTTGACCAAACCATTGAGTTCCTTGATTCCTTTAACAGAATACCCTTCACATAGGGATGGTGAGAGCGTTCTCCCATCCCTATCACCTGAACCACAGCCCATCTGCAACCTTACAAGTTGTGACGATTTGCCACACGGCAGGTGAAATCCAAATGGCACCAGCCAATCAGCCAAGTGGGGGAAATTCCTGCTGTGCCCCTGTCCCAATGACAGACGACACACAACAGCATAGCAAGGTCAAGTGCATAGCACCTAGGGAGAGGTGGGCGGGTGTTCCGATGCACGCACCGAAAGAGGAAGCTCTGGGTCACGTGCATGGGCATGAATAGGTCCCTTGATCTGTTTTGCCTGTGTCCCATTGGCCTGATTAAACCCTGCATCAAGGGACCTACCAACTGGGTGTTGTGGCTATCCAATCATACCCACCCACAACACAGGGTTTGGTTGCCAGGTCTCACCGCAAGATACACCCTCTTTGAGGGAGGACCCAATTAATGTAGATACAGTCAAAACTCGGTTGTTTAATGTAATCTGTTCCAGAAGCCTGTTCAGCTTCCAAAATGTTCGATAATTGAGGCACAGCTTCCGATTGGTTGCAGGAGCTTCCTGCACTCAAGACGTCAGACGTTCGGCTTCTGAAAAACTTTCGAAAACCGGAGCATTTACTTCCGGATTTTCAGCATTTGGGAGCTGAAACGTTCCAAAATGGAGGCATTAGGGATCCAAGGTTTGACTGTAAATCCCTTTCTGTCTGTAAAGATGCAGAAGGGCACGTGTGAAAGCCAGCCTCAATTTGCTGCCCTCTTGCTCATGTTTGGAGAGGGATCAGACTTTGCTCTCTGAGGGCAGGAGATTTCAGGGGAAGCAGATTCCATCTACGTGCTGGAGAAACATGACATAAGGTGCTTTATATATTGGCCCAATGAGTTCTGCATTGCTTGCAGCTCTCCAGGGTTTCAGAAAGATTTTTTTTTCCTGGGTGCCCCTTATCAACCAAGGCCTCGCTGATATTTTGGTTTGTGGGATTCTTGCAAGGAGCAGAACTTGCATCTCACAAGCCTCACTGCAGCTGCCGCCCTCCAAACCCGCCCAAGGCCTTATGGATGGGGTCTCTAATTAAGCCACAGTCAGAGGCATGGCTAACACATGTTCTGTTGATTTCAATATTGCACTCAGTGGGTTCTACTCTGTATATTTAATTACATATTTAAATGCATTTTTCCAGATGTAACATTAAGCAGAAAACAACTGGTGCCTCCATGCCTAGTGCAAAAGGAGAATCGCTTTATGGAAATGGGGAACATTTTTCTACAATGTAACAACTGTGGATAGGCCTTTTTAAAAAGAAGAAGAAAAAGCCAAAGGCAGTTTCATACTGTGCTTAATTTTTCTTCAATATTTTGTTTTTGCAAGAATTGGCTCACTCATTCTCCTATATTTCCCCTCCCCTTAGCATTCTCATAACCCTGGCATGGAATCCTCTTTCCTCTAGTGATATTTCATATCTTATTGTGTGTGTGTTTTGCATTCAATTAACTTCAACATGCTTTTGCACTGCAGTGTGTGTGTTTTTTAAAAAAACCTTGACATGCATTATTAATGTTACCTCATCAAAGGCTCCTAGAGAGATCTTTCTATTTTTAAAGAATAAGCAATAGTTATTGCAATTTAAACTGAGATAGAATGGACTGCGGGCGGGGGGGGGGGAGAGAAAGATGATTGCAAAGAAATCCAGAGGCTAACTGCGTCAGGAAACAAAAGGCAATTGTTCATGGCAACTAAGAATTCTGAAATTCAATTCTTTTCATGGTGGGAATCCATGGTTTAATTAATGGCTACCAGTTATCATCTGCAAAGAGACAGGATGGATAAGCATTTCAGGTAGTAGTTTCAAGACAATGGCCTATTCGTTTTCCTGCCCTGCTGTTCAGAAGCAATGCTGAGCAGGTTATCCATGTGTACAATCATTATATATGAAACAACCACCAATATTTCTCTTTCATCCTGCTGAGCAGGTTATTCATGTGTACAATCATTACACATGGAACCACCACCAGTATTTCTGTTTCATCCAGAAATGCCTGCCATAGATAAACAAATATCAGCCAAACAACCATCTTGGTCAGATGTGGTATGTTTGAAAGGAATATAGGATGGGAGAGATTTTGAAATCTCTTTAGAGCAGTTCGATGAGTTGTTTATGTTCCTGTAACTGATGGCTAACGTGTGTAACCAAATATGCACACCTCAAGAATGTGCACATCAGCTGAGCATGAAGAGAGAATTGGGTCCATTTCTCAGTCAGTAGTGATTTTAGTTTCTTCACAAACTACCATATTTTTTGCTCTATAAAACGCACCAGCCCACAAGACGCACCTAATTTTTGGAGGAGGAAAACAAGAAAAAATATATATTCTGAATCTCAGAAGCCAGAACAGCAAGAGGGATCGCTGTGCAGTGAAAGCAGCAATCCCTCTTGCTGTTCTGGCTTCTGGGATAGCTGCGCAGCCTGCATTCGCTCCATAAGACGCACACACATTTCCCCTTACTTTTTAGGAGGGAAAAAGTGAGTCTTATACAGCAAAAAAATACGGTAATTGTTCTGTGGAGAATGGGGCACGGGGAGAGGTTGCTCAAAGCTGTGACAGGAAATGAAATGATTTAACCATTGCAGTCAAGGACCCCACACACTTCACATTAAAACCTCAGACAGAGCTACATGTTATTGTATATAGTGCACAGCTTGACCCTTATATGTTAAGACAGATGTGTGAAAAGACTTGCAAGAGTTGTTGCAAGTAGCCAAAGAGGCCATGTCAGGTTGAAACAAGATTAGTCATCACCCTTGTCGGTCAGCAATATTAGCAGGCTGCTTAATTTCAATTCCAATCTATCACCCCGCTATCTTCAGCAGCAGACTAGCATTCGAGCAGCAAAAGTGCATGAAAATGGCAACAGGGATGGCTAAGCACCAATGTCATAGAACTGAATTCAGCAAGAAAAGAGATGTTGATGTTTAGTCGTTTAGTCATGTCCAACTCTTCGTGACCCCATGGACCAGAGCACGCCAGGCACTACTCCTGTCTTCCACTGACTTCTGCAGTTTGGTCAAACTCATGCTGGTAGCTTCGAGAACACTGTCCAACCATCTCGTCCTCTGTCATCCCCTTCTCCTTCTCTTTCCCAGCATCAGGGTCTTTTCCAGGGAGTCTTCTCTTCTCATGAGGTGGCCAAAGTATTGGAGCCCCAGCTTCAGGATCTGTCCTTCCAGTGAGCACTCAGGGCTGATTTCCTTCAGAATGGATAGGTTTGATCTTCTTGCAGTCCATGGGACTCTCAAGTGTCTCCTCCAGCACCATAATTCAAAAGCATCAATTCTTCGGCGATCATCCTTTATGGTCCAGCTCTCACTTCCATATATCACTACTGGGAAAACCATGGCTTTAACTATACGTACCTTTGTCAGCAAGGTGATGTCTCTGCTTTTTAAGATGCTGTCTAGGTTTGACATTGCTTTTCTCCCTAGAAGCAGGTGTCTTTTAATTTCGTGACTGCTGTCACCATCGGCAGTGATCATGGAGCCCAAGAAAGTAAAATCTCTCACTGCCTCTATTTCTTCCCCTTCTATTTGCCAGGAGGTGATGGGACCAGTGGCCATGATCTTAGTTTTTTTGATGTTGAGCTTCAGAGCATATTTTGCGCTCTCCACTTTCACCCTCATTAAAAGGTTCTTTAATTCCTCCTCACTTGCTGCCATCAAGGTTGTATTATCTGCATATATAAGGTTGTTGATATTTCTTCTGGCTATCTTAATTCTGGCTTGGGATTCATCCAGTCCAGCCTTTCGCATGATGAATCTGCATATAAGTTCAATAAGCAGGGAGACAATATACAGCCTTGTATTATTCCTTTTCCCAATTTTGAACCAATTAGTTGTTCCGTATCCAGTTCTAACTGTAGCTTCTTGTCCCACATAGAGATTTCTCAGGAGACAGATGAGGTGATCAGGCACTCTCATTTCTTTAAGAACTTGCCATAGTTTGCTGTGGTCAACACAGTCAAAGGCTTTTGCGTAGTCAATGAAGCAGAAGTAGATTTTTTTCTGGAAGAAAGGAGATCTTACTTCACAAATGGGATCTAACCATATATATTGGAAGTGATTGGAAGCCCTTGCATAGACAGGACTTTGGAATGTACCCAGTGCCTTCCAATATGAATGCAACATTAATCAACCCATGCAGACATTAAATCACAAAGGCACAAAGGTCTTTATTATGAATGATAGAAGACAGCACATCCTGCCATGCCTATAACCAGAAATGATCTTCTTAAGATATAATCACGTTCTTTTCAGGTTTTCTAACTCCCTATGGAAAATCAGTTGGGGGAGAGCAATCCTGCCCACCCCATCCTCCAGTTACATTACTTGTCACTGTTCACAAGTCAGAGGAAAATGTTTGTAACGGGGCACTTTATTTACTTCTGCAATATTCTGATGGGATTTATAAGCCCCGGAAGATCAGGGTTCTAAAAACACGTGAAGTTATCTCTTGTGGAAGATGATAGGAGATAGGGTGGTGATGCCCATTTTCCCTCAGGTCAGGGATAAAAACAGCTGAATGACCACTCTGTATAAATAACAGAGGGGAGACTTATTTGCACTTCAACTGGTCTGACCCAAAATGGCCTCCCAAAATTCATTCCCCTATTTGTAGGCAGCAAAATTGGACGGCGGGATGAGAGAAGCATTTTGCTATTATTATTATTTTTAAGGGAAGGGGGTCCCCCCCCTTTAGCTCCACTTGTCCTGAAAGCAGCTTGCAGTTACCTGCAGAATTTCTGTGAGGTACAACTGTTTTCAAACTTTTCATCTCAAATGACGTTTTCTCTTAACATAGTGTAAGGTTGCCAGACGTCCCCGTTTCCCGGGGACAGTCCCCGGATTTACAAATCAGTCCCCTGACAAAATCCATCTATTTAGTAGGAAGTTGAAAAGTGTCCCTGGGTTCACTGAAAAAAAAATCTGGTAACCTTAAATAGTGGGCCACACTGAGTTTTTCTCTCTCAAAAGCTCCATACTTTATGTAAAACATAGGCGATCACTATCACAGCAAAGTATTTGCTGAGGGGGAAGACCTAAGTTAAGGTTACAGTGGTCTAAGAAGGGAAATGGATTGTTAAGAAAGGTGAGGTCTTATCAGCAGGAAAGATGGGCAGCCATATCAGCAGGACACTTCAAATAGTCTGGCTGAATCGTGTCTCAAAATCACTTTGATTTAATATTCTAGCACATTGTGGTTTTGAAGTATACGTCACTGTCCCAGTGGGTCACTTTTGTTTTGTTTTATTTAAAAGAAACCCTTACATTGGCTATTTTAGGAAGCGGCCATCTTGGGTTCATGTGCACACAGCAAGCAATTGTTTATTTCATTTGCAATCTAACTCATTTTTTAATCTTGCACAGATGCCTTCAAAATAGCATATGAGCATCGTTAAAATCCCGCCAGGAGTTACAAGATCAGCTACCAGTGTTGAGGACAGTGTGGTAGCCACCTTAATAAAATTGTCCCTAAATGACATGAAGAAGAACACTTCAAAATATTGGCTGGAGAAGTTCTGAGTGTGAGACAATATTTCTCACTTTTACTAATAAAGCCATACTACAACAGTTTAGCAAGGTTCTTAGAAATGCTAGCAGATATTTAAATGCCCGTGGATGCCTTTTCACATATGTTCAATATTGCTTAGCAATTCATTATACTCAAAAACAATAAATATTTATTTTTATCCTTGTTTAACCAGTTCAAGTTTCAGTTTACTTTAGTCATCTAATAACTGTTAACTCAACAACTTAGCTGTCATAAATCTAATTTTTCTCTAAACATCTAAAATATTTTCTCAAGTTAGCTTCCAGTGCCTTATAATTGCAATAAAATGAAAAGTTTCAATCACTTCAAAAAGTTCATAACATTGTTCACAGTGTCCCAAAAGTAGTTCATAGGACTCATTAAGCTCATACATTTTTAATTCAGCCAAATTAAATTTAGTTCATTTAATATCACCCTGGTTTCAACAGAAGTCCAACAACAGTCAAGGCATTTAAAAACTACTGTACTTTGAAGTACAAAAAGCAACTTGGTTTTATGGTAGAGAAATCCTCTAGTTAGTTCCAGCAAATCATGCACGTTTACTCTTGCAATTTAGTTTCTTAATTCGGTTTACCTCATGCTCTTTATAGGCAATAAAATAATTCAACTGCACTCCCTTTTCAATATTAGGTTGTTGTTTTTTTGAGTGGAGGAGTATCAAGATCCAAAATTTTTGCCATCACTTACTATTATATCATATTCATAGTTGTCAACATTTCCATTTTTTAAAGGGAAATTCCCTTATTCTGAATAGGATTCCTCACAAGAAAAGGGAAAAGTTGACAGCTATGATCATATTTTTGAAAAATTCAGGCCTCACACCAAAACAATATGCCACCATTTTTTTTCATCTGGGCCTCAGGCCTGCTGGGTAAGACCACACTGCTTTAGGAAACTGACAGGAAACTACCATGCTCAGATAACTGGGGCTCTTCATCTCCTCTTTCCCTCTTTTAAAAAAAATAAAAAATATTAAAGGCGGTGGGAATGTGTTCCCACAAAAAAAGGCTCAAATGGTTTTCCAGGAAACTGGAAGGTGTTCCTTAAACTATCCTGCCTCTTGACACTATTTCTTGTTATGTTGCACACCTGCTAAAAGACATACATCCCCGATGCCCAACTCCAACCCCTTGAGGCGTGGTCAAGGACTTTGAATGCCTCAATGCACCACAATCTTGCTCCTGTTGGCCCGGAGTTAGAGGCTGAAGACTGTGTTAAAGAGATTAAAGATTTAGCCTTTTCAGAATCGTTTGGGTTTTAAGAGAGACCAATAACAGTCCTTGCCAAATAAGTCCAGGCCTTTAAGGCTAGTTCTCCAAGACGCAAGCAAGGTCTTTAGATGCCCCGATGCTCTACAGCAGGCATCCCCAAACTTGGCCCTCCATCTGTTTTGGGACTACAATTCCCATCATCCCTGACCACTGGTCCTGTTAGCTAGGGATGATGGAAGTTATAGTCCCAAAACAGCTGGAGGGCCAAATTTGGGGATGACAGCTCTACAACCTTGCTCCTTTGTCAGCCAGAAACTAAAGGCACTAAAGAGCTTCTACATCAGCCTAGCCTTGCTGAGAATTAGCAGCCCCACAGTACAGTGTTACCTCGGGTTAAGAACTCAATTCGTTCCGGAGGTCCATACTTAACCTGAAACTGTTCTTAACCTGAGGTACCACTTTAGCTAATGGGGCCTCCTGCTGCCGCTGTGCCACCACTGCACAATTTCTGTTCTCATCCTGAAGCAAAGTTCTTAACCCGAGGTACTATTTCTGGGTTAGTGGAGTGTGTAACCTGAAGTGTCTGTAACCTGAAGCGTCTGTAACCTGAGGTACCACTATATGTGCATGCACATAATGCCACTCTCTCAGCCTCTCCCTCTGCCCCCACCCGTAAATGAAATCCTACTCATTTATGGTGGCTGGGGAAACCCAGCCAGATGGGCGAGGTATAAATAAATTATTATTATTATTATTATTATTATTATTATTATTATTATTATTATTATTACTTCTACTACTGAGATCTCCTCAAGACCAGGTGGGGAATAGCAATGCTTCCAGTACCCACAGAGACAGTTGTTGTTCGTTTAAAAATATATATAATTGTATAAATTTACAGATAGCACCTGTAACATAAATAGATGTCTTTAGAAGAAGAAGAGTTTGGATTTGATATCCCACCTTTCACTCCCCTTCAGGAGTCTCAAAGCCTAATATTTTCTGTATTTGAATTACAATATTACAAACAGTCTCTCTTCCTGCCTCCCCCCCTCTTTGCGGCTCCTGCCCTCAACCACACATCCTCCTGGCTCATCTTTTGATCTTTTTAAGATCCCAGTATTTCCAACAAGCCATGCCTCCTCTTGACCAGCCACCAAGCCAGACACAATTTGCAGCAATTTGCTTCCTTATGCTATATATCGTTTGTGGGTGCTATCCTTTTCCCCCTTCACATATTTTCTGGGAACTCAGGTGAAAGCATGAGGTTGCAGCCCAAAGCCATGCTTCTCAGTACCATTAGCCTGTGTGGAACTGTTGTGCAAGGCCCTCAGTCAACTGCTCTGAATCAGCAGGTGGGCAGGGGTTAGGAATAGACATGCATTCCAGGTGTGCTGGGTGTGGCCAGGCACACCCCAATGTCTCAAAGAAGAAGAAGAAGCAGTTTTGTGTTTTAATTTAATTGCGTGATATGCTGATTTGCGCACCAAGCCTCTATGAAATCATCTGCGTGTGCTTAATTATCTTGACAATCCACTCCAATTTATTTCTCTCCTTAATAAAGGGAGATCGGGTGAGAGATAAGAGGGAGGAGCAAGAATTTGGCATTTTGTGTCTTATTTATGTAAAGTTTATTCATGTGAAAAGATTAGCTTGAATAATAAAAGTAGTCATTTATGACTACATATTCAAACAATGTTCACCTTTAAAATAAAATTAAAAGGTGCACTTCAGGTAAACTCAAAACAGGAACAGATTTATTTAAGTTTAGATAATATTTAGTAGGAACATAAGAGTCCATCTGTATGGACCAATGCTGCATCTAGCCCAGTATCCCACAGTGTCTAGCTAGAAATTGCTGGGATGCTCGCAAGCAGGACACATTGCCCTTAGCATCTGGTGTTCAGGAACACCATTTCTTTATATATATCAACCAAATTTTACTTAAAGTTGTTGTTGTTGTTTAGTCGTTTAGTCGTGGCTGACTCTTTGTGACCCCATGGACCAGAGCACGCCAGGCACTCCTGTCTTTCACTGCCTCCCGCAGTTTGGTCAAACTCATGCTGGTAGCTTCGAGAACACTGTCCAACCATCTCGTCCTCTGTCGTCCCCTTCTCCTTGTGCCCTCCATCTTTCCCAACATCAGGGTCTTTTCCAGGGAGTCTTCTCTTCTCATGAGGTGGCCAAAGTATTGGAGCCTCAGCTTCAGGATCTGTCCTTCCACTGAGCACTCAGGGCTGATTTCCTTAAGAATGGTTAGGTTTGATCTTCTTGCAGTCCATGGCACTCTCAAGAGTCTCCTCCAGCACCATAATTCAAAAGCATCAATTCTTCGGCGATCAGCCTACTTAAAGTTAGGTATGGGCAAATCTGTGAATGCCAGTTTCTCTATCCATTTACGGTCACATCTCCTAGAAATTATTTGTTGCATACGATAGAATAGCAGGGGATTCTCAGATAGAATGTGCCGGCTTAAATGTCCGAATCACCTTTGCAATTGGCCGCTATTTTATCTAGTTCTTTTCTCCAGATCTATGTGAGGGAAATGTACAGGTATGTTGGAATGTGGGGAGTCCTAAATTTCCCCATAAAAATTCCCACAAGTGACATATGCATTAGCCCCACAAGGCTGCATTCTTGCTTATGAGTAAGCCACACTGAATAGGATCAGGATCGCTTCTGAGGAAATATGCAGGGAATTTTAATCACATGATTATATCTGGGATTTACATATAAGGTTTGTGTTGCAGCATTAAATTTGATCTCACTCTGGCTCCATGAGAAAGAATCAAAGGGTTCCCCTCTCATTTCAAAACTATAAATGCACATTACTGAATACTGGCTGACATCTTCTGGTAAACTTGGGGAATACTTTCCAAACATTAAAAGTAAAGCAAAAAATGTGAGCTCTATATTATTTTACCGACCTAGTCATTGCTCGAAAGGTGGGGCAAACCATTAAGTCCAATTGGGCTTATTCCCAAGTGGAATTGTATAGGATTGTAGCATTGGTATATATTATGACAGTACCTTATTGCTAAGCTTTTCCAGGTGTTATGTGTTCAAGATAGCTTCCCTAACTGCTAAAACACTAACACAATACCAGAAGCGTTTTAGAACAACTTCATTTTCAATTTAATTTGAATTGGCACTGTTTAGAAATCTTCAGCATTTGATTTGCCATAGTGTAAACCAGTTGCAAATGAAGCATGGGTCCAAGAGATTCCTATACAGTGGTACCTCAGGTTACAAACACCTTGGGTTACAAACGCTTCAGGTTACAGACTCCGCTAACCCAGAAGTAGTACCTCGGGTTAAGAACTTTACCTCAGGATAAGAACAGAAATCGTGCGCCAGCAGAGCGGCAGCAGTGGGAGGCCCCATTAGTTAAAGTGGTACCTCAGATTAAGTATGTTTTCAAGTTAAGAACGGACCTCCGGAACGAATTAAGTTCTTAACCAGAGGTACGTCCGGAACGAATTAAGTTCTTAACCAGAGGTACCACTGTAAATGTCAGGAAGTGAGTGAGTGAGAGGTAATGGAGGAGAAACTTTAGCACTACTTTCAAACAGTGCAGGAAGAGGAGTATTTAAAACTGAAAACTCAGATATTTCATTGAAGGAAACAAAGATGCACATTATTATTGCACTCACCGCTTCCCTTATTACACATTGCTAGAGGCTTCTATCTGCTAGGTGTGCTGAATAGTTGTTGCTCAATAAAAGGCTGGCCTTGTTGTCATTTAGTCATTTAGTCATGTTCGACTCTTCGTGACCCCATAGACCAGAGCACGCCAGGCACTCCTGTCTTCCACTGCCTCTCGCAGTTTGGTCAAACTCATGTTAGTGAACACTGTCCAACCATCTCGTCCTGTCGTCCCCTTCTCCTTGTGCCCTCCATCTTTCCCAAAATCAGGGTCTTTTCTCATAGCTGTCAAGTGTCCCTTATTTGAAGGGACAGTCCCTTATTCCAGCGCCATGTCCCGCTGCTGTCCCTTATTGATGGATGTCCCTTAAATGATGTCCCTTAAATTTCAAAGGAAGCAGCTCCTCTCCCTCCCTCCCTGCCGGCCAGGGAGGAGGGAGGCTCCAACTGTGTTGCTTGGCTGTGTTGCTCACCCAATAAGAAGTCTAAGAACGACTGGGGGTGGAGCTTGCATGCCTTGTGTGTGGCTAGTTAATGCAAGCTGAGGGGTTTTTTGAATGCTGGACGCCATTTTGTTGCATGTGCTGCTGCAAACTTTGCAGTTCAAAGCCAGGCCGGGGAGCCATCTTAAGTTGAGGCTGCATAGGCCTTGTGGTGCATGTGATTCAGATTCTATTCAGTTGAACCTCTGGTTACAAAGTTGGTTGGACAGTGTTCTCAAAGCTACCAGCATGAATTTGACCAGACTGCAGGAGGACAGGAAGACTGGAGTGCCTGGAACAGGTGAGGCTGCAGGTCCCTTCTTTTGGCTGCTGGTCCCTTATTTTCAAGGCTGCTGGTCCCTTATTTTCAAATCTGTGAGTTGACAGCTATGTCTTTTCTGGGGTGTCTTCTCTTCTCATGAGGTGGCCAAAGTATTGGAGCCTCAGGAGCCGGCAAGCCACTCCAGTGTCCCTGCCAAGAAAACACCATGGACAAAGGCTGGCCTACACTGACTTTATTGAGGTGAATTAGATGGTAGGATGATATGAATTGTGTCATCCTAGTGTGTGTGTTTATGTGCATCCTTCCCCTCAAAAAAAAAACCAACCCAAAAAACAACCCCAACACTTTCCGCAGAAGTTTCCCTATGTGTTTTATTTTAGTACAGAATGTATTATTTATGGGGGAAATTTATTATATAGCCTGTTACATTTGTCTTCTCCTTTTCTCTCCTGTTTCTGCTATCTCCTGCAGTGTGGAAATCTAAACTGCAATCCCCTTGGGGTTTGGATTCTTTATTTGTTTTTCTATAGTAGAATGATGTGTCTTAGATGAAATAACAAGAACAAATATAATTTACAGGTAACATGGTTATTTTCATACATCTCAAGATGGCACATAGCTCTCAGGACAGTGGAACAGGCCTTCTCAATTCCCTTTTAGACGTGTGAACCCTTTGCCCCATGAATGAATGGTTTCCCCTCACCCCTTACTGGTTTTCTCCCCCTATTGCTTATTTTAATTCCATCAGGCTTTTATTTTACACACTAGGCTGTACTTTTCCGCTTGGCTTTAACGTCAAATCCTATCTCCTTGATCAATGATTAATATATATATTAATTATTATAATGATTTAAAATGCTAATTTTAAATGAATCGTAGCCCAGTATTTTTTAACCCCGTTTCACCTAGAAATGCCCTTGGGAACTGCGCCCTATCCTGAACTGACAGACAGCGATGCTTGAGAGTTTCATGCATGCACTTATTTACACAACCTTGACCATTATAAAATCTCTACGCAGATTGATGGGATCTGTTGTGCTCCTGTTTGCTGCAGTTTAATTAATCACTCCATTCTCTCCGAGGCCTGAGATTCAGATCATTGTGCCAAGGTTTGTTTTAAAGTTGCAATCCTGCTTGGGCGTCTGTGGCTCGTTTCTTTCAATTAATTCAGTTGCCGTGCAGGCCTTGCACTCTGTCATCTGCATTACAATAAGAGAAAGTGACTTGCTAGCGTGCATTGGCAAGGAGCCAGGCAGACAGCATAGCCTGTGTGTGTGTGTGTGTGTTTGTGTGTGTTTGGACTATTTCTGTCTGCAGGAAAAAAGTGCAATCAGGTGAAGCTGTTTCCTTCATTTGGAAATCCCTAGGAGAGAATTAAAGGAGTGTTTTAATATTTTACTATGGGCCAGGAACATCTGTGAAGATCCAATTTGATGACTGCCGGACCAACAGAGTGGAAATGTGTTTTGTCAGTACCTGCCGGCTAGGATAGTTTTCTCAGCTGCTTTTCCCATTGTTAATCTTTTGGCAATCACGTTCTGTGTCACTGAGTGGTCAGGTCACAACTCAAGAGTTTCTCCTTTCAATTTAATAAGCATATAAGACATGCGTGGCAACAAGGAAATCCCGCCTAAAGCCCCAGCTGGAAAGAGTCGAGAAAGGGAAATGGATTTGCTTAGCTGAAAGCTAATTCTCAAAAGGTGTGCCACAGCAGCACTAGAAAAGCTAAAAGAGAAAAGAGGCTTTTTGTAATACTCCTACTATAATGAATGTAACATTACCTGGACCTCCTATCTTGCAGTATCACCCAAAAATGTATAGGCAGTACATAAATATTTCTCTTTTCCTCCATATAAGAGTAATTCTTAGTGTACTAAAAAGTTGACCAGGATATGTCTGGACCTTCTTTTCTGTGTCTTGGGGATCTGGGACCACAGGAAAGTCTTGGCCTGGAAGATGTATCGTGTTAAGGGGGAGGAAGGGACCCTTTTTAATATTTAGTAAATTTTTCGAATGTATTTGGTAAAATGTGGCAGAATCCTTTAAACTCCATCAGTCTTCTGGCCACCATTTTGGATTCCCCTCAATTCCCCATTTAATATGTCAGTTTGAGAAAAAGAAAAAGAAAAAAACCCCGGTGTCTCCTAGTGGTAGCCACTCCTGTATATATTTATTTTAAAAAATTGCATCACCATACCCCCCTTCATAATGGCATATTTAGGAACATCTAAAATTGGGGCTGCCAATTTTATAGAGTTTGGATTTGTTATCCCGCCTTTCACTCCCTTTAAGGAGTCTCAAAGCGGCTTACATTCTCCTTTCCCTTCCTCCCCCACAACAAACACTCTGTGAGGTGAGTGGGGCTGAGAGACTTCAGAGAAGTGTGACTGGCCCAAGGTCACCCAGCAGCTGCATGTGGAGGAGCGGAGACGCGAACCCGGTTCCCCAGATTACGAGACTGCCGCTCTTAACCACTACACCACACTGCAAAATATGAAAGGGGGAAGGCAGCTGGTCCCAGCTTCATCCCCAACCTCTTATTCTGTCCAGTGGCTTGAAAGTTCATCCAAGCTATAATTTGGGTTCCTTTTGCAATGACACAAGCACAAGAACATGCCTTGATGGATCAGATGAAAGGCCAATCTAACCCAATTTTATGTGTAAAGTAATATAAAATCAGACGATAACACGATGAAGAACATTTCATTAGCCTTTCCTTTCTAAGATTCCTCACAGATTACCTAGCTTTTCTACCGGAGGATACAGATTAATTGTCTGTTAATAATATAAGACAATATGTGACTGGCCACTTCTAGAGGAAGATTCAGTATCAGGCAGAATGTAATGAATAGAGAAATGTGCTTTCGAAGCACGGCAAAAGCTAGATTGTCAGTGGTTGCAACCACTGACAGCTCACTGTGGGACCAACTTAAAATTCAGGTTGGATAAAGTCAGGCTGGATCTTCAGTAAGATCCTCAAGCTTTGTTCCCTCAGAAGAAAGCTGCTTGGACTTGGGGGAGCTATGATCAAATCCACAGACTGGCTCTAGGGGTCCTGGGGGGCTTGTTGCCCCTGGACATGGCAATTGATAGTTACTGGGATGCATTGGAAATAATTCTGGAGATGAGCCCTCAAAATTAGTGGAGGGGTTGGTGCTACCACCTCAGGGAGAGGTGAGGACTCATTGGCTCTTGAAGCACAAGTGTTGCTTCAGAAATTCTTCTTTGGGTTGGTCCCTGAACCCATTATTTCTATATCTTCTGTCCTATCCTCAGACTTTAGGGTATGTTTGTGTCTGTATCCATCCATCTTGAGTTATGGCAAGTCTAGAGTAGATGGGTCTTGGGTCTACTTTCTGGTCCTTCATACACACTACATCAGGCATAGGCAAACTCTGGCCCTCCAGATGTTTGGGACTACAATTCTCATCATCCCTGGCCACTGCTCCTGTTAGCTAGGGATGATGGGAGTTGTAGTCCCAAACATCTGGAGGGCCAGAGTTTGCCTATGCCTGCTCTACATGTATAGGTCTACAACAAAGATATTCTCATACCATCCACTCCTATGGGTCATCAGAAAACTTTGGGATGGATACAGATTACTCTTCTGTTCTTTATTTCTCCTCCAGTGCCCAAACTGATTCCTCAGTAAGATGCTATTTATATACGGGCATCTAGGACTATGTCATTTCAGGCTATGCTTCTATTCAGGTCTCACTTCCTTTGCCTGACACACTGTTGTGGTTCATAAGTTATATCTCATTTGCATAGCCTCTGGATCATAATGTGTGTGGGGGGGGCGTATTGCATGCATTGCCTTGGCATCTGTGTCCTACAATGAAAATCTGCAATGATGACTATGCCTTTTGAGAAAGAAAATCCCACTGTTCTTTGTTGCAATAATACATCAGAATATTTTGGTCTATCTAGATAGTTTTCTCACTTGACATTTAACAAACTTCCATGACATATTGCTTGCTGCTAAACAGAAGCGTCTCAGATCATAGAAAGTTATTTTTTATTAAAAAAAACCCCAAAACCCTTAAGATGACAGCTCTGATACAGTTAAGAAGTCTCTAAGAAACTAATTATCATTATTACAGAGAATTGTAAATGGTAACTAACAATTAAACTGAACCTTCCAATAGAAATGCTAGTGATCTCATGGGGCAATTATTATAGCTGAAAGGAAACTAATGAACATTTCTTCATCACATTGTAGTGACATAATTATGTGCCTTAGTGTAGCTCTAAGAATTGAGAGCACCTGTACTTTCATTGGAATGTTTTCATATATTTAAATCTTCTATATAAAAGTTATTCATTGGTGTATATATCGTATTTTTTTGCTCTATAGGACGCACCCGACCATAAGACGCAACTTGTTTTAGAGGGGGAGAACAAGGAAAAAAAAAAAAAACCTCCCCCTCTCTGCTCAGCACCCCTTCAGCGAAGCGGCAGGAGAAACGGAGCCCCTTCCATTTCTCCTCTCGCTTCGCTGAAGGGGCACTGCGCAGCTATCCCTCTCTGCTGAAGCCAGGAAAGTCTTGCTCTCCTGGCTTCAGCAAAAGGAACCCCGAAGCCTCCGGAGTGCTCTGGAGGCTTCAGGCGGCTATCCCTGAAGCCTGGAGAGCGAGAGGAGTCAGTGCGCACCGACCCCTCTCGCTCTCCAGGCTTCAGTGAAAGCAACACAAAGCCAAGGAGTGTGGAGGGAGTGCTCCCTCTGCGCTTCGGAGGCTTCGTGTTGCTATCGCTGAAGCCAAGGAGCCTCCATTCACTCCATAGGACGCACACACATTTCCTCTTAATTTTTGGAGGGGGAAAAGTGCGTCCTATAGAGCGAAAAATACGGTAAGTATTTGGAAACTTCATAGAATCATAGAACTGTAGATTTGGAAGGGATCGAAGGAATCAGTTATACAACCTTTGCTTAAAAACATCACCTATCTTCAGAAATCTGGTGGACTTCAAAGCACCAGCGTGGGCACACATCCCAGCAAACCTTATCATAGGAATGCCCCTGCAAGAAAATGTGAAGGAAAGAAAAAGAAACGAGCGTTTCTGGAAGCTCTGTGTTTTGCTATTTATCATTGTGAAACCAAATATTTCTTCTGCACTAGCAGGTGCATCTGCCATGGCTGACAGTTTGAGTTCCTTGTTGATTGAGGAGAAGGCTGGTTTCGTCCTTGCCTTTCACCTAGGACTGACACAGATCAATCGCTCCAGTGTACAGGCAGTCCAAGAGAATCTCACTCCACAGCAAATAGTGATTTACATAATCAGAATGAATTTGCCACACTTCACGATTTAGGGTAAGCTAGCTGTGCTTGGTTCCTGTTGAAATCAGCGGTTGCTCTGGGGTTGTGGCACTCATCTTGCTTTACTGCCCGAGGGAGCCAACATTTGTCTGCAGACATTTTTCTGGGTCATGTGGCCAGCATGACTGAGTCGCTTCTGGCGAAACCAGAGCAGCGCACGGAAACGCCATTTACCTTCCTGCCAGAGCAGTACCTATTTATCTACTTGCTCTTTGACTTGCTTTCGAACTGCTAATTTGGCAGGAGCTGGGACAGAGCAATGGGAGCTCACCCTGTCGTGGGGATTCGAACTGCTGACCTTCCGATCGGCAAGTCCTAGGCTCAGTGGTTTAGAACACAACACCACCCACATCCCGGGAATAAAGTAGTTCACTTTAAAAGAGTACATATCCTAGCCCTTTTTGCAGAGTACTAAATTTCTTATTTGGGGTTGATTCCTTCATTCTTTTTGTGATAAGTTGAACTAATAACTTTCTTTTTAAAAAAGTTGTTGTTTTTAATGTATGTGCTTTGATAGAATATAGCAAACCAAATTTTAAACCAAGGTCTTCCTTTAGATGTCTTATTGTGAATTCCAAGCCCTGATAACTGAGCCAATGGTTTGTGGGAAATGGACCTGACTGCTAGAAAGACTTGCCTTTTCGGTGTTTTCCCATCATAGTCTCAGACTGACAGGAACTGTAAATCATGTACTGGTGCAGCATATGGTTCTTTGCAATAAGCTAGTGCCTTGTTCTGTACTGTAAGTGCAACTGAGGCGAATGAGACTTCATCAAAGTTTGTGCTGGTGTCTTTCGTGACATTTCTTTCAGTGCTGAACATGAGCATGGATGACCTTCAGAGATCACCTAAAATGAGCCCTGCTGGGTTAGACCAAAGGCTTTGCTAGGCCAGCATCCTGTTTTTCACAGCGGTCAACCAGGTACCTCTGAAAAGCCTAACAGCAGGACATGAATACAACAACTTTATCTCACAACTGTTTCCCAGTGACTTCATTCACTGGTGTACGCTTTTATCCTACAATCACAAGTAACCACCATTTAACAGCATGGTTTTCCCAGTAGTGATGCATGGAAGTGAGAGCTGGATCATAAGGAAGGCTGATTGTCGAAGAATTGATGTTTTTGAATTATGGTGCTGGAGGAGACTCTTGAGAGTCCCATGGACTGCAAGAAGATCAAACCTCTCCATTCTTAAGGAAATCAGCCCTGAATGCTCACTGGAAGGACAGATCGTGAAGCTGAGACTCCAATACTTTGGCCACCTCATGAGAAGAGAAGACTCCCTGGAAAAGACCCTGATGTTGGGAAAGATTGAGGGCACAAGGAGAAGGGGACGACAGAGGACGATATGGTTGGATAGTGTTTTCGAAGCTACCAGCATGAGTTTGACCAAACTGCGGGAGGCAGTGGAAGTTAGGAGTGCCTGGCGTGCTCTGGTCCATGGGGTCACGAAGAGTCAGACACGACTAAACGACTAAACAACAACAACAAACAGCAGTCCAGGGGTTGAGAACATTTGAACGTTATCTCAGGCAGTGTTCCAGGGTCCATATGCCAGTTTTGGGAGGCGGGACAGAAGCAAAAAAGGGTGGAACAACAGGTGTGACTCTTTGTACAGTAGGCCACACAAAAGCCAGAGGTTGCTATACTTACCCTCACACAAACACATAGAACTCTCAGTCCATCATCAAGACACAGTGTCACAATTAAAGGGCACAGTCCATGCAGGTCAAAGCATATGAGGGGCTGGTCAGGGCATGGTCTGGGCTGCATGTGTCTCATGGCTGACCTAAAGTTCTTCACTCCTGATCTAGCCCCACATCATGGGCTATTGGTGGCGCTGTGGTCTAAACCACCGAGCCTCTTGGGCTTGCCGATCAGAAGGTCAGCAGTTTGCATCCTCATGATGGGGTGACCTCCTAATGCTCTGCCCCAGCTCCTAGCAGTTGGAATTAATAATAATAATAATAATAATAATAATAATAATAATAATAATAATTTATTTGTACCCCGCCTGGGTACAAAATCTGGCTGGGTTTCTCCAGCCTCTCTGGGCAGCTTCCAGCTAAGATTAAAAATACATTAAAGCATGAAAAGCATACTAGTGAAGTAGATAAATAGATACCGCTGCGACGGGTAGGTAAACAGCTTTTCCGTGTGCTTTGACTTCATCACAGTGTTCCGTTGCACCAGAAGCATTTTAGTCATGCTAGCCACATGACCTGGAAAGCTGTCTGTGGACAAACACCAGCTCCCTTGGCCTGAAAGTGAGATGAGTGCTGCAACCTCATAGTCGCCTTTGACTGCACTTTACCATCCTGGGGTCCTTTACCTTTACCTTTTTACCATAGGCTATCATGCTGGCAGTAAACTGCTGATAATCCTCTTTTCTATGGCCACCTTTCACATTGACTTCCTAAAATGTGGTGTTTGATCATATCAGATTATCTCTAATAACATTGTTCTTATTGCATCAGCATCTGCAGCTAAGCTTGGCTTTTGGGGCTGGTGTTTTGTTTTGTTTTTTCTTTTTTTTTTGTTTATCACTTCCCATGTCAGCACAATAATAGGCAAATTTCAACTTCTTTAAACCCTGAAAAAGTAGCATTTCCTTTCCAGGTAGGACCCATCACTCAATGCACAAGATAGCAGATTCAATCCCTGCTCTCTCTCAAAGGAGCAAGTATGGAAACTATGTCTGAAACTTTGGCGAGCCACTTTGAGTTCTGCTAGTAAATTTTAACTAATATTTTTATGGGTCTGGATAATGCTTCATTTCCAAATGGAGCCAGTTTTTATGCATTCAGCTGCTTCAAACTGCACAATATTAATATCTGCAACAGTTCCAAGGTGCCACAATGCTTAAGGTATGATTCCTATAAAATCGTACCCAAATGCCTTAGTACTCAGGTGTTTTGGCTTCCGAATGCCACAAACCCGGAAGTGAGTGTTCAGGTTTGCAAATGTTCTTTTGAACCCAAAAGTCTGACAGGGCTTCTGCAGGTTCTGATTGGCTGCAGGAGCTTCCTGCAGCTACTCAGAAGCCGTGCTTTGGTTTCTGAATGTTTTGGAAGTCGAACGGACTTCCGGAACGGATTCTGTACGACTTCCAAGGTACGACTATATTGTACCAAACAGACTTTCTAATGAGATGATACCTGAAATAGCCAAACACAGGGATCGGTTGGGAAATTAAGGGATGAGACCATCTTTTTGGTAAAATGGTATTTGCTTCTTGTTAACTATGCACAGGATAGCACTGCACATGTGCACAACATCCCCCGATACATGAAGCCATTTATGAAACTTCCCCAGCTGCTCCACGATTCTTTGCTTTGTGGGAAGACCATTCTCACCACAAATGACAATTGTCTAAAAATAGAAATCCCCTGTACTGAGGGAAAGCAGACTTTCCGCATATGAAGCTGGAGGTAAAATTTCACAGGGATAATAGTAACAAGAATTCAATACTGCTGCTCTGGAGAACCCCACGTATAAACTCAGCCTAGTCAAAGAGCTCTCTGATCAATGAGATCAAATACTGGAAAAGATATAAATGGCCAAGCAGCTCATCAACTTACTCATGTCAGCAGCCATCAGTGTGTCTTTTGTGACCTCCAAACAAAGCCACATCTGTACTGAGAGATTATTTAAATCAAGAAGCCATGTTAAACATCCACGGCAGAAATGTGAGAGCTCCGAAGCCTCTCTTAAACAAAGCTGGCCTGGAAAGCAAAGGTAAGCGAAGAGCTGGGTATTAACTCCAGGTGATTTTCTTTTTCAAAACACTGAAAGGGACAAAGGCCTGTGCAAAGGGGCGACTTTCCACAGCGCAAAACGAGATATGTCATCAGATCGGTCCAGCCATACACTTTGCTTAGATTTCTGTGTCATGGTTCGTGCTCAGAGGGGAGCTTAGTCTCCCATCATTATTGCTCCAAGCCAAGGAAGCTGAATCACTGACAGCTTTAATGAGTAGGAAATTTGCAAAGCTCTGTTGGAGTGGAGCTGCCTGCTTTGAAATAAAATAGTCAGGAAATGGAATGCGAACTTTTAAAAAATCTAAGGCAACAAGAGAGTCTATGCAAGGAAACAATGCTGATTGGGAAGATTTTTTGGGGGGTGCATGGGTGGGAGGGGGTTGAGGTTACAACCCAGCCAAAGCAAAACTCTTTTAAGTCCATAGAGTTCCGTGCGAGAGACATGTCAGCATGCATTGAACTCAGTATGGCAGGGTTGTACATGAAACCTTTTAATCCATGCCCTGATGTTCATGAGATCTTCTTGTCATGGAAAGTTTACAGGATAAATCAGTCAAGCCAAACAAGAAAATTAAACCATGTGAGCTGCAAAATCACAAATCTACCCAGATACAACTAAAGCTTTCTAATAATAAATAATAATAATAATAATAATAATAATAATAATAATAATAATAAAATGTTATTTATATCCCACCTTCCCCAGCCGAAGCCGGGCTCAGGGCGGCTAACAACACTAAAATAGTGCAACATTCTAAAAACATTCTAAAGCTATTCAAACTGTGTGAAACAGGGACATTCCTGGTTTCATTGCCCTCTACGCACCAATGGCCAAATCTCTACAGAGAGGAAATTTCTCAACTCATGTAGGCTTCCCATGCAACTTAGAAACTGATCTTCCAGGCCTCTGACTTGTACCAGGAGCCTATGTGAGTACAGAGCAGGGATATAAAAAGGCATTGATTTATGTTCCAACCCATGGCTGTCACACGCAGCACTGCTTCTGTTCCACTGCAGTTCAGCTTTGAGAGGAAAATGGTATAATTAGGCTTGTTCACTGTGGCAGAATTTTATGTAATTAAAATTATGTCATTCGACACCTTTCATTTCAATGCAGATGGCATTCATTTAAGTGCAAAGAAAACACCATACAAATAAAGATGAAATGCAGTGCTTATTTTCTGGTGCAGGGGTACGCATACCACTAAACATTTTGTGAATCTAAGTTTGGCCTTATTGAGGGGCAGTATTTGAGTATGAGTAGGAAAATGAGAGTACCCCTAAATATTTTTAAGAAAAAAACACCTGGTGAGATGAAATCAGTTTTGTGTCGTTTGCAGACTGAAAACAACAATTAACGTATTTTTCACTCTATAAGACGCACCAGACCACAAGATGCACCTAGTTTTTGGAGGAGGAAAACAAGAAAAAATAATTCTGAATCTCAGAAGCCAGAACAGCAAGAGGGATCGCTGCGCAGTGCAAGCAGCAATCCCTCTTGCTGTTCTGGCTTCTGTGATAGCTGTGCAGCCTGCATTCGCTCCATAAGACGCCCTTACTTTTTAGAAGGAAAAAGTGAGTCTTATAGAACAAAAAATACTGTATTTGAATTTTGTTCGAGACATGAGTGAACCAGCAAATATTGGCAATTTGTACTCCTGTTTATATTTTGTCAGAATTCTCCAAAATCCCTAGAAGAGAAGCTTTTGCCCTGCAGAAGTTTAACATGCATGGAGATCATGTTGTTGTTGAATCAACATAGGGGGCAGACCCAGAAATCACCCGCCCACACTGTGTTACATTCCTACCCATGTCTACTGAGAAGTTCTAATGAATTCAGTGGAGCCTCCTCACAGGTAACTGGGTTAGTTATTAGGTTAGTTATTGCCAATGTGCAGGAAACATTTCCTGAAAAACCAAGATGGAGATTGCCTCCAATGTAATTTTTATCCCATGTATACATTCAGAGGTGATTCTTCCTGTAGGAGAGGCATTACACTTAAACCATCTATTGATGGAGGACCAATGTATTTGAAAGCCATCCAAAGTATATGAGCAAGTAAAAATGTTTCTAATATTCTTCCCATAATTTAAGAAAGGCACAGGCAAATTATGTCAGGGCAGCGAATAACTGTGCTTAGCTAGGATTTCATTTGCTGCTGCTATTCCCTTCCCTTCCCTGCCTTCTCCTTTAGCGCTTTGCACTCCTGAAAGGCAAACTATTGCTCAGTTTTAAAATAGCAGCTTCTCTCTTCAGCAATGTTCAGTTCAATTCATCTTATTTCTTTCAAACCATAGGCCAGAACTAGTTTCAACAGTAAGAACAGCATCAGGAAAATCTTATTTGGATCCTAGTCCTATAACCTTGAATATGTTAAAAGGTAAAGGGACCCCTGACTGTTAGGTCCAGTCATGAACGACTCTGGGGTTGCGGCGCTCATCTCGCTTTACTGGCCAAGGGAGCCGGCATACAGCTTCCAGGTCATGTGGCCAGCATGACTAAGCCGCTTCTGGCGAACCAGAGAAACGCCAAAAAAATCTGTTTACCTTCCCGCTGGAGCAGTACCTATTTATCTACTTGCACTGCATGCTTTCAAACTGCTAGGCTGGCAGGAGCAGGGACCGAACAACGGGAGCTCACCCTGTCGCGGGGATTCGAACCGCCAACCTTCCGATCGGCAAGCCCTAGGCTCAGTGGTTTAGACCACAGCACCACTCACTTCCCTTTGAATATGTTAAGCTGACTTAAATTCTATTAAATCCTTGTCATTATTAAATTCCTACTCTGGATTATTCCCTAAAGCCATAATCTGACAAACATCTGTGCACATTCAATTGCTATTGAAATCAGTTCTATGTGACAGATAATGAATTTATCAAAAATTAGCAATAAATCGTGGTCCTGTGGTCTCAATCACACAGATACATTTTTTGCAGTTTCTCTGTAGTTCCCTGCCCATAGTCAAGTTAAGATGAAAGTCATGTTTAAAGGATGCAGAATTCCGCGGTAGAAAAATTGCACACATTCCTTTGTTGCCTTCTGCTGGTCGATTTCACAGTATCCAGACAGAATGGTTTTCTTTATTCTGCACAGGAAAGTTGACCTGCTTGTGTTTTATTATTTTAGCACCAAACTGGAAATACAGAGGATGTTCACAAACGTAGACAACATGCTACAGAAAAACAATGAATCCAAAGTGAATATAAGGATGTAATAAGTTCCTTTGCTCCTAGACAGGAATCATCAACTTTCACAATTGCTTCTGGTGATCAAAATGCATTGGACGTACCATCCAAACCCAGCAAAAAGCCCCAGTGTTGTTACAGAGATAGTGCAACATGGTAAAGAATAGACTAAGGCTGCGGCCATATAAACACATGGGAGTAAGTCTTCTCAAAGTCAACGTGATAAATTTCTGAGAAGATAAATGTAGGATTGTGCTGCAAGTGACAGATCAGGAAATCCCTGGATCAAATTCATCTGCCATGGACTTGCCAGGTGGTCTTTAGTAAGCCACTCTCACATTACACACACCTGCAATAGGAAAACAGTATCATTATACTTTACAGGTTTGTTGATCAGGGAGTGCTGTGCCCTTCACCTTGGGAACAACAACAGCATGTCTGGGACATAATATACAGATGGCAGATTGGGAAAGGTTATGGAAAACAGATTTGAAATTTACGGCATGTACATTAAAAGAAAATATATGAAAATGATGTACCGGTGGTATTTGACTCCTAGTATGTTAGCGAAAGTCAGGTCCTCCATCATGGAGGGCACGTGTTGCAGTGAGATCACCAGAAACTGCCTCCCTGTTCTGGGGTGGGACCGTTTGGATGGCCACAACACCCCCATTGGTCTCCCCTCTGTTGCTGGGGCAGAAATTTGGTCAGTTGGGTTGGCTATTGGCTGCTGAGGGGCTACTTAGGCTGCTGCACGTCGCTGGAGAGTTTCACTTTCTTGCAATGTGCAGCAGATTGCCTGCTCTCCTCTCCCTATATTTAGGGTGGTTCTTATGGCCTTGCTATGCCTGTCTTGGGGTCGTCTGTTTTGGAGCAGGGGCCTGGTAGGAACTTTGCGTGGACAGGCGGAGTCCCCAGATCCCGAGCGGTCCCCCCCCCCGTCATGTGGAATAACGACTCAAGACAACATGCTATGGGATTAAATTGGCCACAACTTTATTAAATTTCAAATGTGGGTAGACCTTGGCTCAGGCATTGGGCGTTCTCCCTCCCCAGTCCCCAGCCGGGGACCTGGGGAGCATCAGGGTTATCCAGTGTGTGTGGGGGGGATGGGCCGGCTCTGGAGAACATATGTTCAAGCAGAGATAGCCGCCCCCGTTACGCCGCCGCCGCAGGGGAGAGCAATGACGGCCTTTCGGTGTACGGCCAAAGCCTCCCTTCAGAAAACCCCTTTAATGGGGAACCCTGGTATCGCCGCCACAAAGAGGAAGATGGACTAAAGGATTCCGCCCAAGGCCTCATACCGCCAAAGTTGTGACGTTTTGCTACGGGAAAGGCGAAACCTGCCAATGCAGGGAAATTCCTTTCCGGCCCTTTAACAGCGACCTTAACGTAGCAGCACCCGCGTACCTGTGAAGAAAAGTTAACCTGCAAAATAAGACATTAACTGAGGGTGGGTAGGGTGGGAGAAGCTCTGGAGCCAAGTGAGGATTCCCAGGTAAGATCCTCCCTCTATTGTGTGGGCAGGTAATCCCTCCCCTACCTAGCCTGGTCTCCGTGGCAACGCTTCCCCCAGGTGGGATTGGACAACTGACTGAGGTAGGCGGAGACCTCCAGGTATCCCACCTGAGGGAAGGCAAAGCCAAGCCTATGCTGATGGAGCCGCTCCAGATCTAGGGGCTGCACGCGTCCACGCAAAGGGCACCCCCTGTTTTAAGCGGGGAGCGGTCATTGCCATTTGGCTCATTGGCTGGTGCCACTTCGTTTTTGCCTGTAAGGTTGGCAGTTAGACATTTGGTTCAATCTTTTGGGGAGGGGACCTGGTTGGCTGTGCCTGCCCCTCCATTGCTGCTCTTAGGGAATTCCATTAAAGGAATCCAGGGGCTCACCTTGCTTTTGTCCGAACCCTGTCAAGGGCCACACCAGAACCCCTGGAGCATCTGGGGTGAGCTGTGAGATCAAAGGAGTTCTCGCTCCCCCAGGATGCTTTCCCTTACTGACATATGATGGAGCCCAGTGTCAGTCCTGTTCCTGCCACCGTGCAAGTTCAGGTAGTCTGGAACCAATGCCTAAGCAACCACTCACATGCTGTAATCAATAAAGTTGTGGCCAAAAATTTAATGCCAAAAACCTTAAACTAAAATTTGTGTCTGTTGTGTCTTCATTTGGGGGTGGTATTGGGGGTATTCACATGCAAATGTATAGAACAAGTACAAATACCTCCTGGAAATGTAAAGAAAAAGAAAGCACCTTTTACTGTATGTGGTGGTCATGTAAGGTCATAGCTGTCAACTTACAGATTTGAAAATAAGGGACCAGCAGCCTTGAAAATAAGGGACCAGCAGCCAAAAGAAGGGACCTGCAGCCTCACCTGTTCCAGGCACTCCAGTCTTCCTGTCCTCCTGCAGTCTGGTCAAACTCATGCTGGTAGCTTCGAGAACACTGTCCAACCAACTTTGTAACCAGAGGTTCAACTGAATAGAATCTGAATCACATGCACCACAAGGCCTATGCAGCCTCAACTTAAGATAGCTCCCCAGCCTGGCTTTGCACTGCAAAGTTTGCAGCAGCATGTGCAACAAAATGGTGTCCAGCATTCAAAAAACCCCTCATCTTGCATTAACTAGCCACACACAAGGCATGCAAGCTCCACCCCCCAGTCGTTCTTAGACTTCTTATTGGGTGAGCAACACAGCCAAGCAACACAGTTGGAGCCTCCCTCCTCCCTGGCCGGCAGAGAGGGAGAGAAAGGAGCTTCTTCCTTTGAAATTTAAGGGACATCATTTAAGGGACATTTAAGGGACATCCATCAATAAGGGACAGCAGCGGGACATGGCCCTGGAATAAGGGACTGTCCCTTCAAATAAGGGACACTTGACAGCTATGTGTAAGGTAATAAAAAAACTTTGGGGAGATGATATACAATGAAATGGGGGGGGGGTGTTTAAAATAGCCATGTTGGACCTTTGGCTTCCAAAGAACATTTGCAAACCGAAACACTTATTTCTAGGTTTGCAACATTTGGGAGCCAAAAGGTACGCATACCAAGGCATTCAGGAACCAAGGTACGACTGTATTGTAATGACTGTTTTCTTGCACTGGTTCACAGAGAGTTGCAACTGTTGCTGACAAGCTGATCTGTAGCATGCAATCAAAATGGAAGAAGGAAGGTTGGCACAAAGGATCTCCCCTTCCTTCTTTATCTTCTTTCCAAGAAGCCTTGTTGTACTTAAGAGGTGACAAATGCCAGGGTTAAATGTTTCAGCACAATCCTAACCATGGCTACTCGGAATGAAAGCCGATTGAATTCACTGTGGGGGTGCTTACCCTCCAGGTAATTGGGGTTAGGACTCCAGGCTTAATCTTGAAGCAGACTGGGTGACCTTGATCCAGTCTCTCTTTCTCAAGACCGACCTTATGCACTGCCTTAAGCTCCTTAGAGGAAAAACAGGATGAAAAGATAATAAATAGACCTGTTTGCAACAAGACGTGCTGTGCCCTGGCAAGTTGCTTGTTTTTCACACAAGCTTTTTGTGGCTTTAAGGGCCGCATGGAAAACAAATCTAACAGGCAAAGCTTCCCTCTTACTTGTGGTATTTCCACTGTAAAAATAAACTATACTTGTTAAATTATATGCCTCTCTTGCAGATCATAAACGTTGTCTGGTTATTTCCTGCTTGGATTACTGCATTGCACTCTACGTGGGGCAACCTTTAAAGGTGACTTAGAAACTGCAACTATTCCGGAATGCTGCTGCCAGACTGGTGACTGGGAGCGGCTGCCAGGACCATATAACACTGGCTTCCAGCACATTTCCAAGCACAATTCAAAGGGTTGGTGCTGACCTTTAAAGTTGTTTTGGCCCTGTATACCTGAAGTTATACTCCATTCCTCGTATTCAGCCCGCACACTGAGTTCCAGCTCAAAGGACCTTTTGGCGGTTCCCTGCAAGAAGTGAGGTTACAGGGGGCCAGGCACAGGGCCTTCTTGGTAGTGACACCCACTTCCCATGAGATTTCAAAGAGATAAACAACAAAGCAACTTTTAGAAGACATCTGAAGGCAGCCCTGTATATGGACGCTTTTAATGTTCGATGTTTTGCTGCAATTAATGCTTTTAATTTGTTGGGAGCTGCCCAGAGTGGCTGGGGCAACCCAGTCAGATGGGTGGCATATAAATAATAAATTGTTATTATTATTACTCTGACTATGGTTTAGCTGGATGTAACCACTATTTTGTAATGTAATGTAATGTAATGCAATGCAATGCAATTTTTTTGTGTACATTAATGGACTTGAAACATCAGAATGTTTCTAGCAACACTTGAGAGACACTTCGCTAGCAAAAGGTGGCATAATTGTTATAGACTATGGAGCAGCATCACTTTTATTTACATAAAAGGCAGTTCCCATGCATGTTTTCTGTTTAAAAAGAAAATGATTTCTTCTTTTGTAGGGTTAGAGCTCCCTCCAGTGGCTAATTTGTAGGAGTTAAGCAAGTAAGATTTTACAGTACAAAATAATGACATAAGCATATACTGGGCAAGTTTCAGAAGACACAAACACTGCTAACAGAAGCTTCTTTGTAAAATTTGTTTTGTGTGCATTGTCTTGAAGTTCCCCTTGCAGAATGCTGTGTAAATTGAATCATTTTGAAATGCATGGGAAAGACTGATGACCTCACTGATCTTTCTCTTCTTCTCCTTTTTGACACATTGAACTGTTTTTAAAAGTTTTCATTTAAAGATTTCCCCCCTCAAAGCACTGATGATAATAACAATAATATTAATGTTGCTTTTGTTATTATTTATTGGATTCCGGGGTACATACACAATATAAAATGCATATCCTAATATGAAAGAGGTAGCCCTGAAGAGGCCAAAGTAGTTAAATCGTTTAGTTAAGTTGTCTTGAAGAGAAACGGCCAGGTGGAAAGAAACAAAGTCATGTTTGACGTGATCGAAAGGGAGTGAGCAAGCTATGTCACAGATAAGAAAAACTTTGGAGATATCAGGAGATAGAGAAAGAAATGAATCATGCCGTAGGAGCTTTGAACAGAATTGCAGATTAAGTACTTACACAATAAAACATATCTTCTTCTTCTTCCTCTTCTTCTTCTTATTTGCAGCTGTTTCATTTTAATCTTGATTAGCCAGTCCTCTTTACTATCGCCTGTTCTGTATTTGTATCTTATTTAATGGTGTTGCTGTGTTTTAATATCGTAAACTGCTGTGATACGATTTGGGAGCATAGAAACACTTTTATTCATAAAGGAATAGTCAAATAACTGTTATGTGCACGTGTTGATTGGAAAAGAAAGATGGAAGAGATTACTACTGAGATGTCATTTCCTCCTTTCCTAGGTAGCTCTGACCAAACAGATAGCTTTAATAGATTTTCTTAACCAGCTACCAGTTATTTCTTACAAAGGAAATTCTAGGGACCACCCCACCCCATATGAACTGGATAGCTCAGATGGTTACAGCATGGTGTTGATAATGCCAAGGTTGCAGGTTCGATACCCTTATGGGACAGCTGCATATTCCTGCATTGCAGGTGGTTGAACTAGATGGTGTTCAGGGTCCTGTCCAATTCCACAATTCTCTGAGTCTATGAACTGACCCAGAATCTATGAGCATCATCTGAGACCCTCCTTTGTTGGCTCTTCCACAAGAGTTCTGGAGGGTGGCAACATGAGAGCAGGCCTTTTCTGCAGCGGCTCCACATTTGTAGAATGCTCTTACCAGCGAGGCTCATCAGACACCTTTGTAACATATCTTCTTTTTTAAAAAAAATTAAAACAAATATTAAGCATTTCAACACCCCCCTTCAATCCCTGCCACCCCCAATAAGGACTTCTCTCAGCTCCTCTCTCTGATTTCTTTGCTCATATCATTCTCTGCATGTTATAAAATTGTACATATCCTTGCCTTACCTTTCATGTAATCAATAAATTTGTGTATGTTTATTCAAAACCTGCCAAAGAGTCCAGTCCATTTTGTTGTCTTTTTAGATAATTTGTAAAAAGTTCCCATTCTTCCTTAAAGTCACAGTTCTCCTTATCACGCAATTTGTACGTCAATTTAGCCAACTCTGCATAACTCATCAATTTTTCTTGCCAGTGTTCTTTCGTTGGGATTTCCTCATTCTTCCATCCTTGTGCTAGCAAGACTCTTGCCGCTGTTGTAGCATACATAAATAAGTTATTTGTTTTTCTTGGCAGGTCTTGTCCTACAATCCCTAACAAAAATGCTTCTGGTTTTTTTCCAAATGTCATTTTAAACATTTTTTTTCCCAATTCATTGGATATCATTTCCCCGTTTTTTTAACTTCTCTACATTCCCACCACATATGATAAAAAGTCTCTTCTTTTTCTTTACATTTCCAACATACGTTTGACCCAGTTTTATACATTTTTGCTATCTGTACTGGTATGATATACCATCTGTACATCATTTTCATATAGTTTTCTTTCAAAAGAGAACAATCTGTAAACACAATTTTCCCCAGTCCTCAAATTGTATATTATGTCCTATATCTTGTGCCCATTTGATCATGACCGATTTGACCTCCTCATCTTTTCCTTTGTAACATATCTTCAGGCAAAAAAATTCACCTTCTCCCAGGCCTTTGGGTAATTAAACAAATCATGGCCTTTTAAACTTGGGGTGGGGGATATTGTTTCCATTTGCTACTATGGTATGTATTTTTGTGTTTTTATACTGTACACCTCCCTGTGAAGCTTGGATGGGCAGCATCGAAATAAAATAAAATAAAATAAAATAAAATAAAATATTTTCTGAATTTTTTTTTGGGGGGGGGGTTCTAAATCTCCATGCAAGCTAAACAAATCCTGCTCTTAGCTCAGGCTTCCTCAACCTCAGCCCTCCAGATGTTTTTGGCCTACAACTCCCATGATCCGTAGCTAGCAGGACCAGTGGTCAGGGATGATGGGAATTGTAGTCTCAAAACATCTGGAGGGCTGAGGTTGAGGAAGCCTGTCTTAGACCTGTCTGTCTAATTTTGTAAGGAAAGTCATTTCAGCCGTTCTTGAGCACTTTTCAGCTCCACAACTCTTATTCAGGCAATAGTTTTTGAAGTCAAATGAAGGTCCTCCACAGACTGTTTATCTCTATGGTGTAGCAGTTTTTGGACAGGTATTTAACAGTAAGAAATATAAGGGGCTAAAGGTCAGGTGTCCACAGTCTTATGAGCTTTCATAAAAGTTGCTTAAAATGGATAATTCAGCAATAATCTAATACCTCGGGTAGCTTCCGAGCTATATACAGTAACTGCAAAACAAGGAATTGTGTTCTAAAAATTCTACAGCCACCCGCTTGATTTATTACTTCTTTGATAAGACACAGCCATTTGGATGGAAAATATACATTGGGAGTTACTCAGCAAGTCAAGGAGCTGGAGCAGTACTTCTGAAATCTGCTCGTGATTTATTGCTTTCACATTCGCACGGAATATCCATACACTTGGTGTATTTACTCTCCTAAACATTTACCCTTTAAGAGGCAATTTGTCAATTTAAGTGAAGAACAAAGTGGTTTTGCTCTAAACCAAATGAAAGACAAATCTCTCCCCCCCTCCCCCAGTTTGGCTTTACCGAAGACTGCCTTGCATATTTGTATCATCACTAGGTATATTTCTCCTCTTGGTCAGCGATTCTGTGTGCTCTGGCTTCCGTGATGGCATCCCATTGCATCTGAGATGGTTTAGTCATGATGGCCACATGACCTGGAAAAGCTATCTGTGGACAAATGCCGGCTCCCTCAGCCTGAAAGCGAGATGAACGCCGCACCCCATAGTCGCCTTTGACCAGACTTAACCATTCATGGGTCCTCCCCCCTCCCCACCTTACCAAGATTTGGTTGGTAGAAGGAAGCTATCATTGGCTATTGGTTCTGGTTGCCATTGACCACACACAAAAAAAAATAGACTCCAGTAATGGCCTTTACCAGAATCAAAACATAAGGAGGGTTTTCTTTTTACTGCTAAACAGCTTCTTCTTCTTCTTCTTCTTCTTCTTCTTCTTCTTCTTCTTCTTCT
>JAXCMG010000069.1:928958-954624 GCA_034642415.1 Podarcis siculus
CTTCTTCTTCTTCTTCTTCTTCTTCTTCTTCTTCTTCTTCTTCTTCTTCTTCTTCTAACACTCGTAGCCGAGTAAGATTGTCTTCCATAAAAACGGTTTAAACAGTGAGTCCGTATGTGACTGTGGAGCCAATTCTGGATCTACACATCCTTCCACACTGGGAACATAGGTTTCCGGATAGGAGTTGATCATGGTGAGAGTTTGCTAAACATGCCTTCCTCTTAGCACATTTCTCCCTTTTGACCTCAGTTTGAGCGTCTTAAAAACCCATAACACCTTTGGTAAAGGCTGTTCTCCAATTGGAGCGCTCGCAGGCCACTGTTTCCCAGAAAAAAACCCATTAAATATGTGGGCAGGGTCTTTCCTAGGTTAAAATTTCACCTCTGCCTCATTGGCAGAGCAGCTCAGCTCTCTGTAGAGGGAGACGTAATTCTGCAAGGAGAAATGAGACAGTTCTCTCCCGTAGGCTTTGGTACGAGAAGCACAGCTGTTTTTGAGTGAGATAATAGCTTCAGTCATGAACACATGCTCCATATCATGTGCTAGTCAGGCTATTGTTCTGCAGAGGAGCTGGGCACAGGGAAATTTTCCTCCAAGCACAGCCGGTGTGGTATAGTGGTAAAGAGTAGTAGACACGTAATCTGGTGAACTGGGTTCGCTTCCCCGTTCCTCCATATGCAGCTGCTGGGTGACCTGGGGCTAGTCACACTTCTTTGAAGTCTCTCAGCCTCACTCACCTCAAAGAGTGCTTGTTGTGGAGGAGGAAGGGAAAGGAGATTGTTAGCCGCTTTGAGCCTCCTTAAAGGTACCCCTGACCGTTAGGTCCCATCGTGGATGACTCTGGGGTTGCAGCGCTCATCTCACCTTATTGGCCGAGGGAGCCGGCGTACAGCTTCCGGGTCATGTGGCCAGCAGCGGCGTAGCGTGGGTTGTCAGCACCTGGGGCAAGGCAAGTAATTTGCGCCCCCTAACCCGGGGCAAGGCAAGTAATTTGCGCCCCCTAACCCCTAACCTGCCGCCGCTGCCAGCTTCTTCTTGCTGCTGCCTGGGCTGGGGTACTTACGGTACGCCACGGCGGCGGCGGCGGGTCCGTGTCAGGTGATCTGAGGCGAGTTGCCGCTGCCGATGCTGCCCAAACGGCGCCGCTTGCCCGGAGGAGGAGGAGGGCAGAGAGGCAAGGAAAATGCAACAAGGCCCAGCAGCTGCAGCAGCAGCGGCGACGGGCTGTGAGGAGGGGCTGCCTGGCGCGCCCTCCGCGGCCCTGACGCGCGGGGACCGCGGCGAGCGCTGAGAACCGCTGCCTGCTGGACGCGCGCACAGCTCGTCGGTTCCGCGAGACATGGGGCTCTGCTACAGCCTGCGCCCGAGGCTCTTCGGCGACTCCAGAGGTGGCGAGCGCGCCCCCCAGATGTTGCGCCCGGTGCGGACGGCCCCCCCTGCACCCCCCACGCTACGCCACTGGTGGCCAGCATGACTAAGCTGCTTCTGGTGAACCAGAGCAGCACAAAGAAACACCGTTTACGTTCCCGCCAGAGTGGTACCTATTTATCTACTTGCACTTTGATGTACTTTCGAACTGCTAGGTGGGCAGGAGCAGGGACTGAACAACAGGAGCTCACCCCGTCATGGGGATTTGAACCGCTGACCTCCTCCCCCTCCCCTTCTCCGCCATCTCCCTCTCCCTCCTCCTGATCAAGGGTGGAAACTGGGCTCAGAGCCAAGATGCCCAACTCTTCCTTTAAAAACAAAACAATGTTCTTAAAGTAGCTTTCCAAGATAGCCTACAAAAGACAACCATAAGACAAATATAAAACAGATCTAAAACATCAGAAACAAAATTTCAATACTATCTCCCTCCTTTCCTCCAGGAGTTGCTTTGGGAATGAATGAAAGAGGCATTCCATTCTTAATCCTTAAAGAAAGGAGACAGGAAGCTCTGTCTCTAAACCCAATTTTCACCAATGAGCCCTGCCCATTCCTGAAACTTGGGGGGGGGGGGGTCGGGTCTCCACTAATAATAATAATAATAATAATAATTTATTTATACCCCTCCCATCTGGCTGAGTTTCCCCAGCCACTCTGGGCGGCTCCCAATCAAGTGTTAAAAACAGTACAGCATTAAATATTAAAAACATCCCTGAACAGGGCTGCCTTCAGAAGTCTTCTAAAGATAGGATAGCTGCTTATTTCCTTCACATCTGATGGGAGGGCGTTCCACAGGGCGGACGCCACTACCGAGAAGGCCCTCTGCCTGGTTCCCTGTAAACCTCACTTCTCGCAGTGAGGAAACCACCAGAAGGCCCTCAGCGCTGGATCTCAATGTCCGGGCTGAACGATGGGGGTGGAGACGCTCCTTCAGGTATACAGGACCGAGGCCGTTTAGGGCTTTAAAGGTCAGCACCAACACTTTGAATTGTGCTTGGAAACGTACTGGGAGCCAATGCAGATCTCTCAGTCAATTCAGTCAATTCTTTTGGAGGTTATTTAGAATGCTGTTTTATCAGTGATGCCCAAATGGATCAGTGAATTATACAGTTCAGAATTTATCCATAAAGTGTTATGTGGTCCCGGTGGCCACTCCCAGTCACCAGTCTAGCTGCCGCATTCTGGATTAATTGCAGTTTCCGGGACACCTTCAAAGGTAGCCCCACGGAGAGTGTATTGCAGTAGTCCAAGCGGGAGATAACTAGAACATGCACCACTCTGGCGAGACAGTCTGCGGGCAGGTAGGGTCTTAGCCTGCGTACCAGGTGGAGCTGGTAGACAGCCGCCCTGGACACCGAATTAACCTGCGCCTCCATGGACAGCTGCGAGTCCAAAATGACTCCCAGGCTGTGCACCTGGTCCTTCAGGGGCACAGTTACCCCATTCAGGACCAGGGAATCCCCCACACCTGCCCATAAAGAGCAAGCTGAGCAAGACTGCCTTCAGATGTCTTCCAAAAGGCACATAGACATTGTCTTTGTCTGTTTTGGGGAGGGAGGCACCAGCTGCTCATAACCACGAGTGACATTGCGATAAAGCCGTATTTTCCAGAACAATTCCATTTTAAAGGTCGTAAGTGAACCTGCAGGTTTTCTCTGCAGGGCTCAAGTCAAGATCTGTAGCCTGCACTGTTTTGGAGTCAATTCTTTTGGAGGTTATTTAGAATGCTGTTTTATCAGTGATGCCCAAATGGATCAGTGAATTATACAGTTCAGAATTTATCCATAAAATATTTAAAGTGACTTGCGAATCCAGTAACATATAAATGAGAAGCAGCAGGGTGGAGTTTATTTGATGCCTCCAAGTGTGTAGGGAAAACAGCATTTAAAACAGGAATTTGAAAATGGCTCAAGCAAGAATTTGAAAATGATGACTCATGTCTACTTTTTTCTCTGTCTGTCTGTCTGTCTGAGAATTCTCACCCATTTTCTTAATGGAGTTAAGTGTCCAAACAAATTTTCACTTTATTACATGATTTTAGTAAATAGGACAGAAGACGATGATGGGGGGGAAAAAGAGAACTGCACTGACTGGGAATGATTATTATAGAGTTGCAGGGTTCATAAGAGAACAGATGTTGCAATTAAACATGTTTTCCTTCAAAGCCATAATAAAATACTCTGCAACAGCTGATACTCTCCAGTACTTCATTTTCAGAAATTGTAATCCCATAGCTATAGAATGCCACATTTCAAAGAATAATCTGTGGGGTTCAGCATATTAAAGGGGTCATGTTCCAAGCATGTTGATTACATGGGGCAGTGATCAGATGAAGGAATACACGCCAATCAACAATCCATTTGGACATATTTTCAGTGGACCAGCTGTGCTCAGCCAAGCTACTGCAAAATTGCTGTCGCCAGGAGACTGTAATCACATCTGTTTGTGGAAGTCAGCATTTTGGAGCAGATCCAGACTTGAAGCCAAGTATGCTTTTCTAAAACCTGTATGTCTTACTTCAACTCCATTCTTAAGCAGGACTTTGGCTTTTAACTATGTATGGGCTTTTTGTGTGGGTGATATTTTTTAATGTAGGGCTTTTTATGCTGGTTTTATGTTTGTGTTGTTTTTTTGTTTTTTGCTTAAAATACTGTAAGTCATTTTGAGTTGCCATGACCAAAATGTGACAACAACAACAATAATGTTTAAAAAGTTAGGTGCCCACCCCTACCCAGCAAGCAGCCAAGGGGTTCCAGGAACACACCTGGGGTCTGTGGTCCTTCGGAGAATTGAGACACGACGGAGACTGTTTTAACTTTACGAAATATGGTTTATTCACCCATTTACACCTATTATACAAATAATCCTACACATATTTGATTTTAAAGATGCTTTCACATACAGTGGTACCTTGGTTCTCAAACTTAATCTGTTCCGGAAGTCCGTTTCAAAACCAAAACATTCGAAGGCACGCTTCCCCAGTGGCGTAGCGTGGGAGGTGCAGGGGGAGCCGGCCGCACCGGGCACAACATCGGGGGGGGCGCACTCGCCACCTCCGGAGTCGCCGAAGAGCCTTGGGCGCAGGCTGTAGCAGAGCCCCATGTCTCGCGGAACCGACGAGCTGTGCGCGCGTCCAGCAGGCAGCGGCTCTCAGCGCTCGCCGCGGTCCCCGCGCATCAGGGCCGCGGAGGGCGCGCCAGGCAGCCCCTCCTCACAGCCCCCCAGCTGCTGACGCCGCTGCTGCAGCTGCTGGGCCTTGTTGCATTTTCCTTGCCTCTCTGCCCTCCTCCTCCTCCGGGCAAGCGGCGTCGTTTGGGCGGCAGCGGCAGCGGCAACTCGCCTCAGATCACCTGACACGGACCCGCCGCCGCCGCCGCCGCCGTGGCGTACCGTAAGTACCCCAGCCCAGGCAGCAGCAAGAAGAAGCTGGCAGCGGCGGCAGGTTAGGGGTTAGGGGGCGCAAATTACTTGCCTTGCCCCGGGTTCGGGGGCGCAAATTACTTGCCTTGCCCCGGGTTAGGGGGCGCAAATTACTTGCCTTGCCCCGGGTGCTGACAACCCACGCTACGCCGCTGCGCTTCCCCATAGAAAGTAATGCAAAATGGATTAATCCGTTCCAGGCTGTTGAAAAACTACCCCTAAAACATTTCTCCCCATGGCCCCAATCAGCACGATCTTTCAGAATTCTCTCTCTCTCTCTCTCTCTCTCTCTCTCTCTCTCTCTCTCATGTCAGAGCGGCTGGGCTGCAAAGCGCTGCCAGGGTGCTTCTCCTCAATGGCCTAATCAGCGCGATCTCTGTAAAAACAGAAGCGCAACACAAAAAAACAGAAGCTCAGGTGTCGGGACACGTTCAACTTCCAATATATATATATATAATAATAATAAAAATAAATACATAAATAAATAAAATAAAAATAAAAATACAAAATTGAGAACTAGGCCCAAAAGGTGCAATCTCTGTAAAAATGGAAGGGCAACACTAAAAACGGAAGCTCAGGACATGTTTGACTTCCCCAAAAAATTGAGAACCAGGCCCAATCAGCGCAATCTCTGTAAAAACAGAAACGCAGGACATAGGACATGTTCGACTTCCAAAAAAATAATAATATTGAGAACCAGAACGCTCACTTCCAGATTTGTGACGTTCGGGTTCTAAGTTGTATGTAGGCCTGGCCATGGCAGTCTTCCTGTTATATAGTTTGGGCTTTACGAGGCTTTATGAGGCATCTAACCCTCACCTGAGCCTAATCCAGGTGAGGCATCACACACCTGCTTCCCAAGCTACCAAGCCCCACCTGGGCTACTTCACTATTTAGGTCAACTTTATAAGGCTTCATTTCCATTCCTCTCACCAAACCCATTTTTGGCAGGTGTGTGATAACCCCCATTCTGGAGCAAACCACACAAGCCCCCCCCCCCCCCCGCCGCCTGATCCATCACTTTCAAAATCTTGTCCATTGTCCATACAAAACACCATCTTTGGCAACTGTACATTTGTTGTGGTTCAAATTTACATTAAAACGACAGTTGGTCAGGGTTGTCACAGTTGTTGTTGTTTAGTTGTTTAGTCGTTTAGTCGTGTCCGAATCCCCATGACCCCATGGACCAGAGCACGCCAGGCACCCCTTGTCTTCCACTGCCTCCCACAGTTTGGTCAAACTCATGCTGGTAGCTTCGAGAACACTATCCAACCATCTTGTCCTCTGTCGTCCCCTTCTCCTTGTGCCCTCCATCTTTCCCAGCATCAGGGTCTTTTCCAGAGAGTCTTCTCTTCTCATGAGGTGGCCAAAGTATTGGAGCCTCAGCTTCACGATCTGTCCTTCCAGTGGGCACTCAGGGCTGATTTCCTTAAGAATGGATAGGTTTGATCTTTTTGCAGTCCATGGGACTTGCAAGAGTCTCCCCCAGCACCATAATTCAAAAGCATCAATTCTTTGGCGATCAGCCTTCTTTATGGTCCAGCTTTCACTTCCATACATCACTACTGGGAAAACCATAGCTTTTACTATACGGACCTTTGTTGGCAAGGTGATGTCTCCACTGCCTTGCCGTGGCGAAGGGGCTTGAATAACTCAGAGAAAGCATGAACTATGTCACGCAGGGCACCCAAGATGAACAGGTCATAGTGGAGAGTTTTGACCAAACGTGATCCACCTGGAGGAGGAACCGGCAAGCCACTCCAGTATCCCTGCTAAGAAAACTCCATGGACAAAGTTGTCACACTTAGCAAACTGTTAATTCGGGCAAGTAAACTGCATCTCTCACTTCAATACAAACAGTTTTCTACTTGCAACACACTTGAGCGAACCTGCTCCTTTTCCTTGCACAGATATTTTGTTGCCATTTGCAACTCTGTCTCTGATGAGTTTTCACTTACCTCAGGTGTCATCCACACCTGCCCTTAGCCTACTCCAGCTGAGGAATCAGACAATTCCTCCCCAAGCTTCAGGAGCCCCACCTTGCCTTCCTTCTCTCCAAACTGATTTGCACAAAACTGCAGACATTTGTGTGTTTGTGTGTTGCTCCAAGCCAGGGAAACTGAGATCCATTGGTAGTTGTTTAAATGTGCACATACACCCCTAAATCCAGCATTGGTCAGAGAAAAATGGCTGGAGGCTGGATCCAGTGGAAAGCAAGGCAGATACTTTTTAATTTTTATTTTATTTTTTCCATTGCATGAGAGTTGCCTCCCCTCATTCCAAGGAGGGAGAGACTCTGAACAAAAGTGTGCAGGAAACTTTATAGACTTTTAACATTGCCAACCCCCCTTAGCCAAAGACCACCCCAAAATCATCATACATACATCACAGGAGGCGGGTCTACAGCAGAAATCCTGTCTGCCAGGATAACTGATAATGGTCACTGATTGCATTTCCTGGGACTTTTATTCACTAACTCCTCTTGGTTGGATATCACCCACTTCCTTCCACATCACAAAAATGGCACATTTAACAAATGTATAAAACTGTATATATGCAGAATATAAATATTAGCATATAAACAGTTTCATTCTTATATAATGTGCTGCATTCACAAAATTTGTGTCCTCCGCCCAGGCAAATTCTTTGCAGACACGGGATATCATAACATCAGAAAATATCTCTAGCCATGGATGTTTTTGCTGCCGCTTTGAAAGCTTTATGGATTCTCTTTTCCCTTCTGAGGTTTTATGTTTTTATATCATTTTATATCATTTCCCAGAATCCTTTTGTTACCTTACACGTCCACCACATACAGTAAAAGGTGCCTTCTTTTTCTTCACATTTCCAACAGATATTTGTACCTGTCTTGTACACTTTTCTTACTTACTAGGAGTTAAGTACCAATGGTACATCATTTCCATATAATTTTCTTTCAACGTTCAGCAATTCTGCATATTCTGAGGTGGACCATTGATCCGATTCGGTTCGTGACCCACCTGTTTTGGAGGAGGTGAGTCCTCAATATTGTGGATTTATCCTCCCTCCCTCATCACATAAACACCTAGTATGGAAGCACCTTTGGTTAAAAGGAGGGGAAAACATTTATACGAGCTTTCCTCAGTAACACTGGCTTTGGAGTATGGTAGAGTTTAGGGGGACGCGGGTGGCGCTGTGGGTAAAAGCCTCAGCGCCTAGGGCTTGCCGATCGAAAGGTCGGCGGTTCGAATCCCCGCGGCGGGGTGCGCTCCCGTTGCTCGGTCCCAGTGCCTGCCCACCTAGCAGTTCGAAAGCACCCCCGGGTGCAAGTAGATAAATAGGGACCGCTTTCTAGCGGGAAGGTAAACGGCGTTTCCGTGTGCAGCTCTGGCTCGCCAGAGCATCTTCGTCACGCTGGCCACGTGACCCGGAAGTGTCTTCGGACAGCGCTGGCCCCCGGCCTCTTGAGTGAGATGGGCGCACCAACCCCAGAGTCTGACAAGACTGGCCCGTACGGGCAGGGGTACCTTTACCTTTACCTTTTTAGAATTTAGAGAACTTCTGGTATTCCAGATGCTGGACTCGCTACTCCCATTGATCCTATACAGCATGGCTAATAGTAAAGGATTATGACAGCTGTGATTCAGTAACATCTGGAAGGCCACAGGTTTCTGGCTGCTGGTTAAGAGGTTCCTGGTTCAAAGGCTGGCTTTCCCCCATACCAGCAACCTCTCATGCCGTTGGCCTTAATGTCACATGTTTACCGAACCTTCTGTCATAAAAGCATTAATTCTGTTTGAAAGGAGTCAAACAATTGACATACAAGACAGCCTCTCATTGATCTGTGTGTTTAATAAAGCTAAATGTTAGGGAGACTAATGTACCATGCTGATGTTTCAGGAATTTCATTAACGTAGTTGAAAGACTGTCATAATTCACTCACCTCAGCTAGTTTATGAGCCATGGGTTTTCTGCAGCTCATAAAATCAGCTTGCTTAACGCAACACACTGACTAATAGTACCAAAGATGGCACTTTTTCACTTTAGAAAACAAGGTGACTTTTAAAAAGATGCATGTAAGCTTTGTAAGGCAAGATACAGAATTGCTGTTAAAAATCTAATAAAAATGTGATTGTTCTAGAACGACAGCTTTGTTATAAATAAACTTTTGTTTTCTCCTGGCACCCATAATTTAAAAACCCGTCCTAACACTCAAAGTTGTATATTTAGAATAAATTGATTTTGTCCTTGTAGGTTTAGAATGGTGTAAACCTGATTAGAACATTAACATTACAAATATTTATATCCCTATCTCTTGTTCCAGTGGTTGAACCCCTCTGGTGCCTTCATTCAACAAATCTCAAAGCAGCGAAATACATCAATGAATCTGACATCTGAAGACCTCATTCAGTTTCAGTACCTTGCCAACAGGACCGGCTCCAAGGTTATCACTCCCTCCGTTCTGAGTCTGCAAATTAATGTTATTAATGTCACATGTCACATCTGAATTCTTCTTACCTAAGATAAATATAGTTCTAGCGAGATCTTCAAAGGTTGCTTTCTCTTTGAAAAATAACTTGGGGGGGGGGGGGGACCCATTATCCTCACTATCACCTTGGCAGTTTCCAAAGTCATACATTATGTTGAAAGGCACATGATGCTTCTCCTTATCTATAAAAGTCACTTGTGGCCACTCCCATGTCAATCCACTGTGTTACATTTTTCACTCTCCATTCCCAGTTGTATAAAACTACCAACTAAGGCCCTAAACAAATTTATAAGGTGTTATGTTCCACTGGGGTGTAGCATCATAGCTTGTATTCTTTTGATTTAGAATAGATGTTCCACATGTCTAACTTGATTTATATTCCATTCATGGGGGGGGGTTTACAAATACAATGCAAAACTGGTTTAAAAATGATACTAGTTTGGGGTTTTTAGAGAGGACAGATTAATGGTAGAGTACATGACCCAAGATTTAGTTTCAGGTATCTCAAGGACTGTGTGAATGTCTGGAGGTGGTTGGAGGATGGATGGCGGCTAACAGATTTAAGTTGAATCCTGACAAGACAGAAGTACTGTTCTTGGGGGACAGGGGGCGGGGCAGATGTGGGGGGACTCCCTGGTCCTGAATGGGGTAACTCTGCCCCTGAAGGACCAGGTGCGCAGCTTGGGAGTCATTTTGGACTTACAGCTGTCCATGGAGGCACAGGCCAATTCTGTGTCCAGGGCAGCTGTCTACCAGCTCCATCTGGTACGCAGGCTGAGACCTTACCAGCCCCCAGACTGTCTCACCAGAGTGGTGCATGCTCTAGTTATCTCCTCCTTGGACTACTGCAATGCACTCTATGTGGGGCTACCTTTGAAGGTGACCCGGAAACTACAATTAATTTAGAATGCAGCAGCTAGACTGGTGACTGGGAGTGGCCACCGAGACCATATAACACCGGTCCTGAAATACCTACATTGGTTCCCAGTACGTTTCTGAGTACAATTCAAAGTATTGGTGCTGACCTTTATAGCCCTAAATGGCCTTGGCCCAGTATACCTGAAGAAGTGTCTCCACCCCCATCATTCAGCCCGGCCGCTGAGGTCCAGGTCTGAGCGCCTTCTGGCAGTTCCCTCACTGCAAGAAGTGAGGCTACAGGGAACCAAGCAGAAGGCCTTCTTGGTAGTGGCGCTCACACTGTGTAGCGCCCACCCCCATCAAGGAAAAAAACAACTATCTGACTTTTAGCAGACATTTGAAGGCAGCCCTGTTTAGGGAAGTTTAAAATGTTTTATGTTTTATTGTGTTTTTAATATTCTGTTGGGAGGCTCCCAGAGTGGCTGGGGAAACCTAGCCAGATGGGCGGGGTGTAAATAATAAATTATTATTTGGAAATAGCAGGGCCTTTGCTTGCCCCTTTGTCCAGAGGAACCTGGGGACTTCCTTTGTTGTGAATATCTTACAGTGTTGTTGAACCCCAGTGGTCTAACAAGGTCTATCCCCACTGGGAGTTGGAAGCTCAGCCCACCCTCATAAACTGATCACCCTCATAGGAACTGATATAATACTTTTATTACGCTCTGACCCTTCCATTGCCTTGAATCCAGAGGGATCCTGCAACACACTTTTATACATTTTATATTAGCATCAGACATAAACCAATTTATTATGCCATAGTATGGGGACAAGGGACTTACTGGAGAGAACTATGAGAAGAACACTTAGGTACCATCTGTTGTTGTTGTTTTTTTAAAAGTGAATTATTTAGACAAAAATGCCTGACAACAGATGCAATACAAAAGAAACTGCTGCGTCAGCTGCACACTGATGAGTGTCTCAAAGCTCCTCTCCAAGCTTTCTTAGTACTATATTGGGGGATTTTTGAAGCACATGAAGAAGGTCTCTGACTTTTCTCAAGTGATTGACTGTACAAGCTTGCTCCATGGCAGGTGGATGCCGGCAGAATGGGATAACACAATTTGTTGGTGGCCCGTCTTTGCCATGGCTTGCAAGCCTGTGGCTTGCAGCAGGGGTAGAGAACCTCAGCCTTGAGGGCCAAATGTGGCCCGTGGCACTCTTTCCAGGCCTTGGCCTTCATTAGCCCTGCTCTACACCATCCTTGGGGGGGACGCGGGTGGTGCTGTGGTCTAAACCACAGAGCCTAGGGCTTGCCGATCAGAAGGTCAGCGGTTCGAATCCCTGTGATGGGGTGAGCTTCCATTGCTTGGTCCCTGCTCCTGCCAACCTAGCATTTCAAAAGCACATCAAAGTGCAAGTGGATAAATAGGTACTGCTCCTGCGGGGAGGTTAACGACATTTCCGTGCGCTGCTCTGGTTTCGCCAGATGCGGCTTAGTCATGCTGGCCACATGACCTGGAAGCTGTCTGCGGACAAAAGCCGGCTCCCTTGGCCTATAGAGCGAGATGAGCGCCGCAACCCCAGAGTCATCCGCGACTGGACCTAACGGTCAGGGGTACCTTTACCTTTACCTTTTTACACCATCCTTGAATGCTTTTGTGTAACTGGAATGTATCCTTGAACTGTGTTAATACTTACTGCTTGCCTGGATGGAAGATGAAGAGATGTTTATCTGTGTAGAAACATCTGTCTTGTGTGTTCCTGAAATGTAGGCCGCTGTGCAAAGCTAAGAGTCACACCTGTTGTTCCACACACTTTTTGGCTGCATTGCCGCTCACCACACTGGCATGTGGCCTCCAGAAGGTGGTCCACAAGGGAAGGTAGCCCTTGTGCTGTGAAAGGGTCCCCAATCAGACCTACACTTTTGTCTCCACTGTTGCAACCACACCTACTCCCCAGCTTAGTAGGCTTGGGGGGGGATAGGCCTAGAGTATTAAATACCCTCCAGCATTTCTCCGATGAAAATAGGGGTGTCCTAAGGAAAAAGGGATGTGGGTGGGTGGGACGTGGGTGGCGCTGTGGGTTAAAGCACAGAGACTAGGACTTGCCGATCAGAAGGTTGATGGTTCGAATCTCCGCAACGGGGTGAGCTCCCGTTGCTCGGTTCCTGCTCCTGCCAACCTAGCAGTTCGAAAGCACGTCAAAGTGCAAGTAGATAAATAGGTACTGCTCCAGCAGGAAGGTAAACAGCGTTTCCGTGCGCTGCTCTGGTTTTGCCAGAAGCGGCTTAGTCATGCTGGCCACATGACCTGGAAGCTGTACGCCAGCTCCCTCGGCCAATAAAGTGAGATGAGCACCGCAACCCCAGGGTACTGGACCTAATGGTCAGTGGTCCCTTTACCCTTTACCTTTAAGGAAAAAGGAGACATTTTGGGATCAAATGAGGAACCGGGAGGGTGTCTGTAAATCCAGGACCATCCCTGGAAAAGAGTCTGAGTCTGAGTATTAGGGCTATGCACTGGATTCAGCAGAGGCTCGAATCCTGAGCCAAATTGTGCCTGCCTAGTTGGAGGAGTCTGGGTTGAGTGGCCCACAGCCACCCAAAGCTGTCCAGAAGCAAGAAACAAAGCAGTAAGGAGAGGCAGGTATAGGTGAGAAAGAGGAAAAGCTGATGAAAAGAAGGGATCTACCAGGGACCTGCATATTTCTGGGAGAAGGTTAAACATCAAAGACAGGGAACAGGACAGATTTCAAAGATGGTGGCAGTGGAACATTTCTGTTTTGACTAGAGAAGTGTTTTTAAGCTAGTGAGTGGGGTTAGGACTGCAGCCTTTTATATTATTATTTTGTTTATGATTTTCAGTTTTATACACTTCAGTAATTTTACATTCCAAAACTCAACTTCCTTCTTCCTCTTTCTGCGGTTCCTTCAATTAATTTTTTTTCCCCTGCATGTTCCAAATTAACTTAATTTGCTCATTTATTCACCTACTTTAAATATATACTCTTATAAAACGACAGGCTATTACAATAACCCTGCCAATGTTCTTATCTGTTTACAGTTTATTTGTAAATATTCAATAAACCATTTTCATATAAAAAGTTTTATAAAAAGTTTGTTGTCCTGATTTCTCATTTTCCCAGTAATTTTTGCCATTTCTGTATGTTCCATAAGCTTTTGTATCCATTCTTCTTTCGCTGGGACTTGTTCTTCTTTCCATTTTTGTGCAAGTAACATTCTTGCCTCTTCTGGTGGTTTTTTTTTTTTTTAACAAATGTTATTTTAAACATCTTTTCCAATTCATTACCAGTATATATATATCATTTCCCAGTAACCTTACCACCACATATGATAAAAAGAACCTTCTTTCTCTTTACATTTCCAACACTTATTTGAGGGACTGCAGCCTTAAGAAAGACGCTCTCTGTTTACAACATGGGAATCCTATCACTGGTCTACTTTACAGAGTTGTCTAAGCATTACTGAGATAATGTGTGTGAAGTGTTTTCACCACTCAAAAAGCACTATGCATCCTTTTTTATTTGGTATGTTTTACAGGTAGAGTGCACAGATTAGGGGCTGTAAATGTTTTATCCGGAGTCGTCCTGGTCTGCAATGCAGGAACCTCGGTGCAGGGCAAGGCTGAAACAGCTGGGACCCTCTATGATCTAATAGAACCCTTCTCTGAATGCTAAAATAATTTCAACACCCCCCCCCACCCGAAAGCCATACTTCCTGATAGGAACAATGCCCCACTCACTTCATGGTGTGAGAGCAGTAAATGCATGTTTAGTTATTTATGCCTCACTTCTGACTGAACCATTTTAGCTGCTGCCAAACATGTACACCTCGTATTCTGGTTATGAACCTGAAGCAGATGGTCGAAAGGTATTTAACACAGTGTGCTTACAGACATAACATTTCTGCCAATAATGCCTTTACTGTATCATAATGTTTGTGCTCAGCTGAGAATAAGCCAGAAGTAATCCATCAATAAATGTTGATTGGGAAGTGAAAGCAATTCTTAAGGGAGATCCATAAGAGAGAGAGAGAGTAGCAATAGCTATTCAGAAGTTTGATCAGAGGGCAAAAATCTCTCACATATCACATATTAATACGGAACCTGTGCTCTTTAGTGTGGATTTATACATAGGGAATGGGCACCACCCATTCACAAAATGGAGGTATTGCCAGGCCCAGGAGCACCTCAATATTTGCAGAATATTGTAAAACAAGAGACAGGGGGGTAGATATTGTGAAAAGCCACCTGAAATAAACTGTTCTCTGACTTTTGAGAGTGGGGAATACAGACCCTCTAAGTGTCCCTATTTTCCAGGGACAGTCCTGGATTCGCAGAAGGTGTCCAGTTTCTGATTTGATCCCAGAATGTCTTGCTTTTCCTTAGGACATCCCTATTTCCATCAGAAAAATGTTGGAAGGGAAAGAGTTGGAGGGGATGTTGGAGGGGATGGAGAGGAACAATCTGGCTCCTCCCCTAAACTTCTCAATGTCTATGCCCTCATGACATCATAGCAACAGCACTAAAAGCAGGGAGGCACTGTCCGTCACTGAATTTCCACCTCTGCATAGTGGATGAGACCTAACCTAAATCAGGACAAACAAGAGTAGGCATGTATATAGAACAAAGCATGCGTGGAAAACAAACCCTGTAATTATACAAAGGAGAAACTATATAAGCTTATTACAGGATCCAGATTTACAATTTGGAAAACCCTACTTCCGTTTTATATATATGTGTATATTCTCCCAAGCAGAAGTGCTCTGGAAACACAAGGTCTATTTTTGATATATCAAACCAGAACAGGTTTCACATCATACATTCCTAATTTGGATTCCATGAGATAAAACAGTGGCTGCCAAGCTCCATTAGCCAATTTAGGAGTTTTCTTAAAACCAAATTAGTCTTGATCTTAATTGTGTGAACGCAATTAATGTCCACATTTCTTGCATCTGCACAATTGACATCGCATCTCGTTTGGCCCTCTGCCCTTACGCCGAACAGGACATCAGGATGCGGAGAAGACAGAGCAATCTGTGCACCATTTGAACTTGCATGACTACTGAATGAAGGTGTTGCAGTCTTTGCTTTCTTATTGTGTCTCTACCAATGAATTTACATTTAAAAATAGAGATTAATTTTGAGATGAACCATTTTTTTGCAAGCAACAGCCTCGTCTTGGAAGCTAAAAGCCCGTTACCTTTGCTTGGTCAGTAAAACGAGCACAAAATCTTTACACACATCACTTATCTCGTATTCAGCTTGAAATAATGCACGGGCATACTGTTTGAGATTCGGTGAAATTGTGTAGCGAAGGCTATTTGTACTAGAAACTTTTATTTCTTTGTAAAGTATGTATTTAATTATTTCAGTGTATTGACTCAGCCTCGATCAACCTTCCAAAGGGAGGGAAAAAAGTACAAATTCCATTTTCTCTGCACCTTTTGTTAACTCGGCAGATTGCAGACTGTCCTAGATGGCTTTAAATTAGTGTACTGGAAGGCTTTGAGGTGAACGATAATGGAATAATTGTCCCATTTTAAAGCAAATGATAATCTTCCCCTTATGTCACAGTTGCATTTTCTATGACTGCAGGAGGGGGAAGCACATAATCACACATGCCTCTTGAGAATGTTGAGGTGGGGGAGAAGGAGAAGACCAAGCAAATAGAGAAATACAGGATGAAAGGTTTCAGGGTCTGAGTGGGGACTAAGAGTGGTATCCAGTGCACTTCTTCCATTAGTGCAAGAATTTCCATTTGCACACTGGAATGTCCGCCATCTCCTCCCTCTGCACCCTCCCCAGATCTGCTTCAGAGGTTTGGGAGAACACCCAGAACAAATTCAGAAGGTATGGTGGGGTACAGGGAGAGAAGCAAGGGGAGCATTTATGTTGCACATCTAAAAGTTATTGAGCTGATTGGACAAGTGCACTAAATACCTCCCCTATAGATTGTCATCATCATCTTGGCTCCAAAGATTCCCACTGACGTACCTACAATTGACTACAGGTGAAGCTCAGAGAATTAGAATATTGTTGGAAAGTTCATTTATTTCAGTAATTCAACTTAAAAGGTGAAACTAATATACAGTGGTACCTCGGGTTAAGTACTTAATTCGTTCTGGAGGTCCGTTCTTAACCTGAAACTGTTCTTAACTTGAAGCAGCACTTTAGCTAATGGGACCTCCTGCTGCCGCTGCACCATTTCTGTTCTTATCCTGAAGCAAAGTTCTTAATCTGAAGAATTATTTCTGGGTTAGCGGAGTCTGTAACCTGAAGCATATGTAACCTGAGGTACCACTGTATGAGATAGACTCATGACATGCAAAGCGAGATATGTCAAGCCTTTATTTGTTATAATTGTGATGATTATGGTGTACAGCTGATGAAAATCCCAAATTAACAATCTCAGAAAATTAGAATAATAAATGAAATCAGCAAAACAAGGACTGCAAATAGAGCAATACTGGGCCTCTGAGAAGTAGAAGAATGCACACATACTCAGTGCTGGGTTTGGGCCCCTTCTGCATCAATTACTGCCTCAATGTGGTGTGGCATGGATGCTATCAGCCTGTGGCACTGCTGAGGTGTTATGGAAGACCAGGGAGCTTCAATAGCAGCCTTCAGCTCTTCTGCATTGCTCAATCTCATGTCTCTCATCTGTCTCTTGGCAATGCCCCATAGATTTTCTATGGGGGTCAGGTCAGGCGAGTTTGCTGGCCATAATCCCATGGGCATTGAACTAGGTTTTGGTACTTTTGGCAGTGTGGGCAGGTGCCAAGTCCTGTTGGAAAATGAAGTCAGCATCTCCATAAAGCTCGTCTGTGGAAGGAAGCATGAAGTGCTCCAAAATCTCCTGGTATATGGCTGTGTTGACCCCGGACTTAATGAAGCACAGTGGACCAACACCAGCTGATGACTTGGCTCCCCAAATCTCTTTTCTGATGAGAGCAGTTTTAGCATCTCATTTGGAAATCAAGGACCCTGAGTCTGGAGGAAGAATGGGGAGGCACAGAATGCCAGATGCTTGAAGTCCAGTGTGAAGTTTCCACAATTATAACAAATAAAGGCTTGACATATCTCGCTTTGCATGTCATGAGTCTATCTCATATATTAGTTTCACCTTTTAAGTTGAATTACTTAAATAAATGAACTTTTCCATGATATTCTAATTTTCCGAGTTTTACCTGCACATGGATTCCACCACCACCACCCTGCTTTTGAATCCAACTGCATCTCCTTGTGAGGATTCAAATGCTGTATTAGATGCTGACTTGGAGATCTTTTCGCAAGCTGCACTGAACTGCTGTGGAGAGGTGGGGATTAAAAACTTCTCTCTTCTTCTTTGGGGATCACTTGTAGCCAAGTACAGTGGTACCTCGGGTTACAGACGCTTCAGGTTACAGACTCCGCTAACCCAGAAATAGTACCTCAGGTTAAGAACTTTACTTCAGGATAAGAACACAAATCACATGGCGGCAGTGGGAGACTGCATTAGCTAAAGTGGTACTTCAGGTTAAGAACAGTTTCAGGTTAAGAACGGACCCCCAGAACGAATTAAGTTCTTAACCCGAGGTACCACTGTAAGATTGTCTTCCATGAGCACGGTCCTCACAGTGAGACCGTAAATCACTGTGGAGGCCAATTCTAATTTTGCCCCCCATACACCAGAACCTGACTGCACCTGGTGTTGACAGCGAGGAAAGCAGCAGAGAAAAATGGTGGGACAAGTGACAGATAGAAAAGAACATTTTTTAAGCTCTGTGAGAAAAGAGCACTGTTAAAGACCTCAAAAGGGACCAAAGGCATGGAGAAAGACATGTCCCCACTGTGGATCTGGGAGAAAGGCTAAGGCACACCAGGGAGAAACTGACAGGGAAAAGGCAACAAGAGATGGGAGAAGATGGAGCTAAGGCACTAAAGCAACAGCAACAAAACCACAGGGGGGAAAACCCAGGAACTACAAACAATCGTTTGTATAATCGTTAACGACGATTATGTGCAAGATTAAAACACCACACAGCCACCAACCACAGAGAAAGAACACAAGTCAGGGGATAAAAAGCTAAGTATCCTGACAGGGGGGGACAGGACCAATGAACACACCCAGTCACTCAGAAGGACTGACCCAAGATGCATGGAACAAGGAATAGGACAGGAGAAAAAGAAAGCCCAGAAAAATGGTGAAGCTAGGAATAAACCCAGGGGGGGGGGATCACCTGGATGAAAAGCAGGAAAATGGATTGGAGGATATCTTGCAAGCCTTGCTACTTCCTCAACATCGATTTTGCTTCCTTTGGATGATAGGTGGCAGTATCATCATGTATCCAATGGGCTGCCCTCCAGAGAGAAATTTCAGATTACATATATAGCATACAATGCCTTTACAGTATTGCAGTTAAAGATTTAAGGGTTTTGTTTTGGTGTGCCCCCCCTTCTTGTTCTCTTTATTGATTGCTTCTGTTTTATTGTACATATCCTCAATAATATCTTCATATTTTCTTTCTTTGTATCAATGCATATTTAAACAAAAAGAAAAATAAAACAAAAGAAGAAAAAGAATGAACCAGTGTCATAGCAAATGAATTTGCACGTCTCAGAAAATCCAACCACTATATTAAAAAAATACTGTACCCTTCCTATAACTGAAAAGACAAATTTCAGTCAAACTCTGATATTGTGATGGGGAGGAAAAATATATGATCTGTATTATTGTCCTTTCATTCACCTTCCTTGTTGCGTTGTTTGGAAAATCAAAGCAGAACTTGGAGGGAGGGAGTGGGAGAGAGAGAGAGAGAGATGGGAGAAAATGAAAGAGAAAGAGATGGGGAGGGGAGGAAAGAATTCATGCAAGAACTAATATTCCTAGATTTGCTGATAAGGATATGACCTTATTATAAGAAGAGACAACAGTGGAAAAATTAAAGGCAACAAGTTCAAAATCTAAAAGGTTTTACAGCACCTGGGGCAGTTGGGTTCACCAGTGAATTTTGGAAGAAGTATTTTTGTTTTGTTTTTTAGTTTATTGGCAGGACATTTATTTAAAAAAAACTGTTAATGAAATTATGTAAAAGTATAACTTCCCAGGAGCATAGCTAAGATGATAGCAATTGCCAAACCAGGGGAAGACATCTCAAAACAAATACATTAAGGACATTTATTTTATTTCTATTGTCGTTAAATTGTCTGTTGGAATAAAAAAAGGCTTCAGTAGGCATTAAAATCCATTAAAGATTTTAAAATTTGGACCAGTGTTCTAGATAATCAACTGAACACAGTGGTGGGTTAATATATATTGAGAGACTTGCAGTCTTTCCAGAAGAGCAAGGCTGGTTGACATTGCTGAATATCTTCCTAATGGAATAATAAAACATTTGTAAGCCAGAAGAAATTTTCCCAAATGATAATGATATTTCAAAGTATATAGAGTTGCTAATCTTTTGATTCATACTAAAATCAAGTTCGTTAAGCGTGGAAGAAAATGAAGCGTTGTGTACTCCTGGTCAGGTGGCAAAGCTGGATCAGGAAAGAGATTTCTTCAGAGTTTATGATTGTGTTTGAGCTCTGACCTCCATGTTCCCTGGGCTCCAGAAGAGGAAGCACTTCTGGAGCCAGGCAGAAAGTTGTTTGACTTCAACCTTCCTCCAATTCAGAAAATTCTGCGTAGCACCATGTTCATGTTTCTGTGGGATGTAATCCATTGGAACAGTCAAGTGCAACATTCCTTATTTCCCTAGAGTGGGCACAGGAAGGGGGACATCCAGTCAGTGTAACTTCCTGTTCCACTGGTCTGGAGCTTCCTCCCCCTGTGTGTGATCTGGGAGATGGGCATGCTCTGGCTGACTCCATAGAAGAGCGGAGTCATGAAGCCATTGTCTCTCGCTTGCTGCCATGCTGCTCTCCTGCAGCCATTTTCTTCTCTTGGTGATGTTCTCTTAACGTATGTTTGCTGTCTGCTGGTTCTCGGCCAGCAGCACACGAGCTCAATCTCCATACGAGATCAAACTGAACTGAATGTGAGTAAACTTCTTGTTACTTTTAAGAAAAAAAAACTCTTGTGTCTTTATTCTTTTGTTGTTTAGTCGTTTAGTCGTGTCCGACTCTTCGTGACCCCATGGACCAGAGCACGCCAAGCACTCCTGTCTTCCACTGCCTCCTGCAGTTTGGTCAAACTCATGCTGGTAGCTTCGAGAACACTATCCAACTATCTTGTCTTCTGTAGTCCGCTTCTCCTTGTGCCCTCCATCTTTCCCAACATCAGGGTCTTTTCCAGGGAGTCTTCTCTTCTCATGAGGTGGCCAAAGTATCGGAGCCTCAGCTTCACGATCTGTCCTTCCAGTGAGTACTCAGGGCTGATTTCCTTCAGAATGGATATGTTTGATCTTCTTGCAGTCCATGGGACTCTCAAGAGTCTCCTCCAGCACCATAATTCAAAAGCATCAAGTCTTTGGCGATCAGCCTTCTTTATGGTCCAGCTCTCACTTCCATACATCACTACTGGGAAAACCATAGCTTTTACTATACAGACCTTTGTTGGCAAGGTGATGTCTCTACTTTTTAAGATGCTGTCTAGGTTCTTTTATTCTTTTAAGAGGGATAGAAGGGGACACCAGGAATAATCCATCTGAGCAAGCCAGATTGGATTATGTAACTAAAGAGATTCAAACAAATATGCAAGATAGTTTCCTGCTATATTGAGGGGAATCTTCTCTGCTACATCAGTCACTAGCTTGAGTGAAGGAAGGATAATACTTAATCAATATATCCTTTCCTACTATCCTTAACATTCCCACAGTTTTAAGATGCTTTCCCCACATCTCAAGGGCTCCAGTGGATTAGATAATTCTTTCTCGATTTCCCTCTCTTTATTGTCTCTTTGTGAATATGTTTTCTTTGAATGTGTGTGTGTGTGTTTAATGAGAAAGTTCTGGGACTGGGACTTTAGAGGCTGCTGTCAGCATGTGTCTCTTGAACCAACGTAAACTGTCACCAAGCTCCTTTAAGACCCCAATATATGTGCACCTGTACAGTGGTACCTCGGGTTGAGGACTTAATTAGTTCCAGAGGTCCGTTCTTAACCTGAAACTGTTCTTAACCTGAAGCACCACTTTAGCTAATGGGGCCTGCTGCTGCCGCTGCGCCGCCACTGCACGATTTCTGTTCTCATCCTGAAGCAAAGTTCTTAACCCGAGGTAATATTTCTGGGTTAGCGGAGTCTGTGACCTGAAGCGTATGTAACCTGAAGCATATGTAACCCGAGGTACCACTGTATTCCCTAACATATATAGTATTCCTTTAAATTAAACAACCACCTTAGTTTAAAATTCATCCTGTCCAGTGTTGCTGTCCATGTTACACCTAAACCTAATTTATCAGATACCAGGAGGTTTCGTAAGCATTCTAACGTAACTGATGGCAGCAGAAAACTAAAGAAACACAGATGCCAAAACCTGTCTTTATACAAAGTTGGGCTGAAGGAACCAGGTATGCCTGACAGACTGATAGACAGTAATATCCCTAAAAATTGTCTAGCAACCTCCATGCCCAAGACTTCAGAACAGTTTATGCGCTTGCTTATTATATTTGTCTAACACCTGATAGTAGAACTCTCAAGGCGTATGATATTTCAAAAGCAATATGATGTTATCCACGTTTGCAGAAGCTAGTTCAGGTGCACATTTGCTATCAAAAGTTTCTTGCAGGAATGTGAGGAATGATAAGGAAAAAAGGAGATGTCATTTGAAGGACTGTGAGAGGTGAATGGACTACTACAGGCAAAAGGAAAGACCTCAGACTAGAGCTAGTGGAGCAATCACTTCAAATGTTCTCATGATGGGAGTCTCTACTCCGCCTGTTTGTATATTTAGCAAATGCAGAGTCCTATGTTGTTATGGTTTTCTCCACAATATAAAGACTCACAGAGTATGATTTTTGTGGGGGGGTGGGGGTGGAGTGGAGTGGAAACAACAATAATGAAGCTAAAATCTTCAGGATCTGTTTCTGGAACTGCTGGAAATGAAGTTATGTGATCCTCTCTGCTGTTTTGGCTACGCAGATTTCAGAAGTGTCATCACTTACCCTTTTGCTTTTTAACAAAGCGTCCCACGCTGCGTTCTGCCTGTCTTGCACTCCGGCTGACAACTGGCTGCAGGTCGTTGGACAGCCTTGTTAACATTGCTCCCAAATGGACCACTTCATTGATTTCCTGTGAAAGCAAACATAACCGAAGGAGAAATTCAAACATTAAAGGCGGTTGTGGCCTGGTAACATTTGGAGGGCCAATGGTTCCCCACCGTTGCTGTCAGCTAAAAAGTCAACAAACAGAGATGTTTAATTGGCTCATGGGGGCTTTCAACCCCAAGAGGGTGATATAAGGTAAAGGTAAAGGGACCCCTGACCATTAGGTCCAGTCGTGACCGACTCTGGGGTTGCGGTGCTTATCTCGCTTTATTGGCCAAGGGAGCCGGCGTACAACTTCCGGGTCATGTGGCCAGCATGACTAAGCTGCTTCTGGCAAACCAAAGCAGCGCACAGAAACGCCGTTTACCTTCCCGCCAGAGCAGTACCTATTTATCTACTTGCACTTTGCTTTCGAACTGCTAGGTTGGCAGGAGCTGGGACCGAGCAACAGGAGCTCACCCCGTCGCAGGGATTCGAACTGCCGACTTTTGATCGGCAAGTCCTAGGCTCTGTGGTTTAACCCACAGCAGCAAGGAGGGTGATATACCGGTACTTAAAATAACCAGGCTGCTCTTTCGGCCATAATTCTTTTTCTATGTTTTCCGGGCAGTCATTAGTTATGTTAGGGCAGTTGTGTGTCCACCTTGCAAGGAAAAGGCAACACCAAAGAGGGAAGCTGATGCTCTTGCCAACTTGGATATATATATATATATATATATATATATATATATATATATAATAAAAAATTAACAGTGCCACCCAATCTGCATGCCAGTTGATGAAAGATGAGGCAACTGAAGCACCTCAAAACTGAGCCATGCCACTATTCTTGGTGCAAAAGATTCACAACGTTCGAAGCTTAAAAGTATATAAAAGGGGTTCAGTGCCACTGAGTCGGTCCCTCAGGAGAATGTCACCATCCATTCTGGAAATTATTTGCTCATAACAGTGCAGGATAGGGACGCTGGGGTCTAAACCACTGAGCCTCTTGGGCTTGCCAATCAGAAGGTTGGTGGTTCGAATCCCTGTGACTGGGTGAGCTCCCATTGCTTGGTCCCAGCTGTTGCCAACCTAGCAGTTCGAAAGCACACCAAAAAGTGCAAATAAATAGGTACCGTTCTGGTGGGAAGGTAAATGGTGTTTCCATGCGCTGCTCTGGTTTCAGTGTTCCGTTGCGCCCGAAGTGGCTTAGTCATGCTGGCCACATGACCCGGAAAAACTGTCTGCAGACAAACGCTGGCTCCCTCACCTTGTAAAGTGAGATGAGCGCCACAACCCCAGAGTCATCTGTGACTGGACTTAACTGTCAGGGGTCCTTTACCTTTTTTTTAACAGTGAAGAATGGTGTCTGGCTGGTTATAGAACTGGTGAAAAGACATAAAAGGGTATAAGAAAAGAGTTGCTAAGAGTAAAAGAGTTGCTGAGAACCTTGTCCAAATTTTGTAGCATGCCTTAATTAGTAAAAGTGAGTTATTATTGGAAACATTGTCTCGCACTCAGAACTTCTACTCATGTAAATAGCATTTTTGCTACCATCTGGTGGCATTGACAGCAACAGAACTCTTCTTGGTGAGCACCAGCTGCCAGCCACAATTGCTCCCCTCCTCCTTCCTGCAAGCCTATGCAATGATGCTATGGCATGGCATGGATTTCAATTTGACATGGGATAGCAGCTTCTGAAAAGAGTTCCTTTCCTGCCATTGACAGAAATGGCAACAAACAATACAATGTAAACGAAACAAAATTAAAAAAATCCTTCCAGTAGCACCTTAGAGACCAACTAAGTTTGCTATTGGTATGAGCTTTCGGTTGCATGCACACTTCTTCAGATACCAATACAATGTAAAGATAAGGATAGATAAAGACAAACTTTCACATAAGCTAAATAATAAAATCATTGCAGGTTTGTCACCGAATACTACCGTGAATTTGTACCACATGTTAGAGGCATGCCCAGCGAACTGTCAGTGTACAGTGGTACCTCGAGTTACAAACGCTTTGGGTTACAAACTCCGCTAACCTGGAAGTAGTACCTTGGGTTGAGAACTTTGCCCCAGGATGGGAACGGAAATGGTGCGGCGGTGGTGCAGCAGCAGCGGGAGGCCCCATTAGCGAAAGCACGCTTGAGGTTAAGAACGGTTTCGGGTTAAGAACGGACCTCCGGAACGAATTAAGTTCGTAACCCAAGGTAACACTGTAGTTCCAAGCAGTGCAGGTCCCCCGTTGTGATAACCTTGGAATCAAACAGAAATCAAGCTTGTCTCTCACTCTCTGGCTTCAGCTTGCAGCCTGCTTCCAGCTCAGCTCTTGTACAACTGCCCTGGTTTCTGTCTTCTTACTGCCTGCCAGGTGAGGGGGCAAAGGCTCACTCATTTCCCCTCTGGCACAGAACAACTTCATTTTGTTATACTAATGATGGTGCTTCCGTGTGATCATCTCACAAAGAAACTTGCCTGACTAGTTCAACAATGGACTTCTCCATTAGATGTTAACCTCTGCTAGATCCAGGACCTCAGGAATAGAAGGGTCTTGGGCATCATGCAGACTAACTCTTCAAACTCATAGCACTATATATTTGCAGCATATTTTAATTATGCGTTATATTAATACACACACATATACATATATGTATGATTACTCTGTAATTATACTGTTCTGAAAACTTTTTATTTTTTATGCCAGATACTGGCCGGTGTCCATTTAGCCCTGGTGAGCATGAGAGGGACAATATGCTGAGTTAAGTGGGCTGTTGGTCAGAATAACTATCACAATTAAAAGCTTATGATGTCTATCTATTTACAGGCTGTGTAGCATTTGACAGATGCATAGCTTCTCCCATCTGTGCAGCTATTTTTGGCCAAATGCTTAGTCTTCCCGTTCAGGGTTTTCTCATTCTCACTCTAAGGTCATACATGTTCTTTAGTTTGACATATCATCTTACTTTCCCCTAGCTGAGTGGTGGGACCATGCTCCTGCAGACCAAATTTGGCCCTGCAGGGGTCCCAATTTTGCCCACCAGGCCTTTGCTGATATACTATACTAACCTGCTCCACACCTGACATCAATGTGGCTTCATAGGTTGTTGGTTTGCTGGAGCAAGGCACTCTTCCATCCATCACCTGATGGGTGTGCACCTTGGCCCAGGATCAATATTCTAGATAATTTATATAATTATAGATACGAATTGTCAACCCAGCAGTTCAAAAGCATACCAGCTTGAGTAGATAATACCAATTCTATCATCCGTCCATCCATCCATCCATCATCTATCTATCTATCTATCTATCTATCTATC
>JAXCMG010000069.1:954634-978092 GCA_034642415.1 Podarcis siculus
ATCTATCTATCTATCTATCTATCTATCTATCATCTATATCTATCATCTATCTATCTATCTATCTATCTATCTATCTATCATCTATCTATCTATCTATCTATCATCATCATCATCTCTATCTATCTATCTATCATCTATCTATATCTATCTATTGATCATCTATTTTATCTGGCATGCGGGTGGCGCTGCGGTCTAAACCACTGAGCCTAGGGCTTGCTGATCAGAAGGTTGGCGGTTCGAATCCCCGCAACCGGGTGAGCTCCTGTTGCTCAGTCTCAGCTCCTGCCAACCTAGCAGTTTGAAAGCACATCATAGTGCAAGTAGATAAATAGGTATCACTCTGGTGTGAAGGTAAATGGCGTTTCCGTGCACTGTTCTGGTTTTGCCAGAAGCAGCTTAGTCATGTTGGCCACAAGACCTGGAAAAACTGTCTGCGGACAAACATCGGCTCCCTCGGCCAGTAAAAAGAGATGAGTGCCGCAACCCCAAAGTCGTTCACAACTGGACTTAACTGTCAGGGGTCCTTTACCTTTATCTATCTATCCACCTATCTAGAAATCTTCCAAAATTGTTCATCAAGTGCATATAGTTCTCTTCAAACAAAACGAGCCCTGAATCTTACCTTCTGCACTTAGACTATGGCAGACTCTCCCAGTTCTCTGCAGTAGCAGCTAATTAACACTGTCCTGTGCTCCAAATTGCTGGTGAAATACTGTCTTTGCGAGCCTTGTAGCCTCAGCTGCAAAGGACAGGGAGTCAGAGCTTTGAAGCTCATCTCCCTTCTCTTAATAATCTGACTGCCAACACCTCCATTGTTTCTGCCAAGGTGCTTCTCTGACACCAGTTTTAGCTCTCTGCATCCTGGTGAGGTCCAGCTGGCCCTGCTTTCCAGGGCGACAGTTAATTAACACTCTCCCATGCACCAAATTGTTGGTAAGTTTGTGCAAAGAATGTGTCTTGCATAGTAGCTGAAGCAGTGAAAGTGAGGCTAGAGGGTGTCTGCAGTTGTGTCATGAGCCTGCTGGCTGCAAGTGATATTTTAAAAGATGAAATGAAATTAAGATATAAAAAGTATTGTACTTTGGCATGCTTTCATATTTCTGGACGCAATTCCAAGGTCTGCTGCAAACAGATCACGCTTCACATCTGCGTTTGGTATGTGTATAGTGCTTATGACACTCAGACATCTTCTAGGGACAGCAAATCTTAAATATGTAGAACAGTACAGTCCAATTTCCACTTTGAGATAAAAATGCAAATGTAGCTGTTTTGCAAAAATCAAACAGTGTTCATTTAATGTTTTCAGATTGTCAGTGTAGAAAACCTATGTGCATGTATGTTAAAATTAATTTGTAAATAAATGGAATATGGGAGGCAGCTTCCCTGCTGAAAGCTGCTATATATTAAAAGCCCCAATATCCAACCATAACTGGAAGGCTTCTTGCCTCTTCCATTATGATAATATTGCACAGGAAGCTACCTGTCAGGGACTGGCTGGACACTGAGGAGTGGTGGCTGGATTCTGCTGAGTGGGCACCAGGAGATGTAGGGTTCGAGATTGACATTGAAGAAAGGATCAGTGAACTGGGGGAAATTGTAACAGAGAGTCAGAGGTAGGAGAAATTGCAGAACTGGAGAGTGAATAACTGTCAGGGACTGGATTTAGGAGGCAACATTGGAGCCCCCCATTTATTCTGAACCTTCCCAAGCGCAAGACAGTATTGATTTTGAAGAGTGGTTTGCAGAAGGGCATAGTTCAGAGGGGGAAAGCTGGGAAATACTGGGTGAGGAGCAGCTAGAAGAGCATATACTAGGAGAGAGACTGCCGGCTGAATCAGTGTCCTTGGAAAGCATTCCTGAAGCCTCTCCCTTCCCCTAAGACTAGACGGGCTTGGAAAGTGATGGAACAGAAAGCAATGGCAATAAGATCAGATTACCCAACGTAGGAGAGACGTAGATGAATGGGGACAAAGGGGGTGAACCTTTACTGGGAGCAACACCATTTTTTAGCGTGATATGCCTTCCTTTGTCTCTTGCTGTAATTATTTAAAAACTTATCTGGTAAGAATGCTCCTTTCGTTTGATCTGCTTAATTACTTCCATGAGGGAGGGATCTGTTCACCAGAGCCTGACAATAACAGGTGCAGGAGGAGGGAGAGATGATTCAGGCTGGTGGAGAGTCACGGACTTCCACACATTATCCTTCTCCTGCTCCCACTTCTCCTGTTCCACTGGCTCCCAGGACCAGAAGAGGATTGAAGCAGGAGGAGCAGAAGGTTACACACAGGGAGAGTCTTCACCTGCTTGTGCACAGCTCAGATACATGTCTTGCAAACACATCTAACAGAAGCAACATCAATGAGGATACACCCCACATATCTTGTAGAATGTTTTCCCTGGATTGAGCAATTAAAAAATATTTCTGGAGCTTTTAAGTCCAGACAGAAACGGTCTTGGTTACTCCTTCCTGGCTTGGAAACTGTTTCACAAAGTCCCGACTATATAAAGTAATTTAGTTTAATTCACACATACCCCTTCATCACCCAATAGACCACACATTACTCAGAAACAGTCATGAGGCTTCAAAACTTCACTGTTTTAGTCCCATCAAGCCCCATGGGTAGTTTGATTTTGATTACTTAGGACACCTTGGAGCCATGTATTGTAGCTGTGTTTATTAGTTCTTGGTAGGTACAGAGGTTTTTCAGAGCTTTGATGGATTATTCCCACCTACAACTATGCAACAAAGGTCCATATAGTAAAAGCTATGGCTTTCCCAGTAGTGATGTATGGAAGTGAGAGCTGGACCATAAAGAAGGCTGATCACCGAAGAATTGATGCTTTTGAATTATGGTGCTGGAGGAGACTCTTGAGAGTCCCATGGACTGCAAGAAGAACAAACCTATCCATTCTTAAGGAAATCAGCCCTGGGTGCTCACTGGAAGGACAGATCCTGAAGCTGAGGCTCCAATACTTTGGCCACCTCATGAGAAGAGAAGACTCCCTGGAAAAGACCCTGATGTTGGGAAAGATGGAGGGCACAAGGAGAAGGGGACGACAGAGGACGAGATGGTTGGATAGTGTTCTCGAAGCTACCAGCATGAGTTTGACCAAACTGCGGAAGGCAGTGGAAGACAGAAGTGCCTGGCGTGCTCTGGTCCATGGGGTCATGAAGAGTCGGACACGACTAAACGACTAAACAACAACGATGCAACATGTATCCATTTATTGCAATGTGTTGGAAATGTGGCTTCTTGGAAGAACCAAAGCCATCTCACATTTGTCATCACCATTGTGCTCCTAGGGAAGCATCAGCTACCTTCAGAAACAATGTAAAACAAATGAGTACCCAGCGTTAAAGTAAGGCCCATCTGTTTGATACAGACAGTAGGATGGTGTTGTAGATAGACAGTAGCCTGTTCTGGAGCTGTGCAACTATAATCACACAGTGTCTGGCTGTGCAGCAAATCAGATAGTCACAATAGCACCAAAGCGCTATTCATAAAATAGGAGAGGAAAACTCCCTGAGGTACCCCTGCAGCCCCCAAACTCCGAGCATCCTTCAGTATGCACAGCTCTGGAAAAGGCATTTCCCTTCTTCTCCAGTGCGCTTCAGTGACATATATCAAATGATACGTGCACACGAATCTTCTAGCATAACACAAAAAGAAGCGTGAGACATCGTAGAGCTAATCTATGTATTTATTTACACACTATGTACAGACAAAGGAGTCATGGCGTCCTCTCTCTCCAGCTCCAAGAGAAGAACCAGGCAGAAGTAAAAGCAAAAGTACAGTACAATAAGCACATACAGTGGAAGAGATAAGACTGCCTTCTGTTCCCACACTCTTCCCAGACAGGCATGTGATTTACTGTACACCAATCTCATCTGCAGCATCGGAGGCATGAAATACTAACAGGACTGAATCAGAGGGTTTAGTCTGAAGACTCATGAAGCTAAGGAAGCCTGGGTCTGGTTAGCTCCTGGAGATCCATTGATCAATTGATCAATCAAACAATCAATCAACAGATAAATAATGAATCTAGCCATAAGATCCTCATTTTGAATAGTTGCCTGACACTACTGTGAATGTCTTGCTGGGCTATGCTTGCATGACCTTGCCTAGATCACTGGGCTGGGGAATTGGGCATGTAGAACCTATTTGTATATCAATAGCTCATCAACCTCAAGACACACCTCTAGGTGAGTTGGGGTGAATGCATTTTTTTTTTTTTTGTTAACAGCATTTGGTTTCTTTTATGTGAGGCTCTCCACCCCCTGCCTTGCCCCGATTGATATTTTTCGGTTTTTTAAGATGACCTTGCTTCACTTTCCTACCAGACATCATAATTTCTTTGTCTGGTTCTGAATCACTAAATATACACTTGGCATTTTCTACAGGTCTGTAATTTTCCTTATCCTTGACAAGAGGCCTGCTCATAACATCATAATGCCAGTTTAAAACAACAACAACAAGACGTGCTGATATAATCAATATTCAGTTTGCCTAGGTTATCTCAAACAATTTAATGAGGTCTGAAAAAAATATTCTTAAATCAAATGGGCTTGTAAATCCGTGCTGCAGTAAAGCAAATAAAATTATGTACTATAATGTACTAGAAGTCTTTTTGTATGTGTATGTGATGAGCATTCCCACCCTTCCCAAATAAAGTTAAAGCAAATTATATAAGTACATTCATTCATTTACATTATGTGTCATATCGTCTGTTTCCATTAAATTAGAAACCAGTAGTGTCTTCAATCATGCGTACTCTTAGGAACAAACTAGGTAGCCTAGAAGAATAATCTGTAAGAATATATTAAGAGCTGAAAACACATTAGATCTGCAAGTTGCAAAGAACTATGAATACCAACATACCTTATGCACATTTTTTGAGGGTACAATAACATTAGACATTCTGGTTCTGAAACTGAATAATAAATATTCAGTACGGAAGAAATGTATGTGGGTATGGTGGGAGAATAGCTGTATATTGCAAGTGAAAACAAAATAGCTGGCTTTCCAAGGATCACTTTGCTATACAATATTTACATGGCAGATGCTTTGTTTCCCATATTTAGAACTGCGGGCTTCTCAGACATTCCGATTCAGAAGCTGAACAATAAATATTCAGTGTTTGCTCAATAAATGGAAAGAAGATTATACACAAAGATGCTGGATTTTAATTTTAGCATTGTATGGTCTCTAGCCTGGCAAGCTTATAAAAACCAAAGTATTCAATTGTAACAAAATTAGTCCCATTTATTTAAATGGGAGTGAAATAATCCAAATATATCTAGTGCCAGATTTATTTATGGAAAGACACAATAAATCATCACAAGATCCTTTCAGCAAAGAGTGGCTCTTGCGGCTTTTGGATATGATGAACATTGTCAGACCTTACTAGCTGAAGGGGAGCAAAATTCAAGTTATTAAGCAAACCTCTACACAATAATATATTGTAAAGTGCACGAACTTAATGATAGGTTTTTACAGAGGGCTTACTTTTTAATATGTTAAGGTATAAGTTTTAAATGCAGCTGAGCATGGCAAAATTGAGGTGCCATTTAGAATTTTTAGTTGTGCATAGGTGTACAATCATTTTAGTCTGGCACCATTTAATGTTGTACCTATTACTTGTGGTTATTGTTGTTTTGGGAAAGAAAGAGATGTATCCAGAAATTGATAGGACTGAGAGGCTGCCATCTTAGTCACACTTTCCTGGACGTTGGACCAATTTAATTCAATAAAACTCACTTTTTACATCCATAGGATTGCTCTGTGATTCACTGAAATGAGGGTTTGGGATACAGTTCACCAAGTTGTGAGGCTTCTCCATTTCAGACAAAAATTTACATTTTTGTTCATCCCAGTAAGGAGTGTGACATGGTGTGCTTAGTGTCTGAACAACGTACGGCATGCATAAAAAGAGGAGTCATAGACTCTGAAAGTGTGCTCACCATATTCTTTTTCATGCATACCTAATGCTCTGCATACTAAATATTCTAGTTTGCAACAGGCAGTTCCACAATATGCTGATTAGCTGACATAAAAACATCTTGAAGGTCCCAGGCCATAGAGAAGTTAGGCTGGCCTCAACTAGAGCCAGGGCTTTTTCGGCTGTGGCTCCGATCTGGTGGAACGCTCTGTCACTAGAGACTAGGGCCCTGCGGGACTTGACATCTTTCCGCAGGGCCTGCAAGACAGAGCTGTTCCACCAGGCCTTTGGCCAGGGCACAGCCTGACTCCCTCCCTTGGCAATCTTCGTGGAGCTCTGGCACAATGATTGCCAGTGGCTTGATTTGAATCAATTTTATAATGAATGATTTTAGAGTGTTGTTTGTGCTGTACTTTTGTACTGTTTTATTGTTGTTAGCCGCCCTGAGCCCGGCTTCGGCTGGGGAGGGCGGGATATAAATAAAATTTATTATTATTATTATTATTATTATTATTATTATTATTATTATTATTATTATTTGGAAAATCATGCATCCTTCCTCCTCAAATGCAGTTATGTAGCATTTAGAAACTGATGCTTTTCATTGTAGGGTTGCCATACGTCCAGACTCTCCTGGACATAGTTGGTGTTTGGACTTTGTGAACAGCTTCTGGCCGGGAATCACTTAAAAGTCCTGGAAAACTGGTTGTATGGCAGCCCATGGCGGAGTGTAGACTTTGGCTCTTTTTTATTTCTTTTTTTGAGACTTTGCTTAACCAATTTGCTTCCTAGCTGCAATTTAGCAAACTCTGCCAACATTCCCAGCCCTACCTAAAGATGCCAAGCATTGAACCTGGAATCATCTGCATGCAAAGCTGATGGTCTGCCTTCATGGTTCTTCTGTTGCCTCCCCCTTCCCCAGTTTCAGGAAACCCAGCCAAGTATTCCATGTGATTTGCACCTTTGTAAGCAGAAATCAGAGACGCAGGTGGCACTGTGGGTTAAACCACAGAGCCTAGGGCTTGCCAATCAGAAGGTCGGTGGTTCAAATCCCCGTGACAGGGTGAGCTCCTGTTGCTCTGTCTCAGCTCCTGCCAACCTAGCAGTTCAAAAGCACGTCAAAGTGCAAGTAGATAAATAGGTACCACTCTGGCAGGAAGGTAAACGGCGTTTCCGTGCACTGCTCTGGTTCGGCAGAAGCGGCTTAGTCATGCTGGCCACATGACCCGGAAGCTGTACGCCTGCTCCCTCGGCCAATAAAGGGAGGTAAGTGCTACAACCCCAGAGTCATCCGCGACTGGACCTAATGGTCAGGGGTCCCTTTACCTTTTTTAGGCAAAAATCAGGTGAACCATACCTGCTCCAAGCCAGGATCAAACAGACAAAAACAATACCACAGATTGTGTGGTATTGTGTGGCACCATGCATACTTTTAATTTCTGCCCCCGTCCTGAATAAAACATCTGATAGATTCCAGTTAAATTTTAACCGGAGAGGCTGCACAAAGCTAAAGAGGAAGCCAAGACAGCGAGCGGGATCTCCCGGCCTGTCCGCTGCTCTTTGGGGCTGGGGGGGGGAGGGAATAATATATTTTTTCTTGATTTTCCCCTATAAAAACTAGGTGCACCTTATGGTCAGGTGCACCTTATGGAGCGAAAAATACGATAGTTTGTCCCTGTAATTACAGTTAAGATTCTCATTTGGGATTTGTTGTTTCCTTGGTCCCTCTGTTGCAATTTGCAATTTGTAGGTGGCCAGATTATCTTACCAGTCAATTACCTGTAGCGTTTATAACATTGGTGGAGTGTCCCCACCTCTGAACATTACAAAGCAGGAAGCATTATTAGAGTATCCTCCAAGTACCACATGGTTTTTCTGTTCTCATTTAGTCACTAATTTATGTATGGAATAATTTTTTGATTGAGATGAAAGCATGTATCTGAAACCGTGACAATGTTGATTCAGTAGCCCCGCTTAAAGTGGCTGTAGCTTTCTAATTGCCAAATTGCCTCAGGCCCAATATGTACGACATTTACCCATCTGCCGACCACTTATCCGTACTCGGCCGTATCCTTCCTGCTTTTTGCCATTTGGAATGCGATAGCAAAACCAGCCACCACAGCAGGGGCAACATATTTCCATCAGAACAGCCATTCTCTAAATTGCTACACTCCTGCTACAAGTCCCTCAGTAAACAAAGACCTAATTAATCAGTGAATCATTGGAAATTGTCTGAGAGCCTTGTGTGGGTAAGCATTTGTTTCCGCTGACATCTTAGGAACTGTCAGCATAGACAAGTAGGATTCGGCTTCTAAATAAAAACTGGAGTAAGATAAATCCGCTCAGTGGATTCATCATGAGATGTGTCATGGTGACACAGAAGTGTTTTAAGATGAGAGGTGCTCATTTATTTAACCACAGTTAAGGCATTGTGCCTGAGTGGGGAATAGGGACATAGATATGGGGTTACAGGGTAGTGCATAACCCCACCTCACCCCGAATGTACATAGAATAATAGAACTGTAAAGTTGGAAGGGAATGCAAGGGTCATTGAGGAATCTTTCACCCAATGTGGGGCTTGAACCCACAATTTGGAGAGTCTAATGCTCTACTAACTGAGCTATCCATATTTGTGCCTGCTCCATCTCCAACCTTTTTTTAAAAAAAAGAGATTTTATTGGGTTTTTTGTGTTACAAAGCAAACATGTAAACCAGGAACAGTACATCTATTGTCTCCACTTTCAATTCATAGTCTTTTTCACAGTTTGCTCACGTTTGATGAGAGACATTTTTGTCCTAGACATCTTGCAGTTGGGGGAAAGGGGAGTGGGGGAAGAGATGGGGATATTGTTCTTTCATTCTATTGCCTATTCTTAGTGAGCGGTTTGTGTCAGCTTCACATGGGTAGGCCCTGTGTGTGTGTGTGTGTGTGTGTGTGTGTGTGTATTTATTTATTTTGATATTGTGAGAGGTTAGGGGTTCCCAAACTTGCTTGGTTGTGTTTAGTTGATTGTGGTGTGGCTTATTTGTTGAATGCCCTCTCGTCAGATGTTAAGGAGATGAGTAATTACAGTATATAATATTTAGGAGACATCTGAAGGCAGTCCTGCATAGGGAATCTTTTTGAGGTTTAATGTTTTACTATGTTTTTATATTTTCTGGAAGCTGCCCAGAGTGCCTATTTTACAGGAATAATGTGTATAATCCTAGAATAACTGGTTGTTGTTGTTTACACATGTTTTTGACTCTCTGACAACCTGTGCTTAAATTATTCTGCAATTTTGTGTGTTTCCTCTAGTAACTTTTGTACTTGACAAGGAGGAAATGTTCAAGCAGTGTTACTGATATGGAATCGAATGTTCCTATTTTCATCTCAGGAATATTGGAGGGTATGATGGGCAAGCAGGCTAGGAAAATTGTTGTTAGCTTGCAACTCTTGCCGACTTATTTGCAAAGCTAATAAAGGGCAATGCAAGATGGATACACAAGTGGTGTAATTCTATATACGTCTACTTGGATATAATGCAGAACCCTGCAGATTTGCAGGAGGCATAAAATCAAATATTGCAAGGGGAAAGGCTCTACGTTGGTGGGGATTGTATAGGTAATGTAGTTATGGAGCAGCCTTGCCAAACAAAGGTAGCCTCCCTAACAGAAAAGGGTCTCAGGGCATCACGGGCTTGACTAGAAGGCAGAAACTAGGCAGCATCAAGTTCCACCACTATCATTCCTTTGTGGAAGACACAGTGGAGGGTTACAGCTGTGTATCCTATGGAAAGTGAAGAGTAAGCAATATTCAAGAGTGGCTTGGCAATACACTGAAGAGGACAGTGCTTCATTCAGGACTGCAAGCGACAGATGATATTTACAGCCAGAGATCGCATGCCCATTAAAATGCACTTAGGTGGGACATCTGTGAATGCACAGCTTGACAGAGGGCAGCAAAGCCAACTTTGCGAAAAAGCAGCGCTTGAAGTTTCAGCCACACTTATCACCAAAGAACATCATTATCCAGTTAAAAACCTATTAAGAAGAGAAAGGGCCTGTCTTCATAAAGACTCCCTGTAAATATAAAAGGCAGTCAGCAAGGCTCCTTGTGGCACACAGTAAAAGAAATAGACGGACTTTATTGCACAGAAAGGAGAGAGCATCTGTTGCCTAAAACTCTAGAGAGGAAACTAGAATGGTGCATCACTCCCCCATTCCATGTCGGCATTTTTAATTCCAAAAATGATAGCCACATAGTCTACCATTGGTGTCTTGAGTCTCAGACTGGTGGGGTGGAGGACAAGAAAGTCATGAGTAGGTAGAGCCAAAGCCAAGGGCAAATGGAGCCAGAGCCAATGATTTATGGAAACTATTTATGGTTTTGTCCCCATCCTCCTCCCTGCTGATTTCAACAAATACAATACTGAGATTAAGGAGGAGGTTGACAGCCGCTACCACCACCTGCATCGGCAAGCAGGTGATGATTGTTTCTTTCAAACTTAAAAATAAAATAAAATAAAATGCATTTAAGTTATACAGTGGTACCTCGGGTTAAGAACTTAATTCGTTCTGGCGGTCCGTTCTTAACCTGAAACTGTTCTTAACCTGAGGTACCACTTTAGCTAATGGGGCCTCTGCTGCCGCCTCCGCCACACAATTTCTGTTCTCATCCTGAAGCAAAGTTCTTAGCTCGAGGTACTATTTCTGGGTTAGCGGAGTCTGTAACCTGAAGCGTATGTAACCTGAGGTACCACTGTACACATTTTGTGCACAGATTTTATGCATTCTTCCCCCAATTTCCCCTCTCCCTGCATGCTTTCCAATTTGTTAGTGTGCATGGATTTGTTGTTGTTTTTTAAAACCAAAACTGCATTATAAACTGCATTGGCAGAAGCGCATAATCCAACCGATAGCTGTGTTTTGATCCAGATATGTCCAGCACTGGCAAATTAGGTCAGTACACTTCAAATGCCAGACTGAACAAATTTATCCTCCATCTCTTTATGACTCCAGAATCATATAAATCTCTCCCCCCCCCAATATAAATCACTGATTTCCACAGAAATCACTGAGAAAAGGTTCGCTCTTCCCTCGTAGCTATGCTCTCCAGCTTCAGGGTTATAGTAAAGTGAGTGTAAGAAGGAACAGAGCCGCTCCAATCATGTATTGCATCTTATGCAGGGGTTAGGTACAAAAGTCAGGACATAAGGCAAAAATTACCTATAGTCATAGAATCATGGAAGGGACTCTGAGGATCATCTGTGCCAACTCCCTGCAATGCAGGAAGAGGCAGCTGCCCCATACAAGTATCGAACTGTTAGGAGCGTCCTACTCTAATGTAGGACCCTGGTAGAGACACATGCCCGACTGGCATGTTCTCTCCCTCCTGGTCGATCATTTGGGAGATTCAAAAGCTTTCTTCAGCCTGAACATCACAGCGACTGACACCAAGAGGCATCAGCACACTCAGGGATCCGCAGAGTATTCACAGTTTGCGTAACAGAACCAATAGCACAGCATTTTGGCTAATCTACTTTATTTACATATAGTACACTCGGAGCATTCTGACTTAGCTCCCTCCTCTTTCTCATCAGACAGGAAAGAGAGAAAGAACAAAGGACAATAGTCCCACTTCACAGAACAAAGTAATACCAAAACATCTTGTTTCCGTCACTTCCCATACTGTGGAATGAAAACATACACCGTCATGTGATAGACAACAATCCCATGACTGCCGACATGGGGAATGAATCTCCAGCATCCTCCCCCAATTCATGAACTGTGTTGCAGTCATCAGTGTAACTGCAACCAACATACAGATGTCATACACAGAGTATACCCCTGTATCACCCGTTCCACCTTTGGAACTACCTGCAACTGGATTAGCCTTGGGCCTTACCATCTTGCACTTCTGACTAGTCTTGGCGTCATAGCTCTCCTGACTTGGTGTTATCAGTGCCATGCTCTAACCAAATTACCTTAAATTGTCCATAAAGTACACTCCTCCTTCTGAATGGCCTGTAGTCAGGGAAGGGAACCTGGGCTTCAAGGACCCTTCTGACTCACGCTGCTTCCCCTGTCTGCCTGTGAAGTTTGATGTTTGCTCTGATTTGGCAGAAAGAGTGGGTTTTCCTGGGGGAAGTAGGAGGGCAAATGGAAAACCGCTCAGATCCACACCCATGGGACGAGTGGAAAACTGCTCAGAGCCGTGCTTTCTTGGCATGGCACAAGAGGAAGTGTGGATGCGCCCTTAGAGATAGAATAAAAAACAAAACAAAACGTGTACTTAAAAGGCTTGTTCAAAAAGGAAAGTCTTTAATACTTGCCAAGAATACAGTAAAGGATATGCCAGTCCGATATGAAACAGCACAGGGTTATAAAGGCCGGATTGCTTCTCCAAATGGAACTGACCTGCTGAGCAGATGGCATCTGTAGGATGCCTTCTGAAGAGTGCAGTGATCAGCTGGATATATCAGGGGTGAGTTTATCTGTTACGTATCCTGGTCCCGAGCTGTCCATGGCTTTGTGCAGCGGGTTCAGCACCTCGAACTTGGCCCAGTAGTTAATTGGTCACGGTGATACTTTGCCCCAGTGAAAATCCCCGGCGATGTGCCTGACTTTCCCCCATAGATTGAATAATGTCATAGGCTAGAGCTGAGCACAATAAAGCGATAATGATATCTATAGCTGGGCTTTTGTGAAAAACCGTGCAATTTACAGATGCTAAGTATTATTCCAACTATTATTATTATGCTGCTTAATAATACAATTTGTTGCAGGGTAGCATTATTTATAGCCGTTCCTCTGTCTAATTAGTGGCTTTTCATCTCCCAACCCCATGCTTAAGGGGCAATTGTGGGGCTATATTTGTCGTCATCACAATTAAGTTGTACTTTTATGATTCAAGCAGCTCCGCGGTTGTAGGTGTTTTGAAAGAACAAACAGTCACTTTCCAAGGGTTGTGTGGGAATCACAACCACCTTCTTTGTTCATCGTGCAGCCTTGATCTGTCACCCATATACACACAAAAGAGAACTTTATATTATTATAAGGCCTACCTAACTCCCACACACTGTTTGGGGGGGATAAAGAAAATGCTTTCATCCTAAGTAGTCCACCTAAGTTGAATTTAAAATCTGCTTCACTAAATCTAGGAGTTGCCAAACAAAAGGATCCTTGCGCGCAAACACCATTTTGTTCTGTGCTGCAACAAAAAGTAAGGGAGAAATCCTGTCTCAAGATCTGCTGGGATGAGTGAGGTTTGAATCTAGCAGATCCCCGGCTGAACTGGGAGGTTCTAGTGCAGCTGGGCTATGCTAGCTTATCTCTCTCATCTTCTGCTCAGCCTGAGATCCTCTGGATTCTAACCCACTCATCTTGGTGGATATAGAAGATTGCTGTCAAACTATTTCTGTTGCTTTATATACCGCCACAGATTGTCTTCGATGTGCTTCACAGTTCTCATTTCAACCAGCATGCATAATCAAGAACGCAAACTCCTGGTTAACTTCAGAGGTGGAGAAGGATGCTGAATGGTTTCTTTGCTGATAAAAAGGACACAATTTCAACACAAACTGTAGCAATGAGGCTTCAAACGTAGACCATAGCTCAGTGGAAGTTGCACAGAAAAGGGTCTCTCCAGCATCTCTTGTGAGAAAGTGCAGTCTTAAAGCATGGATAGGTGCAGTACTGAGTTAGGTGAACCAATGGTCTGACTCTGTATAAGGCAGAGTCCAATCTTCTTAAGGCGAACCTCTGTTGAAATTTTTGCTGCTGTTTGCTTAGGAAACAGCATAGCTACATTTCTCTAGACCAAATGTGTTTGATGGTGGGAAGTGACATAGATATGCAACCTATTTATTGATATAATCGAAGGACTGTAACAGTGTTTACTGTCTCCACCTTCTGCCCAGCAATAATTAAGGGATGAATAGCACAGGTATCTCTTTCTTATTGAATTGCAAAAATAGTAATCTGAACAAATGTAAAAATAGGTTAGTCATCATTTGTGCGTGTGTAGTGATACATCCTGTTTTAAATCCAAGTATAATAAATCAATACCCATTTAACACATAGCTATGGAACCTGTTTCTATGACCATTGGGCATGCTGCCTGATGGGAGTTGGAGTCCAACAATATTCAGAGGGACATAGGTTGGTCTCCCATCGCAAGGACATACCCCAGATTTTATTTTGTTTTTAAATCTGAAAAAGTGATTCCAAACTGAAGCAAGCACCTGGATCTTCCTCAAACTTCACAGTGGTTTTTTTGTTGCTTTTGTTTTTGATCTTCGCCCAGTCTATCGTTCTGGACCCCAGCAAAGCATCTTGGTTTCTCATCCAGATATTCTGCACTCCCTCCTTTGTTCTTTATGCTTTCTAACCTCACTCTAGGGCAAGGATGAGAAATTTCAGACCCAGGGACCAAATATGGCCCTCTACACTTCACTACCTGGCCCATTCCCAGCCCATGCTTCTTCTCCCCAGGCCATGCCCCTCATCAACCACGCTCTGTGCCCCCTTTGCATGGTTTTTTTTTTTTTCCTGGCTGGAATCTGCCTTTGCACTTTGATAATGTTTCATTGCTTGCCTGAATGGATGACGAAGAGGGTTGTGTGCTAGGCCTGGGCGATGTATCGATACCTGGCAGTATATTGCAGGCGGAGCTTGCCTGCTCTCCATCACATTACCTTACTTCTCAGACTGCCTCCTTCCTCCCTGTGCCAAGTGCTGGTGGCAGCAGGAGAGGCAGTGGTTTCACACGACCCCTTGTGGGGCAGGGACCAAATGATGCTCTTTCCTTTTTCAACATCGCAATGTATCACTGTATTGTGATATTTAGCCAGTGAAACACTGTGATGTTGAAAAGCTCGTATCACCCAGCTCTCCTGTATCCCTGTCTAGAAATCTGCATTTTGCATAGCTTGAATGTAGCCTATTGTACAAAGGTAAGAGTCACCTTTCACCTCTTTTAATTGGTCTGTTGCAGAGTCAGTTAATGGGAAGGGTGCAAAATGCTCTAAATAAATAAATAACACACCACCTTTGTCAGTGCTGACACCAGACAGTACCAATGGCCTGCCACAGAAAGCTGTTCTTTCCCTGTGCTAGCAGCTTCAGTGTGAGGCTGTTCCAGCTGTTGTTAATGGTGATAGATATGGATGGCTCTTGAAATTACCATAAGGATTGCATTGAAATTGCATTTGGAAGCCAACCCAGCAGCATTTTTATGTATGATCATCGTAACAAAAACATAAGTGTGAACCTCTATAACCTCCGCAATTGCCGAGAATGATCTGTTACTGAAAAGAGCAATACTCGGACCAATTTGGAATCCATTCCAATACATACTGCAATATGTCATGCCTGAATTAACAACAAAACCAAACCGCCTATTTAATGAACTCTGAAAACCTGCAATCTCCTTCATCTCCCAGCTTAATAGAAATCAGATATAGTGATGTTGTTGAGTTGTAAACTGGAAATTCGAGAACATAAAGCAAAGCTGTAAATTTCTTTTCAGCAGCATGCTACCATCAGGGTAGTCAATAATAATTGTTTGTAGAAAATTGCCCAGCCTTTCTTCAGCTTCTGCTTAGGAAGTGATTTCATCTGAGTGCATTAGATTTTATCTGACACCGAGGAATCTGAACAGGAAAGCCGTACTAGATCTATAAAAGTGCAAAGGCATTTACATCCAAGGCATTTTGCAAAACAAAACGGTGATTGGAAAGTTTACATCGCCAGAGTGTCAGCTGTGCACGTTAACAAGTGGACTGTTTCTGCTCTTGTTTATCTGTGGCCTGGAACATATCATGTGGGAAAGCACCATGTAATGAGATGCACAATTGGACATTATACTCAGGAGCATGAAAGGACAAAGAAGGAGATCTCAGGATCTCAGGAGATGGATGGAAACTGTAGAAAGTTCCTGTGGAAGATTACTTCCCTGCCCACCTCCTTTCCGTATCCCCTCTGAAAAGCCTCTCCTGGTGTACAAAGTGTGACCAGAAAGTTTGGTGAATGGCCACATAAATTGGACAGTGAGAAATATTTGAACTTGCATACCTTACAGGCCTTCAAAGTAGCCCCCCTCTGATACAATACACCATTGACAACGTTTGTAAAACTGTTGGAAATTTCTGGAGAAGTCCTCTTTTCATACTGCTTTCAATTCCCTCATCACAGCAGCTTGGACATGTGAAATCTGTGCCGTTTCAGTGAAGATTTCAGTTTTGGAAAAAGAAAGAAATTTGGTGGGGCCAGATCGGGAGAATATGGAGGGTGGGACAACTCAGTAACCTCAGTAACGATTTCACGTGGAATATGCAATTCTTCTTCCATCATTCGGACGGACAAATGCCAATTCCGCATCAATAACTCATGAACTCTGTCGACATTTGCCGCCGTTCCGCTCGTCGATGGTCTGCCAGACTGAGGGTCATACTTGATGGTTTGCCGTCCTTCACGAAAACACCTAAACCACTCATACACTATCTTTTGAGTTACAGCTTCATCTCTGTACACAATTGTGAGCATTTTGTGGGCTTCTGATGCCAATTGTATGTTTGAATATTTCTCGCTGTCCGATTTCTGTGACCATTCACTGAACTTTGCCGACACACCTTGTATGAAGGATGCTGCTAACTGCAGAATATTGGTGGGATGCACTTTCCGTAAGTGGAATCTTACAGAATTCACTCACTTCAAAACAATGTTGTCACGTGTCTCTGATGTTTGTTTGGTGGGGTTTTCTTGTACAGAGAAGGTGCCTCATTCTGATATTTAGTAATCTTCCAACGAAGCGCACACCATTCAGGAGAGTTCCCTGACCCTCAGAAGAAGCTTTATGAGCGTTGAGGAGCCACTTGGGGGGACAGGATGTGTGAAACTCCTTTCTGCTAACTTGCTTCTTTGGATTTGTAGATGCTTCCATACACCGCCCTATCCCAAGGAGTGTGTGCGTGCCTTACATCTACTGCGCAATGGCCATGTAAATGAGGTCTGAATTAAAAAGTCTTCAGGAACGTGCAAATCCTACAATTCTCTCCATCACCAATTCCTTATTTGCTGAATTCACTGGAAGGCGAAAAACCCTATGAACACTGCCTGGAACTTATTTTGAAAGGTTTTTGGCAACATATGCTACAATATGTTTGTACCTATTGCGCACCATCTGCTGTCTGGGCTTAAATGCACATTCATTTTACTTATAATTCATAAAGAAAAAACGAAGAATGGAAAGTGACCCACATACAACAATTTGGCTGAGATATAAGCAGGTGCAGCTTTAAACATAAAGCATATTTGTGACTATGAAATGACTGTTCACTTGTTCCCATGTGGGTATCTGGCTGTTACTAACAAACAAATGCATGCCAGCTCCTTATGTTCTCACCCAGTGTGCTGGGAAGAAAACCAAGCAAAACTATATCCATTTTGTTACACAGTGTTAAAGTTGTGTTTTGATGTGACTCTTACAAACAAAAAACACAGGGGGGGAAAGAATGATATATTGATTTTGATCATAAAAGGACACACCAATGTCTTTAATATAGGCTTAGGAAATTAATAAAATCCATTACGATACCTGTATTTTAACATTCATCTTGTATATTGAAGTCATCTGTTGAGGTTTTTAAACAGAGGAAGCATAACAATGATTTCATCAGATATTTTAATTTTCCTGCATTGATATACATGCAATGGTTTGCTTCTCTGTGCAGATCTTGATCATTATTATATGTTCCTGATTTGTATACACACAACATATGTACCTATATAAATATTTAGGAAATGATTGTGCATTGGCTTATGGCTGCAGAATATTTCCCATGCACAATTCTACAAGGAATACATGGCTACATACAGAGGAATGTGTCATCTGTTCCACTATTAGTTGGCATGTCGGTCAGATATTTCCTGCTCTGCTGCAACTGTACAAGTCTTTCTTCCATTTTATAGTCCACTAGTGTGGAAAAAACATGTTATGTTGTTGTTACATTTATCATAGTGCATGGCAGACACACAAATCTCAGCCACCAACAGATATTTGCAAAACAGTTATCTTCCCTGTGTGTTTCCTATAGAAGTTAATGAATTTCCAGAGTTCCCCAGTTTGTCTTTTGCACTGGCTGGATGGGAAGGAGCAGTGGGAGCCTCCCATCCAGGAGTCCCCCAGGGAAGTCAGAGAAGATGAAGACCCCGGGTCCTGGTGGTGGTGCAATGAGGAAGGGTTGAGCTGTGAGGTGCTGGAAGCAGGAGGGTGGAACGATCAAGGGGGTTCAGAAGAAGAAGGGCATTCCAGGACAGGACTGGAGGTTGAGCATCTCAGGGTGAGCACAGACAGAGACAGGGAGGAATCAGAGGTTACATCTGCCATCCCACAGCAGGGCAGTCTTAGTCCTGCTCGCTCTCTCCTCTCACACGCCGAGCTAGGAGAGCCTTACACATCACTGAGCAATGAGCCAGACAGAGGAGCTCACCCACCCCATACATGTTGCAGTCTCCATCTTTTGGGGAGAGCTTAGGTGGTGCTGTGGGTTAAGCCACAGAGCCTAGGACTTGCTGATCAGAAGGTTGGCGGTTAGAATCCACGCGACGGGGTGAGCTCCCGTTGCTCGGTCCCTGCTCCTGTCAACCTAGCAGTTTGAAAGCACGTCAAAGTGCAAGTAGATAAATAGGTACCGCTCCGGCGGGAAGTTAAACGGTGTTTCCGTGCGCTGCTCTGGTTCACCAGAAGTGGCTTAGTCATGCTGGCCACATGACCCAGAAGCTGTACGTCGGCTCCCTTGGGCAATAAAGCAAGATGAGTGCCACAACCCCAGAGTCGGCCACGACTGGACCTAATGGCCAGGAGTCCCTTTACCTTTACCTTTTAGATTCCTGCAACTTTCCAAGCTGGGGAGACCTCGCAGTTTTACTTTCTTTGAATAAAAAAGTTGATTGCATTCCAAGCCTCCGGTGGATTGCATTCCAAGCCTCCGGCGGATTGCATTCCAAGCCTCCGGCCTCTTCTTGACCTGAGGGGGTCTGGCACTTCCCTGTCAGTCCTGTGACACAATGACTGTTGAAGTGGTATATGCATGCATGTGGATTTGGCCTATGAGTAGTGATTATTTGAATTTCAGGCCATTGAGTAGCAAAGTTCAGCAACATCACCAGTTGGTACACTTGTGGATCAAACCGCTGTCAAAGGGACAGATGCAGGGGGCTCCTGAACAGGAGCAAACATATGAACTCTCTGCTCACCCTGCCCAGCTTTCTGTGGAGCAAAACCCCATCACCTTTCTAAATTAATAATAAGAAGCAGCCTTCTCATACAAGAAATGTCAAGAGAGAACTAGGTCGCAGCTAGCAAGTTTGCAGAGAAATCTTTATCACAGTGGTTATCAGCATCCTTGAGAGCAAACAATTTAGAATACAATGGGCCTAATCAGGCCAATTCTGAAAGGACTCTTATCTAACACAATGTTCTAATGGCAACTACATGGATGAATCCAGACAGCCCTTGACATCTCAACTGAACTCTCACAGAAGCACTTTCCCTCCGATGAACATTTATCCCACCAGGACCACTCCTCCTTTGACCTCCTTGCTGTAAAAATAAATTTGTCCAATGCCACTACAGTATGTATGTACTGCAGCAAGTGCCTTACAGTTAAAATGTTCAATAAGAAAGACATCTGATTAATATAAATCTGAGGCCAGTGAGACTGACGCTTACTATTAGTTCATTATACTCTGTCATATGGTTGGAATGCCAAGAGTGGGGATACTAAGGCAGTGGTGGCTGCTGCCCATTTGGACTGGTGTGGTGGATGTCAGGGACCCCAAGAGTACACAGATCCAGAACCGATGGCAGGTGGAGACAATGGCAACTAATTCTATTCCAATTCTGGGCACCACAGTTTATGAAGGATATTGACATGCTGGAATGTGTGCAGAGGAGGGAAGCTAGGATGATCAAGGGCCTGGAAACTAAGGCTTATGAGGAATGGCTGAGGTAGTTGGATATATTTAGCTGGAAAAGAGGAGACTGAGAGGAGATGATAGCCACCTTCAAAGATCTCAAGGGCTGTCACATGGAAGAGGCAACAAGCTTGTTTTCTCCTGCTCTGGAGGGTAAGGACTCAAACCAATAGCTTCATAGTTACAAGAGTTTGGATTTGATATCCCACCTTTCACTCCCTTTAAGGAGTCTCAAAGCGGCTAACATTCTCCTTTCCCTTCCTCCCCCACAACAAACACTCTGTGAGGTGAGTGGGGCTGAGAGACTTCAAAGAAGTGTGACTGGCCCAAGGTCACCCAGCAGCTGCATGTGGAGGAGCGGAGACGCGAACCCGGTTCCCCAGATTATGAGACTACCGCTCTTAACCACTACACCACACTGGCTCTCGAAAGGAGATTCCAACTAAACATCAGGAAGAACTTTCTGGCGGCAAGAGCTGTTTGAAAGTGGAATGGGTGGTTGTGGAGTCTCCTTCCTTGGAGGTTTTTAAGTGGAGGTTGGATGGCCATCTGTCCTGGATGCTTTAGCTGAGATTCCTACAGTGCAGGGATTAGTCTTGGGATGATGATAATAATAATAATTTATTTATACCCCACCCATCTGGCTGGGTCCCCCCAGCCACTCTGGGCGGCTTCCAACAAAACACTAAAATACAATAACCTATTACACATTAAAAGCTTCCCTAAACAGGGCTGCCTTTAGATGTCTTCTAAAAGTTTGGTAGTTATTTTTCTCTTGATGACATCTGGTGGGAGGGCGTTCCACAGGGCGGGTGCCACTACCGAGAAGGCCTTCTGCCCGGTTCCCTGTAACTTGGCTTCTCGCAGTGAGGGAACCGCCAGAAGGCCCTCGGCGCTGGACTTCAGTGTCCGGGCAGAACAATGGAGGTGGAGACACTCCTTCAGGTATACTGGACCGAGGCCGTTTAGGGCTTTAAAGGTCAGCACCAACACTTTGAATTGTGCTTGGAAACGTACTGGGAGCCAGTGTGGGTCTTTCAAGACCGGTGTTATATGGTCTCAGCGGCCGCTCCCAGTCACCAGTCTAGCTGCCGCGTTCTGGATTAGTTGTAGTTTCCGGGTCACCTTCAAAGGTAGCCCCACATAGAGCGCATTGCAGTAGTCCAATGTGGGTTAGCATACATATTAACTGACTGTGGATCCTGCATACATGGAAGAGAACATGTGACTCCTTCATATACAGGACATTACACATGCTATAGGGTCAGACATCAATAGATGCATGTATGTCCAATTTGCACAAGTCTTTGTTTTGTTTTTTTAAAAATAGATGTTATGAGGTCCTGGGTTCGATCCACAGCATCTCCATCAATAATATTTTTTTAAAAAAAATAAATAAATAGATGAAAAATATAGATGAAAAATAGATGAAACGAGATGGGAAAGATTGCATGGATGAAGAAGAGGGCTACATGCAAGCTTCCTCATAACTGAAAGCACATGACAGTGATCTCACCATGTTTAAATGATGCCCAGCCAGTGAATCAACCACCCATGACTGATTTATTGAATGCTTCTTCTGACTGTCACCATATCGCAAAACCAATTTGACAGCAGCGAAAGTACCACCTCACAACATAACAGCTTAGTTGAATGGTCAGCCTGGCTATTGTCACTTTTCCGTACAGTTATAACTGTAGCTGCCATTTCCAGTGTTATCTCTGTAGGCTTTACAGATTAATTCTCTTCCTCTCTATATCTTGTTTCTGCATGAAGGATCAGTGTCATATTGAACTTCACCCAATGTAGGATTTTCAGCTGTCTCTACAGTATGGCCTAGACAGGCCCATGAAAGCTAAATGACAGCTGCATGGTGAGATGTAGTATTCCTTTGAACGGGAAACAAAAACTGGAAGAGGGCTGTGTTGCCTTCATCTCTTGCTTGTGCAGTTACTGGAAGGATATTTGAAAGAGGAGGCTCAACTAAACATACGTTTAGTTTGGGATTGGGAAGCCTATGTTGTTGGACTTCAATGAAGCCCAGACAGCATGGCCAATGGTCAGAAAGTTTGCAGTTGCAAACTCTGGAGGGCCACTCTCTTGCCAAATGCAAGGTGGTTCTTTTAGAATGAGATTCAGAAGTAATACAAAACACAAGTGAGTGAGAAGATTAAAGATTTTATTCTAAACAGCAAGCAATATATACATACCAAGCATGCACTTCAATCTGCCACTTGGAAGCCCTCAAGAAGTGGTGAAGTGACTCCCCCAGGTAATGATATAAGTAAAAAAAATACCTGCACTTTCCCCCTTATGGGGTACCCAAGAGCCCATATAGAGTCCTTTTGTAGGTTCTCTATCGGTAGGAGAAAATAACAGAGACCAACCAGAGAATATTGAGAAGCAAAGCAGCTAGTAAGCATGATCTTTATTAACTGTTGCAACAGGGTGCTCCCCCACATGCAGGAGAGAGGAGGAGGACCCAGAGCCATGTGTGCAAGCCCTTATATAGACATTTTAAATTGCTCGCCCTGAGTCCAAGACCACCTCCAGAAACATCATACATACATCACAGAAGGGATATAGCCCAAGACCACCCCCCAGATACATCATACCTACATCACAGAAAAGGCGGTCTACAACAGAAATCTGAGTGCGTTGTTTATCTCCTGTCTGGCAAGTTACCTGATTGCATTATCTGGGTTTTGGCCACTCTTTTGTTATTATAACTACTTAATTCCTGAATCTAGGTCACAGGTCACAGGCTTACACCCTGTTCATATCTTGAATGTGCCCTTAAGACAGGATTTGTGAGGACAGGATTCATGAGAAGGAGACAATGGGGAGGTTTTCCACTTTGACCTTGCAGAGAAATATTTGAGGTCAATTTGTTGAGGACCTAATCTGTGGGGTTTCAGACATGTAGTTTATATATACAGTTATGAACATTTCATTTTTTTATATATGTGACCTTAAAATTCTTATAACAGTAGCCTCAGGTTGCAATGTCCTGAGGCCAGACCAGTTCATGCACGAACATCTCCAAAACCCTGCCCCAAACCATCTGATTTATAGCTAGCTAGCCCAATGTGGCTTGTGTGACTGGCTACATGCAGTCATACATTACTGGCTAGTGCAGATGATTAATTAGCCACCCTCTCCCAATGCCTCACTTTCTCCAAACAATGTCCAACATCAAAGAAGGTACTCATCACTATCTCTTCCTTCCAACATTAAAGAGCCAGTGTGGTATAGTGGTTAAGAGCGATAGTCTCGTAATCTGGGGAACTGGGTTCGCGTCTCTGCTCCTCCACATGCACCTGCTGGGTGACCTTGGGCTAATCACACTTCTTTGAAGTCTCTCAGCCCCACTCACCTCACAGAGTGTTTGTTGTGGGGGAGGAAGGGAAAGGAGATTGTTAGCCACTTTGAGACTCCTTCGGGTAGTGATAAAGTGGGTTATCAAATCCAAACTCCTCCTCCTCCTCCTCCTCCTCTTCTTCTTCTTCTTCTTCTTCTTCTTCTTCTTCTTCTTCTTCTTCTTCTTCTTCTTCTTCTT
>JAXCMG010000069.1:979197-1026933 GCA_034642415.1 Podarcis siculus
GCTTGTTACGAGATCACAGTTGTTTACTTGCCCATGTTTGAGGTATATGATGACTTTACTTCTAAAAAGGAAGAACAAAAACAGATTTTCTTTCAGAGTTCTTCTCTACTTCCTTTAACATATGATTTGGCCAATACACCACAAAGCTTGTCAAGTTACCTTGGGGACAGTCACTATACCTCAAACTTATAAGGTTGTTAGGAGGGCTGAATGGCAACAGAAGAAAGAACCATATACACGGTTTTGAGCTCCATGAGAGAAAGCAATAATTTTGTTATGTCAACCTGTAGATAAAGGCACAATAAAATGGCTAGCAATAAACGTTGATTTATTTCTATTTGTTGTATATGGGTTGTATTCAATGTAGCATTATGTAAACGTTCCATCAGGTCAAGGATTTCTGCTTGCACGGTGGAAAATTCTATCCCTCTCCTCTCTCCATGTGCCCCCTAAATCTGTTCTACAGGTTTTCCCAACCCCCAGAGCAGATTTGGAGAGGATGTGGAGCATGCAGTTGGCAGTGGGGAGGGGACCCTATTATGTGAGCAGACAGGACACAGTAGTTGAATACCACCCTATATGCATAACTGGGCAGGAAGGCACAAGCTATGTTGTAGCCACCTGAAGGTAGAAGCTTGGCTTTTGCTTGCAAATTTACCTCAAGGACAGCTAAATTTGCATACTGAGGGGGCATACAAAAGAGTCACTGGGTCTGGGTTAAAGGTAAAGGTAAAGGACCCGTGACAGTTAAGTCCAGTCGCAGACAACTCTGGGGTTGTGGCGCTCATCTCACTTTACAGGCCAAGGGAGTCGGTGTTTGTCTGCAGACAGTTTTTCCGGGTCATGTTGCCAGCATGACTAAGCCGCTTCTGGTGCAATGGAACACCCAAACAAGAGCAGCGCACGGAAACACCATTTACCTTTCCGTCGGAGTAGTACCTATTTATCTACTTGCACTTTTTGGTGTGCTTTAGAACTGCTAGGTTGGCAGGAGCTGGGACCAAGCAATGGGAGCTCACTCCGACATGGGGATTCGAACCACCGACCTTCTAATTGGCAAACCCAAGAGGCTCAGTGGTTTAGACCACAGCACCACCTGCGTCCCTGGGGCTGCGTTAGGTAGAAGCAAACTGCCTGTTAAGCATTGGTTGTAAAGGGCCGAGTGACGATTACTCCTTTTCTTGGTGGGATACAAAATAGATATGAGGCATTTTGTTGAATGCTCTTGAAGGGAAGTACAATGTTTCAACAGGGTTTAAAAAATTGAATATGTGAAGTTTCTGCTCACTTGAACCCTCTTAAGGCATTTGTCTAAACACGCAAGACATAAAAGTGTGTAGTTAACAGGTGTGCATGTGCAAGCCTTGCTCGCAATGCCTCTGTGACTGTAGGCCCCTCTCAGCTCTTTGCTCGTGAAACTCCTGAAGGGGGCTTCTTGCAGTGTTCAGATTAATATGGTTAGGAACCTCCTGAAGATTTGGGATTTGATCAGGCCGGTTTCTAATTGGATGGAGGCTTCTAACCACATCCAGCTGCCTGGAATGAGAAGGTCCCTTCAGACCTTCACATGCTAAACACCTGAACTTTGTTGGGAAAGAAGATGTGCCCAGGAGATGTTGGAGACAAAGTTGCATCCACCCCAACCTCCTGCATGCATTTAGCCTTCCATGATCAGGTTTAATACCTGCATAGCACTTTGACAAAAAAAGATCGCTAGCACATGATGGTGAATGAAGCAAACAATGAGCTAAGAGATTTGGACTGGAAGGTGCAAGCAGACTAGCTGTCTGCTTCCTTCAAGAATGTTAAAATAATACTGAGCAATGTTAAATCTTGATCCATAGGCACGCCCCAAATTGTCCACCCTCTTAAGAGGTGGTGAAAGGACCTCCTGGGGAGGTCGTTTGGCCAAATATTCTTCCGGTGAGGAATGAAAATCTCAAACAGTTCGTGAGCAACTTGCAAAACAAAAGGGGAAGAAACAGAATGTGTCAGAAAACATGACTCAGCTTTATGGGAGGGTTCTGCATGTGAAAAGCATAAACTACCTCCTCATATTGATGTCAAGCCTGGGGATGTGTTCTTGGAAGTTTATTAAGGGGCTGAGGGCTTTTTGGTTGCTAGGGCGGCAATGTGACCTACTTTATGGATGACTAACCTCTATGTAAAGGGGGAGTCAAGCTTAAAGATATAAAACCAAAAGGAGAGGGGGTGGGGTAGCAGACTGAGTAAGCCACCTGATCCCATTCTGCCTCACTAAGCTGAGATGTTTTTCTGTTTCAATTATAGTCATTATTTCTAAATTTGCATCTCAGTTAATTTATTCATTTATTTCCATTTTGCGCATCTCCTCCTATAAAATATATGGAAGCAATTTCACCACCAAAGAATCAACAGTAATAAAAGAATCCACAATAAAAACAAAGATGCATATAAAAACGATTTCATACATTTAAAAAATAAATAAATCCAATATAGGAAAAGACTGCGATAATATGAAAAACCCAGTTAAAAGGCTTGTTGAAAAAGGAAGGACTTCCATAGGCAGCGAAAGACAATAGAGATGGCACTTGACTTATACTTAATGGGAGCCTGTTCCTAAGGGTATGTTTTGGCATTGTGTCTGGTATCCATCTGTCAAGAGACAATGGAGGAGTGTGCCTTTGGGGGTGAAGTCAAAGTGTTGGAAGGTTGCAGCGTCTGCTGTGGCTGTAGAAACATGTTTGGCTGCAGCTGGGGCAGATGAAGGAGTCCAGTTGTGCTGCTGCAGATGCACCATGCCCCCCCCTGCACTCCCTCAGCAGTCATCCTGCCTCTGGTCACTGCTATGGATGCACATCCTGACTGTCTCCAGGCACTGCGGTCGTCGTAAGGGTTGATGTTGCCAGCATTCACGTCATGTTTGCAGACATCTTTGTACCACAGATCTGTGTCATCTTCTATCTTCTATTTTGGCAATGAATAAGCAACTACCCTACTCGATGGGCTGGCTGAAATCTCAAAGCTACTGGTTGAAGAAGGCTAGAAGAATCACTGGGCTGAGAAGTGGATCACACATCAGGGAAGACTCAGCATGCTGCCACCCAGTTTTTCAGCACACATCAGCTAAAGCTGGGGGAAGTATCTACAGAGAGAAGTCAACAGGTGCATGGAAAACTCAAGTCAAATTGTCTCTTTACACAACTACAGAAGGACATACTGAAAGCCTGACTTGGCAGCCATTTCAAAGATCCATGCTGCATTCCAGTGCTGTGCTTTCAAACATATTGTAGATTTGCTAAATCAGGACTTGGAGGACAGGAACTCCCAGGGGGCTGAGTTCCCCCTTGGATTTCTAAATTTGCTCACACAGAAGAAAAAACAACTTAGCATACTCTGAGACATTGAAGAAGGGGAATGTATTTATCTTTGTATTCTAACGTTATCCCCTTTTCCCTAATTATTAAATATATTGTTGATGTTATACTCCTGAAGTTCAAATTCAAATTCAAAATCCTTTATTAGGCATATCACATCTCACATTAACAAACAAACATCATATACAGACTGTATAAAATACGGGCTCAGCGAACACAATTTAACCCAGTCCTATTCTTAACTCCAAGAAATAAATCGATGTACATACATAATATAATACAACACAGCAACATCACCTACCATTAAAAACCACTAAGTCTCTTTACCATGGCCCACTCTTTCTTCATGGACAGCACTTAAAAATTCAGCCGTTATTAAGGTAATTTGATCATCGCTGTCCGCCAGCAGGTCCAGAACAGTTGGTTGGGTATAAATCTGTCTATTAAATTTTAGGGCCTAAACTCCTGAAGTTACCCAGACAAAATTTCTACATCAGCTTGCAATTTTATAAATGCAATTAATAAATGAATTTTATGCACGTGACTTAGCTGGACATGGGTGGAGGAATTCAGAGAAGTGCAAATTTGGAAGGATGGCTGTGCTTCAGTTTGTGTATTGTTTAGGAAAGTGTGAATTTGGTAGGCTCACCTTTAAATGTGAGATGAAACATATTTCTCCCCCAACTCTACTGTGAGGCAATGTGGAAGTGGAAGATGGCCTAGCCAGCACCATGCTCAAGGTCCTATGGTCACCATAGGACCTTGCCTGCCTCTGGCATATGCACCCCAAAAGCACTCCCAGGAGGCAATGTGACCCTTAGACTGCAGTGATGTATTGTGTGTGGGGTGTGTGTGTGTGTGAAAGCCATGGTCCCAGGTACACAATTTTGAGCGGACACAAACCAGGCACCCGCATGCAGGAATCCCTGTCCCACCCTCCCTGCTACCAGGGGTCTTTGGGCCCCAGAACCCACCCTGGCCCTGCCGCCATGTCCCCAGCCCCCTTGCTGAGTGGCTGCCCAGTCAGAGCTCACTCATTCCTTGCTCAGACAGTAAGGGAGGCACGCAAGTGGTGACTCCAGCATGGCTGGCTGGCACTCCTCTTCATAAGCATCGGGGGGTTTGTCCACCAAGGGTTGTGTTGGCTGGCTTGGCTCCCCATTGTGCAAGCGGGGAGGTGGTGCAGAGCACTCCCACTTGGCCTCATCAGCGAGGGCTAGGCTGTTCACGCTCCACGCCCTGCTCCTCCCGGTGCACGTGCCCCGGGCACTATCAAACAATGCTACAACACTGTTAGACTGTAAAATTTCCTTCCTTTAAATGTTTCCCCCATATATTGTACTTAGAATAAAAGCCAAAAGGAGGGGTTACAATTTAAAAAATAGATCTCAGCAGGAAAATATGTGAAGCTGCCTGCCATAGCATTCAAAGACGATAAGTGCTACAAAATTTAGTATAATAAAACTTGGTAATTGCTTGAAATGGGCTTAAAATAATAAGCTGTCACACAACATTTCATTTATGACTTAGATTTCTTCCTTTGGTTGCTAATGTCTGCTGTCCTACAGTGGCATAGAGATAGGAGCAGACCGTGAGTATTTTATCAAAGACAGGAGCAGTAGTGGCCAAGTTTACTTCTTGCTTTGGCTGTTGCCCAGAGTGTGGTAGACCTCCTTTCATGCTTTATGCAATGATATGCAATGAAGCAAGTTGCACGTCTCCCTTGCAGAGAGATCAGTGAGGAAGAGTACACAAATCTGGTACCCATACAACCTTCCTTTTCAGAAGATACTTCAGGTTCAAGACAGCAGGTGCAGGACTCTGAAGCCACTCTGAAATAAGAGCAATGCTTTGAAGTCGTGTTTCCCCTTGTCTGGCTCAACTGAGAGGTAGGAATAAAATATTCTGTTTGGGCAACAGTTCCACAACATTTTACATTAGTGAAAGAGGTACACATGCAAATCTTTTGAGAAAATGCTCAGGTTTAGACTTGGTGGACTTGTTAGGAGAAGAAGACGCCATCATAAATGGGCCCTTATGACTGTTTCACCCAAATGTATAAGACCTTGATGTTCATTTCACCTTGACCAACCCTTTAGGAGTTGTGTTCAAGTGGTGAATGGGATTGGGGCAAGAGTGGGCATGGGCAAAATGGACATGGGCTTCACACACACACGTGCACATATTCAGCACATGTCTTCATGGAGATTTGCAGCTGCGGAGGGGAGGGTTAACTGCTGTGAATGCACATGGATGCTCTCTTATCACATCAAACTGTGAACACCCATTAAGCCACAAACTGAGTCAGACCACTGGTTTCTCTTGCTCATTATCATCTATAACTGCTTGGCAATTGTTCTCCAGGATTTCAGAAAAGGGTTTCTTCCAGGGTCTCTTGGTCCTACCTGGGATTGATCCTGGAACCTGAACCATAGCTCAGTTGGTAGAGCATGAGACTCTAACTTTCAGGTTCATGGGTTTGAGCCCCACATTGGGCAAAAGATTCCTGCATTGAAAGGGCTTGGGATCGATGGCCCTCACAGTCCCTTCAAAATTTACAATTCTAGGATTCTGAATCCAAAGCACATGCTCCAGCACTGAGCTAGACATTTGTTATGTACTGCAGGTATGGGAAAAGAGCATTTTATGTACACCCTCAGGGCTTGATACAGTATTCTCTCAAACTGTGTTCCTTGTTTGTTTGTTTGTTTGTTTGTTTGCTGCCTTGTTTTGTTTCAGTTTTGGTGCTAGCAGCAGATACTGGACCAGGAAACAAATTCACAGAAGATCTCAGCAGAGGAAAGTTGCTTTAGAATGTTCCTTCTCTTAAATGTCCTAAATGTCCCATATGTACTTGTGGCTATTTCTGATGATGTAGAGCAGGGATGGTGAACAAGCAATCCACAGGCTGGATCAATACACAATATCATGCTTGCAGTGGGAGACCCAAGCAGGATAAATTTGGAGTATCTGGCAATACCATTACACATTGCAACAACCTTACTACATGCAACAGTAGTCATACTGCGAGTACATCCACTGAAGCCAATGGACACAGGTAATCCAAGTCCATTGATTTCAATGGATCTGCTCTAAGTATTTTGTTGGCATCTGTCTGTCTTCAGAGACAATGGAGTGCACCTCCAGGGCTGAAGTCAAACTGCTGTGTTAGCAGCACCGGCGTGGTATCCTCGGGGTGTAAGCCTGGGCAGTGTCTATGGAGGTCCTGGGCTGCCCAGATGCCAGGACCCACCTCTTAGCCTTGCTGATGTGGTCCAAAGGAAAGCATAACAATACATTTGGCACCAGCTTGGTTGCAGGAGTTGCTGGAAGGAGGCATACAAGTCTCTATCCAACTGTCTTAGGGACTCCACTCTGGATTTGTGTAGGGTTTAGTCTTCAGTCTTTTCTTCTCCTGAACATATCCCACACAGCAGTGGAGGTCCTGTGGCTGCTGAGCATTCCATGGCAGGCTTCTCCTCCTGCTGCTGCTAACCAAGGTCTGAAGAGTCCCTGGCTCCTGTTGACATCGTACTGAGCGCAGAGTACGGTGCATGTGAACTCTTTCTCCATAAAGCTCAGGTGTAAATATGGGTGAATATACCATATTTATTAAAGACACTACTTCTTCGCTGTGCGAGGGAACACACATCCTGCTTCAGTGCCAAGACCTCTGGACCTCTCTCGCCACCACTCGGCAGAGCTTGGGGTGGCCTGTAATAATACATTGTGGTCTCGGGGGGGGGGGGATTTGGGCATGGAGAGGGGAGATATTGAGGTCCTGGAGAGGGAAGCTCTGGTTAAGGGAAGACTGTGGTAGGGATATGGGGGACTTTGGGGTCCTGAGGGGAAACTGAGGCAGGGTAGGACGAAATATTGTCACCCTGGAGAGGCAAGGAAAAGTTGCGGTCCTGAGGCAGGGAGAGATTTTGTAATCCTGAAGGAAATTATGGGGAAGGGAAATTAAGGTGGAGAGGGGTTTAGTGAGCGGGGAAATATCTCCTAGTGAAAAAATGAATAAAGTGGTCCGTTTTGATTAGAAGGGGTGGCGAAAGCAATCATAGGTTTCTGACCCAGATTAGGAACTCATTCTGGTTTCCTCCTGGAAAAATCCTGCATCCACTGCTTGCCACAAATAGTTCCTTCTGGAGGAACCAGCAGCCATGAAGGAGACAGTTTTCAGCTAGAAACTGGTATGGGCCTCAATGTGAAGGCCTTCTGGATTGGGGCCTCAGAACTGCTTCCCCCAAATAAATAAATAAATAAATAAATAAAGGTGGTCTGTTTGACCACCTATAAAGTGTGATCACCATTACATACAATTTGTCCCTAAGCACATTTTGGAGGCTAAGAAACGAAAGGTTATTCTCTGACACAAAGGCTGCCCCATTTTAAAATGTGTACAGCGGTACCTCGGGTTAAGTACTTAATTCGTTCCAGAGGTCTGTACTTAACCTGAAACTGTTCTTAACCTGAAGCACCACTTTAGCCAATGGGGCCTCCTGCTGCTGCCGCGCTGCTGGAGCACAATTTCTGTTCTCATCCTGAAGCAAAGTTCTTAACCTGAAGCACTATTTCTGGGTTAGCGGAGTCTGTAACCTGAAGCGTACCGGTATGTAACCTGAAGCGTATGTAACCCGAGGTATCACTGTACCCCATAACAACTAGCCTTGCATGCATGAGAACACAGTAAGAACAATAGCAACATTTGTTATCTGATAATAAATAAGCTTCTGTTTTTTGTTTGTTTGCAAACGGTCACTCACAACTTTTGTGCACTCATCTCTCAGCCAGAAAGCTTCATATATAGGGAAGGCTTTCTGAACAATGAGCCTGTGGGGGCAGAAGGGGGGAAACGTAGAGAGACCGAATCTAGAAGCAGAAGGAGGGCAAAGTATACAGAGAAGGGTTCAGCTAAAAATATTGTGAGTGGTACCAGGGCGCCGATTCCTTCTTTAATACTGGATGATGTCTTCTTTGGTTTCCATTGTGCTATGTCAAGATTGTTACCTTTTCCCGAGAAACATCTTTATGAAAAATTCACAAAAACAGGCTTCCAGCAGCCTTATTCATACTGCATCATGTACTGTTACCTCGTGCTGAGAATGAGTTATTATTCTGAAATTTGATACTATTTATGTGTGTGTGTGCACGCACACAAACGCACACTCACACAGGCGTGTATATATAGCCAAAGGAAAAAGGAAAACTGTGAGGCAACTTTTTAAACACACCTGTAGATTAGCGTCCTATTGCATTCCCTGTGAGTTTGATGATAGGCAAGGCAGGATCAACAAAGGGGGAAGTGGGGTAATGGAATGAACTTGTAATAAGCTAATCCAGGGCAGGAAAATGAATTCTTTCTAGGGATGGGCAAATGAGTCAATTTTGACTTGTCTCTGTTTCTCATTTTCCCACTCTTAAGTTCACATTCCTCATCAGTCTGTGTTTTCTTCTTCTTTTAAAGTCATCATGAAAAGTCACCAGCGTTTTAGTGCAAATTTCTCCTAACTTACCACATTTTAACACACCCTCTGCCAAATGTGTGATATTTGGCAAGCAAGGCCCTCTAATATAATGCATCTTTGCATGTTTTTCACTGATATGTGCATTCCCGTGCACATTTTACCATAGTAAATGCATTTTTTAAAATCACATCACTTGATTCCAAAATCCTATGGAATATGTAATTCTCACGATTGGCTGCTTTAATCCAACAGGGAAAAGTTTCCTGCACTGGCTCAATTCCATATTTTTACAATTTCCCCAGCCTAGATGGCAAATAGCTTCTTCCTTTGAATACCTGCAAAAGCTACGGCCTGACAAAGCAAAGCCATCCTATCAACAAAGTGGGGACTTTGTAATTAATTTTCCTTAATAAACTCAAGATGGCTATCTTGCTTCTGTGATTTCAACACAAAGGTTCTGTTATTTAATTTAAAAGTTGTGCAACACCATTAATATGAGCTCAAGCGAAAGAGCACGTTCCAATTAATTCCACTTAGGTTATTGATTTTTTTTTGCAGGCTTTTAAGTCATGTCATTGCTCAGGTTAAGCAAAAACTAATAAGCTACTGGTTCTTTCACTGTCTTGTTAATAGGCAACATATGCCTTAAGATAGTAACTTACAAAATGGTAATTAAGAGCCTAGACTCAACAAATAACATAATTTTGCAGACTGAATAGAAGCTCGGTTCCAGCCCGATGAGCAAAGTGTAGTTCTTTGGTATCACTTTGTCTTGATAAAAGAAAAAGCTGAAGTGAGGAAACATTCTCTTACTATATTATCAGCAAGGGTACTGAGGATTAGAGTGGGAATTCCAAAAAGGAAGTACCGGTACTTCATGGTGGAGAAGCCTTTTTCATACAACCTTAGCAATGGACATAAAGGCATGAAGGGAAGAGCAGGATTATGCCTTCATACTCAGACTTGACACCAAACTTTGATCAGTGGTGTCCAATTTTTTTCCAAAGAGGGCCAGATTTGATGAAGCGAAGGGCCATGAGGGTTGACCAAAGGGCCAACCAGAGTTATTGACCTATTTTTATGATTGAAGTTGTTGAGCTTTTTTTATGATTTTACCCCAAAGTTCTTGAGCTTTTTCTAGGGCTTTACCCCAGGAAGTAAACTGCCACAGGAGCTGTATTAAACCAACCGGCGGGCCGTATTAGGCCCCCGAGACAGACTTTGGACATGGACCAAGGCAGGCATCTCCAAACTCGTCCCTACAGCTGTTTTGGGACTACAATTCCCATCATCCCTGACCACTGGTCCTCTTAGCTAGGGATGATGGGAGTTGTAGTCCCAAAACATCTGGAAGGCTGAGTTTGGGGGTGCCTGCACCAAGGCCTACACATTAAATCAAGAAGGGGGGGTGTTACTTGGAGAGACCTATTAAAAACCCACCTTCACCACACCACCAATTATAAGCTTTCCCTCCATAAAACCTGAACTCCCAAATACCCTCCAACATTTCTCTGATGAAAATAGGGATGTCCTATGGAAAAGGGAAAGAATCCTGGGAAAGAATCCTCTTCCCATTCCAGCAGTGAGTCTACTATATTGATGTACTGCTTTATTAGGAATTGCTTTATTCTACATATTGAAATGCAGTTGGCAGGCAATTTATAAATTAAATTGACACTGGCACATTGGCATTCACAGGTCTACAATTTATCAGTGGAGTGAAGCAGGAAGAGCTCAAGGTTGCCTTACATTCAGCTACCTAATAATAATATTGATTAACATTTTTTATTATTTATCAACTTCATAAAATTTGTACACCGCTGGATTGTAAAAAACAAAACAAAAAAACCCCTCAAAGCAGCTTACAAACAGAGAAAACAATAAAACAGAGAAAAAATTGCAACCCTACTTTAAAATCTGCAAAAGAAAAATGTTAAAGCACTAAAATCAACTCAATTTTTTAAATATCTGGATAGGCTTGTCTAAACAAGGATGGTTTTAGCAGGCGATGAAAAGAGTACCTTGAAGGCACCTGCTTGAGTTCCAAAATGCAGGTGCTGCCACATTAAACACCATTCCTGATTTTTTGGGATTTTTTTTAAAAAAACATCAATATTTTTATGCCTTTGGGTATACTGCCCTATAAGTGCATATATCGAAGATGCATTCAGAATCCAACACGTATCTTTAATGCCGGTTTGCCGCTTCCTTCCATAGTTTATGACGTGGGTGGCGCTGTGGGTTAAACCACAGAGCCTAGGGCTTGCCGATCAGAAGGTCGGTGGTTCGAATCTCTGCGATGGGGTGAGCTCCCTTTGCTCAGTCCCTGCTCCTGCCAACCTAGCAGTTCGAAAGTGCAAGTAGATCAATAGGTACCGCTCCGGCGGGGAAGGTAAATGGCATTTCCGTGCGAAGCTCTGGTTCGCCAGAAGTGGCTTAGTCATGCTGCCCACATGACCCGGAAGCTGTACGCTGGCTCCCTCGGCACATCAAAGTGCAAGTAGATAAATAGGTACCACTCTGGCAGGAAGGTAAACGGCATTTCCGTGCGAAGCTCTGGTTCGCCAGAAGTGGCTTAGTCATGCTGGCCACATGACCCGGAAGCTGTACGCTGGCTCCCTCGGCCAATAAAGCGAGATGAGTGCCGCAACCCCAGAGTTGGCCACAACTGGAACTAATGGTCAGGGGTCCCTTTACCTTTACCTTACAGAAATGAGCAATGAAGCCCTGTACCTAGATCCCTGGTTCTAGAAGTAAGCCCCGTCAAGTTCAATGGGATTTACTCCCCGGTGAGTGTGTGCAGAGTTGCAGCCTCAAAGTGAAATCCTATACATGCATATTCAGAAATATGTACAATTGAGTTCAATGGGGCCGACATAAGGAAAGTAGGTGCAGAATGGCAGCTTTAAATGCCTACATAGAAAGCATCTTTATTTGGTGCTCAAGTTACTGAAGTGCAGATCCGAGTCTCACTCAGATATGAAATCTACTCTTTCAGCAATTTTACTCAGCACTAGATGGCACTGCTAAATTTAAACTTTAACTTCTCTCTTTCTCTGTCTCTCTTTCCATATAGAGAATAGATAACTTCTGCTGCATAATCAAGACCCACCAAACAACCGAGTGAGCAATTTGTAAATGGTGGACTGTTTTCTGAAGCCTATGAAAATGCTATAAAATAATAATAATTAATAATTATTATTATTGAAAAGCATGTCAGGAAGCCTGAGTGACACCAACATAGTTGGCATTTCAACACCTAGTAAAATTCTACCTTTTTTTGCCCAGCTGTTTGTGGGATGTAAATACTCATTTGTGGGGCAGTGTGGGTGGTTTCCACGGCAGTATTTAACTGGTATTTGGATATGTTATGTTGTTGTTGTTTAGTCGTTTAGTCATGTTCGACTCTTCGTGACCCCATGGACCAGAGCACACCAGACACCCCTGTCCTCCACCGCCTCCTGCAGCTTGGTCAAACTCATGCTGGTAGCCTCGAGAACACCATCCAACCATCGTCCCCTTCTCCATCTGCCCTCAATCTTTCCCAACCTCAGGGTCTTTTCCAGGGAGTCTTCTCTTCTCATGAGGTGGCCAAAGTATTGAAGCATCAGCTTCACGATCTGTCCTTCCAGTGAGCACTCAGGGCTGATTTCCTTAAGAATGGATAGGTTTGTTCTTCTTGCAGTCCATGGGACTCTCAAGAGTCTCCTCCAGCACCTTAATTCAAAAGCATCAGTTCTTCGGCGATCAGCCTTCTTTATGGTCCAGCTCTCACTTCCATACATCACTACTGGGAAAACCATAGCTTTAACGGATATGTTATAGCATAATAGAATTGGAAGGAGCCACAAGGATCATCTAGTCCAATTCAACCCCTTGTAATGCAAGAATCTTTCGCTCAATGTGGGGCTCAAACCCACGACTCTGAGATTAAGAGGTCTCATTCTGTACCAATTGAGCTACCTGTGCTTTATCTCTTCTTCTTTGGAATGACTATGCTTTAATGGAATTTTAAGCTGATTGTTTGATGGAGGCTTGGTTAAAAATATACCAAAAAAACCCCAGGAAAATTAAAATGTAGGATGAAACCACACCAATGAGAAAAATCCCTTTAAAATAACACAACCCTCTGTTAGTGGTGTTTTCTGTTGTTTGTATATGTTCAAAGCATGCTTTCTCACCAATTTTAGGGTGAGATTTTCTGCAACCTATCAGGGTCTAGCCCATTAGGGATCAACTGAATCTGTTAACATCACAGCAACACATATGCAATTAGATGCAGTTGCTAGTTGCAGCTACTGAGGAGGAGGAGGAGGAGGGAAGAAAGTCCTGCTATTGTTGTCTCTTTGGATGTGAAGATGAGGAAATACGTATTTGCTGCCCAAACAATTGAGGGCGACTCTCCATTCGACACTAGTAGTTTTATTGCCTGCTATCCCAGAAGAGCAAAACTTTCCCTTCAGTCCAGCTCATCTGATGTATATGCAAAGCTCTGTATTAAACTGTTTTGCATACTAATAGGTTGTTAACTGTGTTAGTACAAAAACACACATTTTAAAATCTTGTAAAGCTTTTTTTTTTAATTGACCTTAGTCTTCATACCTGCCCTTGACACATCAGTAGCAGTGACTCCAAGGAAAAGGAGCGCGGTGGCAATATTATTAGCTCTACTTTAACCACAGTTTTAAGCCATTTGTTTTGACTGCCATCGACGGCTGAGATTCCTTCAATGTTTAGCAACGGCATTTCTTTACAACACATTGGAAAGCATGTGACTTAGCCATTTTGTTTGACCAAATCTGAAGCACATATTAAAGGATGCATGCCCATCTTTGTAATATGACAAATGGTATTTGTTTCCTGATGTCTGCATCTGAGAATACTCTGAACGCTGACATATCTAGAGGAGGGCAAGTTGCATACATGCATACATAATTTTATTTGTATGCCATCTTTCCACAGTTCAAACCATGCTCAAGAGGGCTTACAAGGAGTTTAGAGATTTTGTTAAAAATACATTTATAAGTTGTGTGCCTTTGTTTCTCAGTTTGATCCTTTTGGATGGTTTTGTATGTATTGCAGTATTTTATGCATTGTGACGTGCAGTTATTTTTATTGATCATAGTTCAGTTAATAATAATAATAATAATAATAATAATAATAATAATAATAATAATATATTTATACCCCACCCACTCTGGTCGACTTCCCACCGAATATTAAAAACACAATACAGTCATAACTCGGGTTACAGACACTTCAGGTTGCGTTTTTTCAGGTTGCTGACCGCTGAAACCCAGAAGTACCGGAACGGGCTACCTCCGGGTTTCGGGGGTTGCGCATGCGCAGAAGCGCTAAGTTGCACTTTAGCATGTGCAGAAGCACTGAATCGCAACCCGCGTGTGCGCAGATGCACCGCTGTGGGTTGCGAATGCTGCGGGTTGCAAACGTGCAGCCCGCACGGATCACATTCGCAACCTGAGTGTCCACTGTACAGCATTTTATTGTAAATGTGAGTGAATGACTGTTTAATTTTTATTTGCTGATGTTTTGAGAGTTAATTTTATTGTGTACTATTATCAGGGCTTTTTCCCCTAAAAAAATGTTTAGGGGTTCTCTCATTTTGACTCAAGAAAATTACAATTTTATAGTTCAAATCGGGGGGGGGGGGGGGATACAGCAAATGGACAAAAGTACGAAGGTGCACAAAATGTTTAGGGGCATGCGTACCCTTGTGTCCCCCCCAGAAAAAAGCACTGACTATTATATTCTAATGGATTATTGAATATTTATTTGATATAAGTCATTCCATGTTGAATTTATGTTTTCTTATGACTTTTTGCATTGGATCATATTATTATAAGATGATTCTCTATCACTGAGTTACAGCATTATTATTCTTAATGTTACTCACCTTCACCAGATGGTCCCAGAGTGGGAAATTGCAATATAAATTCCAGCATTAAAAACAGCTTAAAATATAATAGTTTTTGCAGGCTGGAAGCTGATAGCTGAAATCACTGGTTGAGAAATGAACTGTTTTCAGAATGTTTTAAAAATTATTATTATTACCGATGTGATTGCTGCCCTTGATTCCTTTGGGAGGAAATGCAGGTTATTAATTAATCAATGAATTAATGTCTCTGGCTTTCCTCAACAGAGGTGGGGTGGGAGTCTGCGGAAAAAGCTTTGACTTTTGCATGGGTGTATGGTAGTGTATCGTATAACAGTAAGGCTGCATTGAGACAAAACTTCATTTAATTTCCCTGACAATTCCTTATCTGATAACTTCTGCATTTTATGTGATCCTTCACATGACATTCTGAAAATTGAGTAGAATCTAGTAGAAGTTTAGCGCTAATTTCCGTGCATTTTCTAGGGGAAAAAATCCATTCGCAACTGGATTAAACCAGAAAATTGTGGGACTCTTGTGTTGTAATTTCATGTCAGGGAATTTGGGGTAGCATCCTTGTATACGGTTATTTACCACTGTTTAAAATTTAGAGAGATGTGGCAGTATATCAGTCAAGAAGCCACAGGTTCCATAAGGGAACAAGGTAGTGCAGTGGAAAAGAACGTTAGAAGTCAGGACAGACATGCTAGTATTATAAAATAATAAACCCAATGTCTAAGAGTCACATCTGTTGTTCCAAGCATTTTTTGATTCTGCCCTCCCCCACCATTGCCTGTGATGCAATGCAGTTCTTGAGCTGGAAAAACACCATCACCCTGTTAAAGTAAGAGTAGCAAAATTGCAGCTAAAATCATATATATGGCTGACACCCTTCTTTGGAAATTAAACCTTTGTCCAGACTTTGACATTCAAAAACTTTGCTTGTAGAAACTTATAGTTATAGGTGAATTAAAACATAATATTTACAATCACATGCTTATGAAAGCATAAGACTATAGTCTCTTCTTCTAACTTCCATAACAACTGTATTTTCCTCTCTTTTCAGTGCTTAGCACTCAATCTTCTGTATCTCAATTAGACCATGCCTTGCAGATCTTATAAGAGATTTCCACATTTACCCTCCCCTGCAGCATTGCTCTCTTTCTTTCAAGCAGAGAACCATCAGTCCAACACTCTATTCAACTTAGCAGTGTTCACAGTGGATTTTAAAAACACACTCATCCTGCTTCACATAAAATGGAGTCTCTCCTTCTCTAGATACCTCCCAAGTGACCAATGTTAGCCAATCACATGAGAACTACTAGAGAACGCTCTCGAATTCAGTTACCAACCAATCAAATTTAAACACAAATTAATGCATACAAGCATTTTTTCATTCCAGTGAATTAAATTACTATACTGAACACAACCTTGGTTTATTACCTCAGCCAATGGCAATTATAAGCATCTCTTTACAGCAGGGGTAGTCAACATGGTGTGTTCCAGTTACTGCTGTACCACAACTCCAATAATCCCTTATAATTGGCTCTGCTTACTAGGGTTGATTAAAAGGGATGCGGGTGGTGCTGTGGGTTAAACCACAGAACCTAGGACTTGCCGATCAGAAGGTTGGCGGTTCGAATCCCCACAATGGGGTGAGCTCCCGTTGATCGGTCCCTGCTACTGCCAACCTAGCAGTTCGAAAGCACATCAAAGTGCAAGTAGATAAATAGGTACCACTCTGGTGGGAAGGTAAACGGTGTTTCCGTGCACTGCTCTGGTTCGCCAGAAGCAGCTTAGTCATGCTGGCCACATGACCCGGAAGCTGTACACTGGCTCCCTCGGCCAATAAAGCGAGATGAGTGCCGCAACCCCAGAGTCGGCCACGACTGGACCTAATGGTCAGGGGTCCCTTTACCTTTACCTTACTAGGGTTGATTGGAGATGTTGTCCAATAACATCTGAAGAGCACTACATTAACTAAACCTGCTCTGTAGTGTGCTTAAAAAAAAAAAAAGACAAGTGTGATGGGTGGTTGGGGTATTAAGCACGCCAGTGCAAGTAGATAAATAGGTACCGCTGTGGCGGGAAGGTAAATTTTGTTTCTGTGCGCTCTGGTTTCCGTTGTGGTGTCCCATTGCGCCAATAGCGGTTTAGTCATGCTGGCCACATGACTCAGAAAGCTGTCTGTGGACAAACGCCGGCTCCCTCAGCCTGCAAGCGAAATGAGCGCTGCACCCCATAGTCACCTTGGACTGGACTTAACCATCCAGGGATCCTTTACTTTTACCTTTACAACATTTGTTTAACTGGTTTTATTTGCCTTCGGAAAGGCAGTAAAACTCAGAACTCAGCAAGAGCTGACATCCCTAGTCTTTTGGAGACACCTATAGTAGTACCCTTCAATAAACATTTGATTTCCTATTTTAAATGATTTAAAATGCAAATCTTGCAGCATGGTGAGGTTTACAATGTTCTAGCATGTGTACTGTTTTATTTGTTTATATTATTTTTGGGGGGCATACAAAAAAATAATAATGCTGTTGAGGAGGACTATGACTGGATCAAGGAATATTGTATTTTATTTTAGAGTGGGCTACAGATGTTCAAAACCTTTCCAAAGGTTGCTAATGAGTAATATGTTAATTATATTAACAGCTGCGATACTGAGTGACTGAAATGAAGAGTGGGTTCTTTGTTTTTCTCTCTTGGCATTTTGAAAGTTAACTTAATTCACTCAACTTTAATAAAATGCCATTTGCAAATAAACTACCTTTTTTTCGTTCAAGTATAATAAGAAGTAATTAGAGTGGTTCTGCAGAGAAGTTTGCTTTTCTAAATGCAAATAATGATTAAAATACATATGGATGATTAACTCCCTCCTCCTTTTTTTCTTTTTTTTAAAGAAATGTTTACTAATTAAGAAGAAGCAAACCATATTGCTTAGGGACTGGTGCTGCACTCAGGTGTTAATGGCAAAGATAACTGCACCATTTAGAGATAACCTTGAAAGAACTTTAGGATTTTGTGATTTATTTATTTTTAAGAATTATTAGCATATATTAGCACTTATTTATTTATTTATTTATTTATTTATTTATTTATTTATTTATTTATTTGGTGCAGAGGACACATAAAAGCAAATAATCTGTCATGATGCACAGCAGCAGATGTTTGAAAAGCCTGCTGCATCTTATGCAGCCTCTATGCTAGCCCATCCCCAATCTGATGCCCTCCCGATATTGCTTAACTACAACACCCATCATCCCCTACTATAGTCTGCACTGGCTTGGGACTGATGGGAGTTGTAGTCCGGATCATCTGGAGGGCAGATTGTTGAGAAAGGCTGCTCTGCAATCTTTACAAGTAAGATTTATGGGTAGAGTAGGACCTACCGTATTTTTTGCTCTATAAGACGCACCAGACCATAAGACACACCTAGTTTTTGGAGGAGGAAAACAAGAAACAAAATATTCTGAATCTCAGAAGCCAGAACAGCAAGAGGGATCACTGTGCAGCGAAAGCAGCAATCCCTCTTGCTGTTCTGGCTTCTGGGATAGCTACGCAGCCTGCATTCGCTCCATAAGACGCACACACATTTCCCCTTACTTTTTAGGAGGAAAAAAGCTGATGCTGCAGCTTCCCATGCCTCGTTTCAGAGGCCCTCTTTCACCAAGCAATAGCCTGAAGGAGCGCTTGAAACTGCTGGTAGCCTTGCAGCCTGGCTGTGTGGATGTGCTGCATAAATAAGCTTGGACTTTCACATGAGGCTTATATATACAGCCGTCACACTCTGTGCTCACAATTCGCTGCAGCCAAATGCAGATCATCCAAGTGTCCCTATTTTCCAAGGACAGTCCTGGATTTACCAAAGTTGTCCCAGTTACTGATTTGATCCTTGAAGATCCAGCTTTTGCTTTGGACACCCCTATTTTCATCGGAGAAATGTTGGAAGCCATGCCCTCCAACATTTCTCCTATGAAAATAGGGATGTCCCATTCCATAATAATAGTTTCACTAGCTACTCTGGGCGGCTTCCAACATATCTACAAACATAATAAAACATAAAATAAATAAAATAAAACCACCTTCCCTATACAGGATTGCCTTCAGATGGCCCAGGGGTCGGATAATTCCATACCCTCCCACATTTCTCCAATGAAAACAGGGACGTCCTACCATAAAGGTAAAGGTAAAGGTAAAGGTACCCCTGCCCATACGGGCCAGTCGTGACCGACTCTAGGGTTGTGTGCCCATCCCACTTAAGAGGCCGCGGGCCAGCTCTGTCCAGAGACACTTCCGGGTCACGTGGCCAGCGTGACGAAGCTGCTCTGGTGAGCCAGCACCAGCGCAGCACACGGAAACACCGTTTACCTTCCCGCTATAAAGCGGTACCTATTTATCTACTTGCACTTAGGGGTGCTTTCGAACTGCTAGGTGGGCAGGAGCTGGGACCGAAAGATGGAAGCTCACCCCGCTGCGGGGATTCGAACTGCCGACCATGTGATCAGCAAGCCCTAGGCACTGAGGTTTTACCCACAGTGCCACCCGCGTCCCATTACATCCTACCATACCCTCCAACATTTCAACAATGGATATAGGGATGTCCTAAGGAAAAGCAGGACATTCTGGGGTCAAATCCAAAACCTGGATGCCTTCTGTCTATCCGGGACTGTCCCTGGGAAATAGGGACACTTGGAGGGTCTGAGAGTGTATGGCAGAGCATCCCTATTTTCACTGGAGAAATGTTGGAGGGTATGGAGCCATGTGACCTTTGAGCCAAGGAGATATACAACATTTAGAAGACATCTGAAGGCAGCCCTATACAGTGGTACCTCGGGTTAAATACGCTTCAGGTTACATACGCTTCAGGTTACAGACTCCACTAACCCAGAAATAGTACCTCAGGTTAAGAACTTTGATTCAGGATGAGAACAGAAATCGTGATCCCGCGGTGCAGCAGCAGCAGGAGGCCGCATTAGCTAAAGTGGTGCTTCAGGTTAAGAACAGTTTCAGGTTAAGAACGGACCTCCAGAATGAATTAAGTACTTAACCCGAGGTACCACTGTATAGGGAAGTTTGATGTTAAATGTTTTGTTGTGTTTTTATATATGTTGGAAGCTACCCAGAGTGGCTGGGGCAACTCAGTCAGATGGGCAGGTGGAGAAGAAGAAGAAGAAGAAGAAGAAGAAGAAGAAGAAGAAGAAGAAGAAGAAGAAGACATCCCTCTTTTCATTGGAGAAATGTTGGATGGCATGCAAATGTGTAGGACCACAAAGAAGTCTCAGTCCATAGATTCAGGATCTCCATGTTCCTATAGGTGGCTGCTGGTGTGAACTAGGTCAAATCAGTAATGTGTCAAGGTTGTGCTTCATTGCCAAGGTGTGAGGAAAATATAGCTCTGGTTTTGGCTACAGCAACCGCCATGCCATCAGCCCTCTCAGACCCCCTCTGTAATGACAATGCCACCAGGGCATGCAGGTGGGCTGGCCTCCTAATTTTCCAACCCCTTAGGTATTTGAATTCTGTTGGTGGTGGTGGTGGTGGTGTTTAGTCGTGTCCAACTCTTCGTGACCCCATGGACCAGAGCACGCCAGGCACTCCTGTCTTCCACTGCCTCCCGCACTTTGGTCAAACTCATGTTATTAGCTTTGAGAACACTATCCAACCATCTCGTCCTCTGTCATCCCCTTCTTCTGGTGCCCTCAATCTTCCCCAACATCAGGGTCTTTTCCAGGGAGTCTTCTCTTCTCGTGAGGTGGCCAAAGTTACTGTTGCATTCTGTTACAATTCTTATATTTTCATGGTGTTTCTTTCTATCCTCTCTATGCCTTTGAACGCCTAATGCTGGATTGGTTATACAAGTGGGATATTAATATCCACCCACTTGCTTAGAGTAAGCGTTTTGCTGCAGTTTGCGTCTTAAAAGTGTGAATGAAATAATTAAATGTTTTTATGGCCTGATATCAGCAATTTGCTTAGTCAGATCTCCATGAAGATGAAAGCTGTTTGGGAACCTAAACATAATTATTTTATAATACAAAACAGAATCTCTCCAATCTTAGTAAAACATACCAATTTTGTGTACTCTCTGCTAAACTCTGATGTTCTGCTAATCACTTCATAAATATTTAGCTTTGGGAAATAGCCTTAAAAAACCCAACCAACAACAAGGAGTTGGTACTTGCAACCAGGGTTTTTAATAGCTCATTAAAGAATGAAAAGAAATAAAATGGAAAGAGAATAGGAGAATACAATGTTTTCCTTTATTAGGTTCCACTTGTAAACATTTACTTTTCCATACTGTGAAATGATCATCGCAGTTTGCATATGTTTTGGATCTACACTGACACTGGTTTCATAAAATGTATGGATGCAGGCAGGCATAGATATAAAACTCTTTGTTTTGTCAAAAAAATTTAGTAAATATATGGAAAAAAATAGTTCCAAGCAGATTCAATATAAATAAAATATATCAAAAACATTTTTAAAGCATACAAAGCAATAAATGGGCACGTGGAGTAACAGCTTAACATGGGGAAAGAATTAATAAAAAGCAAACAGAATAAATTTTCACTGACTCAAAATATTACTTGTATCTGCTTCAGGAAATGAAATGATAGCCAATGTTCAAATTGCTATTAACTGGAGATGTAAGATTGCTCATTAACATGATGTGCTTGTTGAAACCAGTTGATGGAGATCCCATTTTGATACACTTTGAAATTCAGCAGCAGTGAGAAATAACTCCTGACAGTGGAGTGGTTTAATACATGGCATAATAATAATAATAATAATAATAATAATAATAATAATAATAATATAAATAATGGACCCAGTGGAATAATATAATTAGTGATACAGTGGTGCCCCGCAAGATGAAAATAATCCGTTCTGCGGGAGCCTTCGTCTTGCAGGGATTTTCGTCTTGCAGAGCTCTGCTATCAGCCGATCAGCTGATAAGCGGTAAAACAGCTGATAAGCGGCTTTTAGCGGCTTTTAGCGCTTAGCGGATTAGCGGATAAGCGGCAATTTAGAGATAAGGAGCTTAGCGCCTTTCAGAAAAGGCAGAAAAAAAATGGAGACCACGAAAAAAAAATTGTTTTGTGAGTAAGCCCCATAGAAAAAAAAGTCTTGCGAAGCAGAAAAATGTCGGAAAGCCCTTTCGTCTTGCGCGTTTTTCGTTTAGCGGGGCATTCGTCTAGCGGGGTACCACTGTATCTTGAATATATAGCATATCCAGATCTGTGGAAAAGAGCACCAGAGATGGGGAAAGGACCATTTATGCCCATGCTTATTTCCAGTATACCTGAAGGAGTGTCTCCACCCCCATAGTTCAGCCCGGACACTGAGGTCCAGCGCTGAGGGCCTTCTGGTGGTTCCCTCACTGCAAGAAGTGAAGCTACAGGGAACCAGGCAGAGGGCCTTCTCGGTAGTGGCGCCTGCCATGTGGAACACCCTCCCATCAAGGAAATAAACAACTCTCTGACTTTTAGAAGACATCTGTAGGCAGCCCTGTTTAGGGAAGTTTTAAAGGTTTGATTCTATTTTTAAATACTCTGTTGGGAGCCACCCAGAGTGGCTGAGGAAACCCAGCCAGATGGGTGGGGCATAAATAATAAATTATTATTATATTATTATTCCTCCCAGTAAAGATTGAAGTAGAATTCAGTAATATGTCTCAGCATGGTAGGAGTGGTATATGCACTAGCATACAATTGAAAGACCTCATTTTTATATAACAAGATCCTAAACTGCTACATGAGCAATATAGATTGCTGCCATCATCTGCTTTTGCTCTTTTCTATTTCATATGTGATTGTCTTTCTAGTATTTATGCAGCTAAGGCTTAATCATTCTTGGAAGCAAGTCGTGTAGTGGGCTTACTCCCAGGTAAGGATGTGAGATAAGTTAGTGGGACAAGTAAGGCAAACAGATGAAAAATATTTTTGGTAGTGATGTTATTGTTAGTGCTCCGAGAGAGTTACTTTGATTCACCATTCCAAAACTCTCTTTTTAAAAATATTGAACATAATGTATTTGTCTTTTAAAGGATACTATAAATTGTAATCAACAATCCCAAGTAATTCCATTTTGATGGAAGGCGTTGGTCAAATGTAACAGTTTTTTACATTGTTGACAACAGAATGAGAACATGTCAAGCAAAGCTAGTTCTGGTTTCTGGAACAAACTTTAAACTCGAAATAGCAATACACTTGGGTTTTCACTGCTTGCAAAGAAGTTTCTGTTGATGAAAGGTGTGTGTGTCATTAGCAACGGTGTTAATCCTATGATGCAAGTGATCCACACCTGACCTGTACAAAATGGAAAGGGCAATCTGTTATTTCTCTGTCTTGGTATATATTTTTTTGCTGGAGAGTTTCTGCAAATAGCAGAGCAAAGAGAAGAAGAAAAAGAGGCAGCTTGGTTTCCCTTTGAATTGGAAAATCCTCAGATCTAAAATTATTTACCTTGATATGTGCTTTAGAATTTTTATAAATGGCTTTGATTGCCCTAAAGGAACATGGTCTCAGTTGCATAACTTTCAACATTTCAAGAAGAAAAGTTCCCTCTAGGCAGTTGAATGTCTTCTTAGCATCTAAGGAAAGAATTGCCAGAGGGGGGTGTGTGTGTGTGCGCACGCACACATCATTTACATTAACGAACTAATCTGAGAACTCTTTACACGTTGTCAGCTATTTGGCGGGACGGCTGATCTTCTTTTGCATAAAGTCCAAAAAAAATCTATCGAGTGTTTGAGGGATGTTAAAAAATGTTGCAATTCTCATTAAGGAAGGAAATGGGATGAGAGGATCTTTAAAGTAATGTCCTTCCATGTTTGATATTAGACTGTTTCTAGCTTCCTTCCATGGATCAGGTGTGGTATTGTACCACTGAACTAATTCTCCAACCAGTGAATCAAAATGCTGGCATCAAAGCCAACCTCTGATAGGGGAGTATTTTTCACAGACATAGGCAAATCATTCTGTTGTTTCTGATCTGTGTCAGTTTCACATAGATCTCTTGGGTCTCTTTCCACATTGATCTGCCATTTCTTTTAAATCCACACAAAAGTTCACATTTCAATTTATGTTTCTAAACATATGTGTGTGTGTGTGTGTGAAAATACACAAAATATATTTTGATCACTTTAGGGAGTAATTCTATAGCAAGATCCATTGGAATGAGCTGGTTAGGATCCAGTAGCTCTCCAGCTGAGCCAGGAGATTCCCAGTACAGTCAAGCTATGATAGCTTAACTCCTTCATCTTTGGTTTATCCAGATATATGCCAGCATTTCTCCACATCTTAGCTTAGCCAGAACCCAACTAGTTGAACTCAGTGGATCTGAAAGTGGCCTAAATCCTGAAAAGGCGGTATTCCGAGGACATAGTGGGGACAGGACCAGAGAGGGGGGACCTAGGCTGGATCCTAAGCCTGTTCCACTTGGTCATGTGGTCTGGCAACCTGGCAATAAAACACTATTTTAAATGCTTGTTTCCCCCCCTCAGAGCAGCAACAGTCCCACTGCTGAATGGGGTTTGGATCTGGTTAACCTTATGCTGGCTGAATTTACGCCAAGTTCTTGTACATGGAATTGTTCCCTTAAGTTGCTGAGAATTGTCTGCAACACTCCACCTGGAAAGCAGGTAGGTTAGTGATGGGTAAGCTAGAGAGGTCACTCTCAGAGCTGCCCTACCCATTACACGGGGTGAGCACCCTGCCCAACTGCTGCCTCAGAAGCAACCCAGGTAAGAATTGCTCCCTCTGCACACTAATGCACTACACACAAGTAACACATGCACTTTTTTCACTGAAAAGTACTTTGCAGTATAGCCTGGGTGCATTTCAAGACTAGTTGACCAAAATTCTCAACGCTCTGCCACAATGTTTTGATCTATGACTTTGCAGCCTACATGCCAACAGAGGACCATTTTTAAAATCCCTCTTTCATAAAATGCACATTTTAAGTAAGTTAAAGCTTGTTGAACTGTCTGGGTTCCCCACTGTTCTAGTTAATGTTTAGCTTCAAGTAATTTCCCATATACATCTTCAGCATTAGTACATTTATATTAGGTTTGAAATGTAACATTTCCCCGAGAATACTTTTCCTCTCCCTCATTTTATTGCAGCTGCTTCTCTTATTAAACTATCTCTGCTAAAAGCCTTAAGCAGACCCCAGACCATTTGAATTGTTACTGCAGGGGTAATATTTTTAAATGTCTTGAATTTTAAACATCTTGAATTCTTCTTTAAGTGTCTCAACAGCACTTAGTCATTGCTTTCATAGACCAGTCTTGATCATCAATATCACAATGCACCTATGTGGAATTTGACTGTACTATTTTCATACTCCAGTCTCAAAACACAAAGACAGCGGTTCTCACTTGAAAGCAAGGAAGAAATCTTTATTCAGACTAAGAATATATATATCCTTTTTATTAATTTTTCATTTCACATAAACAAACAAAATACAATAATACTCCATAATCATATAAACACTTTCTTTCTTGATGCTCTACCGAGTGCTGACTTCCCTCCCTCCCTTCAGCAGGTTTTCTTACTTCAATTCCCTTCAGCAGTTCCTTAGTAATATCCAGTCCACATCATAAGATTTATTTCAGTCCTGCTAACGTCTTCAAATTTCTACAGTTATTACTTATATAGTCCACAAATTTACTCCAATCCCTTTGGACCCTTGTTTCCTCCTGGTTGCAGATCCTATAGGTCAGTTTTGCTAATTCCACATAATCTACCATTTTCGTCTGCCACTCCTCCACTGTTGGTAATTCCTGTACTTTCCATTTTGGGGCTAACAAGTTCTAGCAGCAGTCATGGCATACATAAATAGTCTTTGGTCTGTTTTTTTTGTATTTCCTCTCTCATCAAGCCCAGCAAAAAAGCTTCTGGCTTTTTTGGAAAGGTATATTTGAACATCTTTTTCAGTTCGTTCAGACTACGAATTATATAGGCTCAGCGGCAAGTATAGGATCCAACTGTTGTCATACAACCCCTGCTAAGCTTTTAAAGATTAGTTGGGGTGAATGCACTCGTGGAGCTCTGTCACCTATTCTGTCTTGATCAGACCACATCTGGAGTACTGTGTCCAGTTCTAAGCACCACAGTTTAAGAAAGATATTGAGAAGCTGGAATGTGTGCAGAGGAGGGCAACCAAGATGATAAAGGGTCTGGAAACCAAGTCTTATAAGGAACATTGGAGGGAGTTGGATATGTTTAGCCTGTAGAAGAGAAGGCTGATTGGTGACATGATAGCCCTCTTGAAATATCTGAAGGACTGTCACATAGAAGATGGATTAAGCTTGTTTTCTGCTGCTTCAGAGGACAGCACCCGAACCAATGGGATCAAATTACCAGAAAGGAGAAAAGAGCTGTTTGACAGTGGAATGGACTACCTCAGAATGAGGTGGACTCTCCTTCATTGAAGGAGGCTGTATGGCCATCTGTCAGAGGTTCCTTAGCTGTGATACATACATTGCAGGGGTTCAAACTAAAGGGCTCTTAAGATTCCTTCCAACTCAACAATTCTTTGATTCTATGATGGTTGCATGTGTAAATGCACACTCCATCTGGGTTGCTGCATCTGATCCCAACTTCAGAGGTCTTGTTCTCAGTGACAACACTGTGTCCTGATCCTCTGAGTCTACATCCTTTGCCACCTCTTTCTGCTTAGCTCCTCCTCTGGCTTGTCAAAGTCCTACCCCTTCCCAAATGAGAGGAAGGATGGCATATCTTCTACCTCTCTAGCATCTAGATTCACAAGGGGAGAACTTCTATCCCTGGGTGGCAGTCTTCAAACCTCCTTGCTTCTTCTTCTTCTTCTTCTCCTTCCTCTTCCTTTTCTACCTGCTGCTGCCAACTCATGCCAGATCCTGATGAAACAGAAGGACCCATGACAACTGTGGGACTAATATTTCGGTTATGCTAGAGCAGTTATAGCTTTAATCCATGCAAGGGTAATGTTTGCTTCTTTGAGAAAAGAATACATTCTTTCAGTTGTTTTGGTGTTGTACATTATACACACACACACACACACACACACACACACACGTTGTATGTTCTTTACATGAGCATTTAATGAAGCCCCGGCTATTTCTTTGATCAGTACATTTCCTTGACCTATCTGATTCAGCTTTAAGGACACACAGTTTCAATCATCTTCAGTTCAAATATATCATCAAACTATATGTTTCCCATATGAAGCTCCAGTGAAGCCTTCAGATCGTTTCTTTGATTAGTCAATTTCCCTGTCCTATTTAATTCAACTTCAAGTACCCCTTCCAAACACCATCAGTCAAAACACTGTTTGCACAAAAGAACTCATTTTCATAAGAACTCCACCTCTTATTGATTAGATGCATATACCGAGCCCATTGCCTAGGTGTGATTGTCTAGTCACAGTATATTCAATTAGGGAAACGTGTTGAATTTTGCATTATAGAACTATTGTCACTCCACATTTTGAAGACCCTGGAGCTATGGATTTATTTATGAGCTGCAACCCTTAAGGGGGAAAGCCACAGGTAGAACATCTGCTCTGCCTGTTGAAGGCTCCAAGTTCAGTCCTCAACAACTCCTGGTAGAACTCCGAGAGACACCCTACTTGATATCATGGAGAGCCTCTGCCGATAATACTAAGCAGGTAATATAAGGCAGTTTTCTAGCAATGGTATGAAAAGCCTCTTTTAATAACTGCTGATAATGGAATGTTGGCCCAAGGCTGAGATCAGTGATTAGGATTTGGGTGGTATGAATAGATTTTCCCTTTGTGTTCATTATATCTTTTCTATTGGTATTATTTCTATTGCTAGGCAGGTGTAACATGGTACCCTTTGAGATTCTGCCCATCAGCCTGGTTGATGTGACACGTGAATGTTTCTTTTGGACAGCCCCTCTGGATAGTTGTACATTTGGTCCTTGGCCTTCAGACCTTTATCACTTTGGCACAAATGAATTCTGGTGTGTTTGTGTGTGTGCGTGTGTGTGTGTGTGTGTGTGTGTGTGTGTATATATATATATAACACAAAACAGACCATCTCCTGTGAACTCTTACAGACATACAACATTTTCTGCAGAAGGGTTCTGCTAGTTTAATGCAAAGCTCTCTTGTGGGATACAATCGACATTATTGGCATAGCTTCGAAGAGCTGATATGAAGAACTTTAGTTCCACTCCCCAGCTACTCTTTTGGTCTATGTCTCAAGGCTATCTGTGTTTTCAACCTGTAGTTGTATTTGCTCTGACATCTCCTCTCCTTGCTTATCTTTTTGGTTTCATCTCCCAGCATAGCTGAGCATCCTTTCTGTCTCAGAGGTAATTTCTACTGGTTTGAAGCCTTGGCTCATCTAGTGTACTGTCTGTTTTTGTTTCTTGCTCTGTAAATGTTGAGTGCTAAATTTTTCTAAGGCACAGGGAAATATTATGTTGCCCCCCCCCCCCCCGCCCAGAATAAGGGCTCTTTCTTCCAGTAGAATTAATTTATTTATTCAGTATTGTGGAACTCTGTTGAAAATAATAATAATAATAATAATAATCCTTAAAAAAAAGAATTAGTTTTGAAGCTGGCATGTGGTTCATCCAGTGATGCCTTCTAAATTCTAGGCAGATGTTTTCCCAACCCTGAAACCTGAGATCCTTAATTGAAGTGTCAGGATTTGAACTTGTAGCCTTAAACAAAGTCTGTTCTCTACCAAACTATGACCTGAGCTGTCTCCAAAATGTTTACTACCTTCCTAATCTCAGGATTTAAGCTTCTGGTGGGTCTTGAACTTCTGTTGGATTGGGACCAGGCTGCATAAGACCACCATGTTCTAATATTCAGCTCTCATATTCTGAGCATTAACATTTACCCTTTTTATGTTCTTTAACAATAACTTGGGACTGCTCACTACTGGAATGTCCAGAGCAACCAAGCCCACAAAACTTGTGAACCAGCCCAGCATGTTGATCATGCATTGGCACCTTCTGACTGTTTGTCAGTCCCTCTATTTCTTTGGCCCACAGCAGGGAGGGAAAAATAATAACCAGGTGTATCAAGCCCTTGATGAACCACCTAATCAGTCTTTCCTGATCACTTTTAGTGTGTTATGTAGGGGGTAAGTCAACTTAGGTTTACAGTAGAACTAAAAGATGTGATATAAATGGCTAGGCCTACAAGAAAATGTTGATCCAGCTTTTAGAGAACTGTGAAAATACCCTCACAAAGATGGAGATGGTATTAATTCAGCACACTCATTGGCCTCTGTGTGCTCACTGAGATTTCCCCAAGAACATCAGTAGAGTTCTGCTGGATCACACCAAAGGTCTAACTATATTCTAAACCACCCTGGAACCTTAGGGTGAAGGTGGTTAAATAGTGACAACAATGATGATGTCATATAGTCCTGCATCCTATTTCCAGGTAGACTCGGAGAGCTTACTGTACACAACCACAACTAACCCAAGCAGATGATCTGGCACTTATCTTTCTTCCCCCCTTGGGTTCTTTGGATGCATTTAGCACATACTGCAAGCAGAAGTTTATCTGAAAATTACCGTATTTTTTGCTCTATAAGACTCACTTTTTCCCCTCCTAAAAAAGTAAGGGGGAAAGTGTATGCGTCTTATGGAGCGAATGCAGGCTGTGCAGCTATCCCAGAAGCCAGAACAGCAAGAGGGATTGCTGCTTTCACTGCACAGCGATCCCTCTTGCTGTTCTGGCTTCTGAGATTCAGAATATATTTTTTCTTGTTTTCCTTCTCCAAAAACTAGGTGCGTCTTGTGGTCTGGTGCGTCTTATAGAGCGAAAAATTCGATATTCCAATACTAAGATTGTTATTTTTTGGCAGACACAGCCCTAGGTATAAATGTACTTTTGATCAGCAAGTTATAGAATAAGTTCATTCATTTAAATATTTGGGTGTTCTGCTCAGCAAATCTCTTTCAATGAAATAGTATATTGAGACGGTGCTTTGTTTCCACACTAAATCACAGAAAACTATAGGGGCATTGATGAAGTTTTCTTTTATAACAAGGGAGGACAGCTGACTGAATCCACCCTAAAGTTTTTCCATAGCAAAGTGATCACTCAAATGCTCTATGTTGTTGAAATTTGGAAATATGACCAGTTTCATTAAAGCTTGGAAATTGTGCATAATATTTTGTTCCTGAAGACTGTACTCCCTCCCATCAGGAATTTCCACAGAATCTGGTTGGTAATCAGTTAAGTGTGAGCTCATTTAAATTATATCAGGCAAAGTGCAATTCTGTCAACTGATGGTTTTCCTGCATTGTGCTATATGGAATGGGTAACAACAAATTTTGGAAATCAGTTCTTCAAAATCTTTTAGATAGTTATTATTTCCCAGAGGTGAATGTTGCCTTGGGCCTGGACAAGAGACAATTTCAGAGGCTGCTTTAAAAAGAAGAAGAAGACAAATCCAGAAGGTACTTGCATCAAATTAGGAACTCCAAATATTCTCTGTGATGTTCTCTTTTGAAAACAGAGATTTTAGAGCTAGTTATCTAATGAAGCTCATGCCTGTTTCCTTATGAAATGCTTTTATTGAGCTGTGATTTCAAGTGATGCCAACTACAGTCCTCAACAGTCACTATAACAAGAATGCTTGCAGATTCTGTATTTGTGGCCAATATCAGGTGTAAGACATTATTCACTATCTGTTAATCTGTCCTTTGTATAGTGATCCAAGAGAGATTTTCGAAACCTTTGTTGACATATGGAAGCAGGAATACCTTCCTAGAAACAGTTGTTTCTTTTGAGTGACACTAACAGCTTTGTGACGCATAAAGCAGCTCTTTTTGAGAGAGTTTAGAGAGAGTTAGATAGTATTACTAGTAGATAGTAGATAGATAGTATTACTATAAATGGTTTTGGAGAGTCTCAGGTTAAATCAGAGTTAGCTCACTACACATCTGATTTTTCTTCTTTTATACAGTGGTGCCTCGCAAGACGAAATTAATTCGTTCTGTGAGTTTTTTCATCTTGCGAATTTTTCATCTTGCGAAGCACGGCAACTGCACCTCTTCAAGCAATGCACCCTGGGTATTAACGGTTTTAAGAAAAAGGAAACAAACTTGCAAGACATTTTCGTCTTGCGAAGCAAGCCCATAGGGAAATTCGTCTTGTGAAGCAACTAAAAAAAACAACAACGAAAAACTCTTTCGTCTTGTGAGTTTTTCATCTTGTGAGGCATTCGTCTTGCAAGGTACCACTGTATTTTTCTTCTTTTCTTCTTTTTATATTATTGATGTTATTATTACAGTCATACCTCGGGTTACAGACGCTTCAGCTTGCGTTTTTTCAGGTTACGGACCCGCCGAAACCCAGAAGTACCGGAATGGGTTACTTACGGGTTTCGGGGTCACGCATGCACATAAGTGCTAAATCGCGCTTTGCACATGCGCAGAAGCACTGAATTGCAACCTGCGTGGGTTGTGAATGCTGCAAGTTGCGAACCTGCATCCCGCATGGATCACGTTCGCAACCCGAGTGTCCACTGTACTATGTTTGTATATTCTGCATTATAATTGTTATAATTGTCATGTAGTGGTACCTGCCCTCTGGAACGCCTTCCCACCAGATGTCAAAGAGAAAAACAACTACCAGACTTCTAGAAGACATCTGAAGGCAGTCCTGTTTAGGGAAGTTTTTAATGTTTAATAGACTATTGTATTTTAATATTTTGTTGGAAGCCGCCCAGAGTGGCTGGGGAAACACAGCCAGATGGGTGGGGTATAAATAATAAATTATTATTATTATTACCTTTTGCTAGCACAATAAACCCACTGAATAATAATAATAATAATAATAATAATAATAATAATAATAATAATAATTTATTATTTGTACCCCGCCCATCTGGCTGGGTTTCCCCAGCCACTCTGGGCGGCTTCCATAGAAACCAAAAATACAGTAAGATATCACAGATTAAAAACTTCCCTGAACAGGGCTGCCTTAAGATGTCTTCTGAATGTCAGGTAGTTATTTATCGCTTTGACATCTGATGGGAGGGCGTTCCACAGGGCGGGCGCCACTACCGAAAAGGCCCTCTGCCTGGTTCCCTGTAGCTTTGCTTCTCGCAATGAGGGAACCACCAGAAGGCCCTCGGCGCTGGACCTCAGCGTCCGGGCAGAATGATGGGGGTGGAGACGCTCCTTCAGGTATACTGAATGACTGAAATAGCATCCTTTTCTCCTGATAATGCAGTACACCAGGTCAATGGTGAATGGATAGGCAACAGCATCAGCCTTGATGTCTTTCTGTGACATCTGTATGCCCTAGTAGTCTATGCCTCTGCAAGCGCCAGAAAGGCTCAGATATTATTGTGCTGGGGGACAGAGCCAGTACGTTGCACATAATCCTATGCATTTTTACTTGAGACTGAGGTCTCTGGAATCTACTTGTAGTAAATAGTCAAGTATTTGGGATGTTAGCTGTTCAGGCATTCCCTACTCTCAAATGTCATCAAGAATTATACACGGGAGTGAGGGAAGCAGTGGACTGGCTGAAAAGCTATGCTAGCTCTGACAACACAGGGTTGGAAGCCATGGGTTGTCTCCAGCAAAGTCAGAAATAAATTTACCAGCCACAGTAATCTCTTGTCAGCCTTCCCAGGCTTCACTGGTGAGGAGCACCCTAACACGAACCCCAGTGATTAGGTGGAAGCTATCACTGAATGCATCTCTTCCACCATAGTCAACAAGAACCCCCCAAAATAGCATGTTTGAGGGATGACAAAGTGTGGGTCAGAACAGGCACTGGATTCACTGACCATAGTTTAGGATTGCAACCTAAGTTAATCGTGCCCATTTCTTTCATTGACTCTGCTCCGAGTAGGACTGGTGTTGGATACAATCCAATGATTTGATTCTTCCACCCATACCAAAACTATAAGGCCCCAAATCTGTGTATTCAAACTTTCCAGATCTTGAAATAAAATAAAATCTAGTATGTGGTGGAAGAACTCAGTGCAGAAACTGATTTTCACCGAAGTTGTGCAGCTAAAGGAAGAAAAATATCATGTAGTCTTGACAGCAAAATAACCGAACCAAGTTTGTTTTTTGAGGGGGGGGGAATGGTTGGTTGGCAGTCCTATGTATATCTAACTTGTTCCTGCAGCTGGAAGGATCTCTTGACATGTACATCTATGCTCAAGGCCAATTTTGTAACTGATGTCTAAAAACACTTGTTCCTTTTATAAGGGAAGAGTCAGTAGTTTCTGAGCAATAGCTCCGAACAAAACGTGAAGGGAAATCCCTGGGCAAATTAAGTAGCCTTTTGTGTGTATGTCAACAAGGAAGCACTTCCAGACATTGCAAAGGCAACGCCAGAGCAATTCCATGTTTTGACAACTAAGTTGTTAAACATGGAGCTGCTCTGTTACTCGCTGTTTGTGGCTTTGTTGGTTTTTTGCATTAATAGAATAGGGAGTGCTCTACCTAGTCGTTATAAACTGCACACATTGTGCTAGAAAAGGCACTAGAGAAAGCTGGCTACTCCTTTCAAAGTAGGCTTTGTGGGCTAATCCTAACATTCAGATCATACTGTGAATCAGTGCTTTCCCCCCCAGAAAAATAGGTGCCGGAACTCACCGTGAAGTTCTAGTTACAGGTAGGTAGCCATGTTGGTCTGCCGTAGTCAAAACAAAATAAAAAAAATCCTTCCAGTAGCACCTTAGAGACCAACCAAGTTTGTTATTGGTATGAGCTTTTGTGTACATGCACACGAAAGCTCATACCAATAACAAACTTAGTTGGTCTCCAAGGTGCTACTGGAAGGATTTTTTTTTTATTTTGTGTCACCGTGAAGTTGTTACAGTAAGTCGTCAGGTGACTCGGGGCAGCCCTGAACACACGCCAGTTTGACAACAGCCACGTTCACCACTTGTGGAGGTGCTAAAGACTATGGACACTGAGGTCCAGAGCAGAGGGCCTTCTGGTGGTTCCCTCACTGCGAGAAGCCAAGTTACAGGGAACCAGGCAGAGGGTCTTCTCAGTAGTGGCATCCACCCTGTGGAACGCCCTCCCACCAGATGTCAAAGAGAACAACAACTACCAGTCTTTTAGAAGACATCTGAAGGCAGCCCTGTTTAGGGAAGCTTTTAATGTTTGATGCATTACTGTATTTTAATATTTTGTTGGAAGCCGCCCAGAGTGGCTGGGGAAGCCCAGCCAGATGGGCGGGGTATACCGTAAATAAATTATTATTATTATTATTAATATTAATATTATGGCAAACTGTCTCCCTAGATAGTTTGGGGGTCACCCCTGGTTCTGGTGAAGGTCAAATAAATGTGTCCCCATCTCCTTCATTCTCTTATTTTCAGGAGGATGGCTAGGGCAGCTCAAAAGGGTCCTCATGCAAACATGCACATGTTCAAGGATAGAGGCCTAGCTGGAATGCTTGAAGTCCACTTCTGCTACACAGAAGACAGAATGAAGAAAGAAAAAAACAAATTGGCCCTGCCCAATAGCTTGGCCCATTGCAGCTAGGAGTGGCTAGGAACTAGGTGGAGCCATAGATCTAAAAAAGTGTAGACTCACTCATGCTGGCCAGCTTCTGTTTCAACTTGAAATGTTCGTTTGGGGCTTCTCAGAGGTGTGTAAAGGCAGTAAGTGGGCAGGGGGACCAATGGCATCTACCTGTGAGGTGCTGGAGCTGCACTCCAGCACACTCAGGCTGGAAGAAGAAAAAATCACTGCTTTGAATAATCATATGAACTCATCTTCTGAAATTCTGCGAGAAACGAGCTGTAATGTTGCCATTCGAGGCAGAATGAATGCAAGCAAAAAAGTAAAAATCTCCTTGCATTCATTCTGCCTTGAATGCAACATTAAATCTTGTTTCTCGCAGAATTTTAAAAGATGAGTGAAAAAAGGTCTATGCAAAGGTGATCAACTAAAAGCTTGCAGCTGGCAGGGGGCTAGCTAATAGAGTGAGGAAGCATTAGGTAGAGAAGATATAATGGATAAATGTTAGTGGCTGCCAAATGTTTTGTTACCTATCTTCCTTTGTATAACAATGCTGTTTTATACCTGCTGGGTTAGTGCTTTATGGAAATCTTACAAAAGAGCCTGGAGGGGGTGGAAATCAAGAGATGGAACAAGTACAGCCAAACTGCTTTGCTCAGCTGGAGAAGAAGGAATTTTTTTAAAAAATAAAAATCTGTTTTTTGGTGTTGTTGTCATTGTCACTAAGCTTGGTCGCCTTTAAGTGCTCAGTACACAGCTGTCGATTTCCACTGACTGTCATCACTGCAGCCCAAAGCATCAAGGTTTTTTCTCCCTGAGTATTGCTGCATTTTTGCCAAGCGGAAAAACAACAGCAGCGAACCATGCTGATCTGTACCTGTTCAGAAAAGGCCTTTCTTCTGTGAACCCAGAACTGAAACTTCAGGGCAAAGGTTTTGTTTAAAAAGTTTGATAAAAACCCAGATGAACGTTTATTTTGTATTGTGCATGGTATATTTTATACCATGTTTCATTACCAAAGCCTTGCGGCCACTAACAACCATATACAGTGGTACTTCTGGTTATGAACGGGATCCGTTCCAGAGGCCCGGCTGCATCCCGAAAACTTCGTAACTGGAGGCACCCTTCTGCGCATGGCATGCACGTGGCATGACTGAGCGCTTCTGCGCATGCACACTGAGTGCTTCTACACATGTGCGCATGGTGAAACCCAGAAGTATACCCTTCCAGGTTTGTTGTGTTTGCAACCCAAAGTTTACGTATCCAGAGGGATACGTAAGCAGAGGTACAACTGTATATATGTCAGGGACTGGGCAAAGGTGGGATGGTGGAGACTGCCTCCCCAGCCTGACCCTTCCAGAGAAGAAGACAGCTCAGAATTACAACAGGGGTTTGAGGGAGAACACAGTTCAGAAGCAGATGAGAGGAAAAGTTGGGGGATAATGTGAGAGGAGGAAGAAGAAGCACCAGAGGAGAGACAGCTGACAGACTCAGTGTCTTTAGAAAGTATTCCAGACCCCCCTTCCAGAACCCAGTGAGCCTTGGAAGTAGGAGAGCAGAGAGCTCAGAGGCAGAGGACACTTCTCAGCACCTGTAGTGATGATGCATGAAGAGAGAGGGAGGGGTGGAGACTTACCCGGGGCAACACCATTATTCCAAGAGGCTGCATTTCCAAGGCTCTCTCTGTGAATATTGAATAAAAAGCAGTTGGTAAGAACTTTTCCTTGTCTTATCCTTTCCTGGTAACCTGCTGTGGGGTTGGTTCCTCGGCTACCTGACAATATACCTCTGCTATAGATGTCCATTTTTTATAATTCCATTTCTTTTATTTTTGTGATGTTTAAAAATAAATACTTTTTTTAATTGCAGAAGCCATTAGTTGACTCCAGTCCCGAATTATTATATCAATAATAAGAAGAATATAAAATGCATAAAAAACAAACTACAGGTTTAAAAAACAGCTAAAACAGGAGAAGTATTACCAGTATTATGTAAAAGCAGCTGAGACAGTAATTCTGGAGGAGAACGAAACCATAAGAGCAACCAGAGCTGAATCCACACGGAAATAAAAAAAATGATGTGAAGATGGGTTTTTAAAAAATAATAATAAAAAAGTTGGAAAGTATATATGGAATTTGCCATTAGCTCATCAACGCCATCTAGTGTCACATTTGTATAATGCACTTAAAACACAGCTGTATAGCTGAGTCCCAGGTGCCATTCATAGCTCCAGAGAACAAGATGAACTTTGCATGATGCCTAAAAGGTTAAAAGAAGGTACCTGGTGAGCATTGACTTCGGTGGAAGTTCCACAAGATGGGCATCAGTATAGGGGACACTGTATAGGGGACACCTGGAGAAGACATTCCAGAGAAGCTCTTCTCAAGCAGTCAAGTTCATATAGAAGAAAACAGTTCTTCAGCTACCAGGATCATTCATGGCTTTGAAGTACAGTGACCATGTGTCCTTTTTTGGAAAGGCATAACTGGCCACCCTGCTTTAGTCAGAACCAAGCTCTGTTAAATTCAAAGGAGCTTACTCCCAGGAAATTAACCACAGGATTACAACCATGCTGAGCTTGATAAACTGGGTATCAAGAGATACACTACTGCTCTTTGGGGTATGTGTAATAACGGATCAACATAGCAATATAATTTGGAGCAGCTGTTTTTTTGGAACATGGCTATGGATTTGTCTTGGGAGGGTGACAATGGTGGCTTTCACAATGAGCTCTTGTAAGCAGAGGTAGGATGGCCATCCATCATGGATGCTTCAGTTGAGATTCCTGCATTGTGGGAGATTGAACTAGACGACCCTTGGAGTCCCTTCCAAGTCTACAATTCTAGGATTCTACATTTACTGTGGATCTGCCATTTGTCAGATTGCAGCGTTATGGCTGGCCTGTTCTATGTGCAGTTACTAGATGTTATCCACCAGCAACATAGCAATTCACAACAAAGCTGCAAAGATGCTAATTATGTTATCGGGGTTAATGTCCCAGTTGCTACATTTATTCTACTTTGAACATTGTTAAGTAAGTCGCTGGATTGCTGCTGTGCAGGAACGAGATACTGACTAGCTTGTGTGAATGCGAGCAGCAGTGTCACGGTGACCATCTTAGCAGGGCTATAATTGCATGTCACTTTGTATTTGTCCGCAAATTATTTTTTAAATATTTTTTTGCCAGAGTTCTTCTTATCTCATGCTGGTGTTTTTGTCGGATCACAAATGAACGGCTCAGGTTTCGAGATGAAAAGCTCTTTTCATCTATTTCCCCTGACAGCGAGTATACAGCTCCATTCTGTCGTCTCCAAATTAAATGTTTACTTGAGACAATTTTTTTTAAGTGTTTTGATTTCCTCTCATTTCCCCATTGAAACCCTAATCGTGCAGGCACATCCAGAACTTCTATGCTGCTAATATTCCTCTTGTTAGAAGGGAAGTGATCCAACTGAAAGAAGCAGAAGAAGAGGAAACACAATTAATTTAGAATGGAAGAGATGTGCCAATGAATAGAAACTCCTTCTCTGCATAAGCTTATGGATACATTAAACATAAGAAAGAGTTTAGGTGCTCCTGCCAACTTGCAGGCATCTGGTTGGCCACAGAGAGAACAGGATACTGGACTAAGGTAAAGGTAAAGGGACCCCTGACCATTAGGTCCAGTCGTGGCCGACTCTGGGGTTGCGGCGCTCATCTCGCTTTATTGGCCAAGGGAGCCGGCATACAGCTTCCGGATCATGTGGCCAGCATGACTAAGCCGCTTCTGGTGAACCAGAGCAGCGCACGGAAACGGCGTTTATCTTCCCGCCAGAGTGGTACCTATTTATCTACTTGAACTTTGAGGTGCTTTCAAAGTGCTAGGTTGGCAGGAGCTGGGACCGAGCAACAGGAGCTCACCCCGTCACGGGGATTCGAACCGCCGACCATCTGATCGGAAAGTCCTAGGCTCTGTGGTTTAATCCACAGCACCACCCGTGTCCTGGATACTGGACTAGATGGGCCCTAATCCAGCATGCTAGCCTTATGTTCTTGTGACAAATCTCTATCCCTCCCCCCCTAATATTCTTTATTGGTTTTCATTTGCACACTCCACTTACACATATTGTATTACATTTCACATTTACACCTGCTCTCCAGAGCCGACTTTCCTCCTTCCCTCTTCTGGCCTTTTATATCACATCTAACCTTTTCACATTGTCTTCATCCGTTTTGCATATTATTGTTCTTCTTTCGTATTTGTCCATAGAGTGTCTTTAGTCAAATAAATCCTCTGTATATACAATTCTTATTGTCTGCCTATATTCATTTACAACTACCATTGGTTACATTAATCACATTGTACAGTTTACTTTTTGTTATTTTCTTTATCCAGAAATTTTCTTTGTATTTCACATTATGAGGTTTATTTCAGTTCTACTGGTTTCACTATTTCACCTTATCCTTCCTATGTATGACACAAATTTTTCCCATTCTTTTTGAAATGTTTCATCACCCTGTTGTTGAATTTTCCCTGTTAATCTAGCTATTTCTGCACATTCCATTACCTTCTGTCACCATTCTTCTACTGATGGTACTTGCTGTTGTTTCCAAATCTTGTGACAAATCTCTAGCTGCACCAATCATTCGATTTGTTTAGCCTGTTCTTATGGCATAACATGCTCAAACCTGGGGAACCAGGGCAAATTTATAGCAATGTTGGAAACATACAGTACATGTTCCAGTGGCGCAGGTTTTTTTGGTAGAGGAACAATTAGGGCCAGAGGCATCAGCTTGCGAGAGTGATGTTGGGGTGGGAAAGATACTGATGTTGCATGTGTGAGCATCACACCTCCCTCCATAGCTGGGCAGAAGCTTCCTGGGCTTTAGGAAGGAGGCGCCAGACCTCTGACAGGAGGCTGGAGCTCTCCTGCCTCCTTACCAAAGCCAGGTAGGCTTTGGGATGGTGGCAGAAGGGCCCTTGGACCCATCAGAGCATTGTGCCTCCCACCCTAAGCCGAGCAGAAGCTTATCGTTCTTTCACAAGGAGGCAACAAGGGAACATTTAGGGGATTGGTCTAGTTGCCCTAGTCTGCTGACTGCATGCCACTGTCACGTTCCGTATTCAGAATTTGAGGAATATAATTAATTGAGGAATTAATATAATTAATTAATATAATTTTCAAGAGAGCTAAATGGGGAAAAACACACGAACAACGGAAGTATCTTGACAGTATTCTACTGTGACATACATTTTGGTCTTTGGAACTACAGGACTGGAGGGCAACAGCCAGGGATGGAGAACTTTGTTTGGTTCACATTTTAAAATGAACCAGCTTAATCCTCAGTTCCCAGACTTATATGCAGATCTCAGCACTGTCTGTCTGCACTAGCCTTCTAATGGGTGCTGAGAGCTGTTAGAAGACTCCCCCTTATTCCCCTCACAGAACTACAATTCCCAGAGTTCTTTGGGGGAGGGATTGAGGGGAATGGATGGAACTAGTGCTGCAGCATCAATTTCCGCACACACACTCCAATCATTTTAAGGCACTTATTCTGTGTAAAGCGCCTGTCAAATGCACTCTCCTCTCTTGTCTGCTTTAAAATATTCATTATGCATTGAAGAAAATGTTACATGACTCAAATGCTATGGTGGTATTCAAATCAAGGTAGATCTCATTCGGCTCAGCTTTCTGCATATACTTTTAACCTCAATGCCTTTCTATCGCTTCTGCACATGATTTATTAAGTGCCTGTATTATCACCTTCAAATAACTCCTGTGACCCTCCTAGGTGGCATAGCATCGATCACTTGTCAACAGAACTGCAGCTGTGTGCAGAATGGTTCTTATTTGCCCTTATTACCAAAATATATTGCTGCCTACAGGGTTTTCTTATTATTAAAAATAAAGCCACCAGCATCTCCTTCCGCTGCTACTAATCTCAATGTTAATGTATGGGTGGAAGTACCAAATGATAGCCCTTCTAGCAGTGACTCATAATACGAGATCCCTTGCCTTGCTTCAAGGTAACATCCCACCATCATCTTTTCTTCTTCTTCCTGGTGCTCTGACCTGAAGGCAAGGATAAAGACTGATGGTTAAATTCAAGCATTTATATATTGTAAATAATTGAAAGAGGGTTCTGTGATGCCAAAAGCTGAAAACTGCTCTACATCATCAAAGTGCTAACTTGAGAATTAACAGCATACGAAATAGCTGGATGCAGAAATAGACATGATGTTTATAATTCCCTTTTCACTGTTTGTTGCTTTTTCTGGATAGATATTCTTCCAGCATTATGCTGCTTTCATATAAGCTTAGATTTCTTCCTCATTCGGGTCTTAAACAGGAACATGGGTTTATTTCCTGCTACAGAGAAATTAACGCAGGATAGCTAGAAAGATTGCATTCTAGTTGTGACTTTCTGACTTCTAATGGGATGCAGAAATATTCCTGAGCTTTCCCTCCAATGTAAGTTATGTAAACAGTCATGCAACTCACATAACTTAAGTAAATTAGTGGACAGCAAAACAGATAATGTTGTATCTGATGGCAACTGAATTGCAGTGGAATGGAAACAGTGCTGATTGTAGCAAAAGCAGTTCGGAATGGAAATTGCTGCCTTCTTACATCCCCAGCGCCATGGCAATGTTTACAATGCCTTCTAGCTTTTTGTTGCTTTTGCTGCAATAGCCTGACATGGTTGGCCCTCTGGAATTCCCTTTAAGCTTGTTAGTAATGGTTGGCAAAAGTCTTTGTGGGAAATCCTGAAGTCAGTCACAGTTTTTCAGCAGTGCCTTTTGAAAACTGAAATGGTAGAAATGCCACCCACCTCTCTTCTTTTTTCCCCAAATGATATCTTTAAAAAGTGCTGTTTTATGTGATTCTCCGCATGGCAGAGATGAATCTTGCATTGAAACAAATGCACAGCATGCCACCCAAACCAGGAAGTAGGTAAGTCAAAATAAAGGGAAAACAAGAGAGGTAAGACTGAAGCACTCAAAGAGACAACCGTGTCTCTGCAGAGAAACTACCATGCCTTTGGGAAAGCAGAAGACTGTTTTGTTTGAACTCTTGTTTGAGTGACAGAGTTGGAGGTGTGCATTTGCAAAAATTACCACAAAGGAGACTTGTAAATGTTAGAAGCCTCTTTGTCGTGTCTGCGAGTCCAAATCAGATTTTGAAGGCTGAGCTAGTTGTTTCCCCTCTTTCCTCCTGTCTTCCTTCTTTTGCAGTTTGTAGTCACTAAAGGCAATTGCTTCCCACTGAGAAATGTTGCTTTTCTCTTGCAATGGAATGTAAGTTCATAGCTGATCCCAGTGGATGGTGCATTGAGCTTGGATTGAGGAAATTAAATCCTAGGCTTTCCATAGAGTTGTTAGGTGCTTGTAGGTGAATAAATCACACTTCATCTATTTTCCAATTGTGACAGGGTGGATAAAAATGGTCAAGTTTTTAAAACCAAAACAATAGGTTGTTTTTTTTTTTTAAAAAAATGAATCATCTATTTTTATCCACCAGGAATATGATTAGATGGTTCCAGCTATACTGAAAAATAGTTTATAAGTGCAGAATGAAGAAACAAAGAGGACTACTGCCTTAGGCAGTTTTGATCATTACTGGTACAATCAAATAATAAAAATATAAACAGTTCTGAAACTCTTATTCCATGGCCCAATTTATGTGTGCAAGGGCTGCTGAGATAGAACCTTGAAATTCAAGCTATGCTAGTAAAACCACTCCTCACATTGCTTTAGCGTTTTATTTGGCATAATGGAATTATCAAAACAAGCCAGGTATGTGCTCCACATGCAAAACTTACTGACTGCCAAGGCGTTCAGAGACAAAGAAGAATCTAATTCTCTCTAAAAAGGAAGAAAAGGCAAATCCATACTTCCAGTTGATCAGCTTTTTCTGCTAGACTATGAAAGGCGATTTAATAAATTTTGACCTAAGTTCAAGGTTCTTTCTGCATTTTTATATGTGCTGGAAGCTGCCCATAGTGGCTGGGGCAACCCAGTCAGATGGGCAGGGTGCAAATAATATATTATTATAATTATTATTATAGAGTTGCATTTCAGGCATTAGACATGCTACACTTAATATATATGAAATGGACTTGGGCATTCCCTATCACCTTCTTAACCACCAAAAATCAATTTTATTTTATTTTTAATGGATTTGTTGTGCTAGGGTGACAGAGCACATTAATTTATTTTAATTAAGTTGGGTGGGGGAAGGGGGTTATTGGTTTGTTTTTGCTGCTGTTGCTGCTGTGTATTTTGTGTGTTTTTATCTTGTATTTTTATGTTGTGAACTACCCTGAGATCTGTGGAGGATAGCTCTTCTTGCATTTCTAGGGGCCTCTTTTGCAGGTCTGGCTATCTCTTGCTAGCTGCTAGCTGACCTTGCATTCCTAAAATAAGAAGAAGCGAGGGGCCCTCTTTTGCAGAAATCAAATTAGCTCAGAAATTTACTTAGATCCAAGGTACAGGGGATATAGAAAATCCTTCTTAGGTACAAGGTAGAGAGCATAGGTGCAGATTTCTTAGGTACAGAGTACAAAACACAGAAAATATTGAGAGAAACCTTTCCCATCTCCCTATACTCCCTCCTCTTCTTTTGAACAATCTATTACTTAGATTCGTTCTGGGAAGGGGTCTATAATCTCTCATGAAAGCAATCACGCGAGGTCCCATCATGCGAGACATTATCTTCTCCATCATATTTTGCAAGCATTGCATCAAGCAGGGAATACAAAAGCAAAGAAGCAATAGAAGCATTATTGGGCCTATCATCATGGTAAATATTCTCCCCATCCATCCACCATCGGGCAACCAAGAATATAACCAATTCCACGGATCACCTTCTGTAGTTTTTAGCGGGTTTTCAGCTATCATTGTTTCCATGTGGTCAATTGTGGCCGAAATGCTGACATTATTATCTGCAGCAATAAAAATGAACTAGCACACAAACTCCTCTCTATGTTGAAGATGTTACCAATGGGAATTCCATGTAGCATCAAACCTGGCCGTTTAGCATAAGGTGGTATGTGCATACACAGCCAACAATTGGAAAGATTTAACATTGTGGTGAACTTCCTCAAGGGTGAGAGCCTACCGGTGAGCTGATGCTCCCACTATGTGGGTCAACTTTCCTACTAACCCTGTTGGGTAGATTGAACTCTCGAGCTGCCTCCCTACTGACCAGGGCATATGGAAGCTGAAATCCTGGGGCGGCAATTCGTACTGGTACTTGTTTAGCAATTTCAACGCACACCTGGTTAAGGCTCCCACCCCTGCAGTACTTGCATTAAGATAGGTTCCGTCCCATCTATCGCCTGCATTAAGATTAGAACCTGGTCCACCAGATGAGGTTGGTACAGTGCTCTACCCCCCGGATAACAGTTGATTACCCTCCCACAACAGCAAGAGCGGTCCAGAACTCGATAGATTTCGACCATCTCTGCAACTTCCCGTATGAGCACTATCCACGCGTGCTGGACAGTGGTGTGGAAGAGGAGCCACAACGGGGTAGTGGGATGTCTTAATATGGTAACCTCATCAAACCCCAGTTTCCAATAGCCAATGAGCACGCCATCTCTTACCACCGGCAAGACGAACCAGTCGTAGCAGAGGCCAGCAGGCCAGTAAGGGCGGTATGGCTCAGTGGGGTCAGGGCTGTGGGACATAGAGCAGATAACAAAAAAGAAAAAGTCCTTATGAAAATATTAAATGTCCTGGTGGACTTCCTGGATTAGTCCCGGCACGGGCTTCCACGTTGGGGACGCTGCCCGCGGGCGCCCCCTCCCATCCAATTCTTCAGCTGTGCGTTGAGATATCAGCTTCCGGTGTGATATCAGCAGAGCGGTCGTCTGCCAGGCATCTGGAGATAATCAGCCGAAGGGAGTTCTCAGGATCTGGTGTAACTGTCCAGTTTGAAATGGCTTTCTTTACTGAGTAGGGTGGACCCACGGGGTGATGCCAGCAACCTTCACAGCAGTAGGTGTAGAAAGTAGCACAGTGTATGGTCCCCTCCAGCAAGGCTGTAGGGGGCTTGCTGCCAGTCTTTCACCTACGCTTCGTCACCTGGCTCGAACTGATGCAGCCAACACACAGGGGTTGCGAGCCTGGGTCCACCTGTCGAGACAAAAGAAAACTCGGAAAAATATCTGGACTTAATTATTCAATTGCATATTCTGACATATGGGACCGGTCTCCTAAATACAATTTCAAAGGGTGACAGATGGGTCCGTTTTGACGGGAGACTGCGGACCCTGAATAACGCCAAGGGCAACATGGTCACCCAATTAGACCCGGTCTCCTGTGTCAGCTTGGACAGCTGATTCTTTAGAGTTCTGTTTATTCTCTCTACTTTTCCAGAACTCTGGGGTCTATAAGCAATATGCAGCTTCCAGTTGATCTGGAGCGCTTTTGCCAGTCCCTGTAGGACTGCATGAACAAATGCTGGTCCATTGTCAGATCCTATGGACCTTGGCAGTCCATAGCGAGGGATGATTTCCCTAAGCAGGCACCTGGTTGCTTCAAGCGCCTTTTCAGTCTTTGTGGGCCATGCTTCAACCCATCCGGTGTAGGTGCACACTGCTACCAGCAGGTAGCGGTGCAGTCCACAACGGGGTAATTCAGTAAAGTCCACGACAAGATCTTCCATAGGTGCAGTTCCACTGTGCTGAATCCCTGGGGGAGCCAGTGGTCCGGCTCTGGGATTATTCTTTTGACACAGCAGGCATTTCCTGGAGATCTGGGCTGCCAGTTGGTAAAGGTGGGCTATATAGAAGCATTTTTCCAGCTGCTTGGTTGTAGCATCTGGTCCTATGTGGGTTGAATCATGGTGTCTCTGAGTAACCTGCCGAGAAAGGGACTCTGGAATCCATATCCTGTCATCAGGGGTAAGGTACCATCCTTCGTTGGACAACGTCAACCCCTGAGTGTCTGCAGTGTCCCTTTCCTGCTTCGTATAAGCTGGCTTGTCAGTAGTGCTTAAAATCTCTTCTGGGACCAGTGCTCCAATAACCGAGGCGGGGGCCAGTTCTTGGGCTGCTTCCTTGGCTACTCTGTCTGCCAATCGGTTTCCTCTGGCCACTTCCCCTGGTCCAGTCTTGTGTCCATAACAATGGATAACTGCCACTGCCTCGGGCTCCCATACAGCATCCAGAAGGTAATAAGGCTTGTGGGTGGGCCACCTGGTTTCCTCTGGAGGTAAGCAAACCTCTTTCTTTCCATAAGGCTCCATGGGCATGTAAAGTCAGGAATGCATACTTAGAATCTGTATAGATGTTTATCTTCTGTCCCTTTGCCAGGCTCAGGGCTCTGGTAAGCGCAGTTAGCTCTGCCAGCTGGGCCGATGTTCCAGGTGGGAGTGACTTTGCTTCGATCACCTGGTCTTCCAGGGCTACCACTGCATAGCCTGCTTTCCGCTGTCCAGTCTCAACAAAGCTGCTTCCATCTACAAACCATGAAGGCCAGTGGGGGTTTGCCTCATCTTTTAGGTCAGGTCTGCTGGAATATACTTCATCCATCACTTCAATGCAATCGTGCATCTGCTCCTCACCTTCTCCTACCGGCAACAGGGTAGCTGGGTTGAGGGCGGTGGTAACCTGGAACTTCAAACGCGGGTGCAACAATAGCATCTGGCACTTTCTCATTTTTGCTTGGGAGAGGAAATAGGTACCCTTCATGTCAAGCAGAGCTGGGACTGCATGCGGGGTCACACAAACAGTGTCTTGGCCAAAAGTAAATTTGTCTGCTTTGTGCAGTAGGGTGGCTACTGCCACTACTGCTCTCATGCATGGCGGTAAACCTTGTTCTGTAGGCGTCAGGCGCTCAGATAGGTATGCCACGGGCTGCTGCCAGCTTCCCAATTTTTGGCATAGCACTCCCTTTGCTGTTCCCTGGTCTTCATCCACAAATAGGGAGAAAGGCTTCTCAGGATTTGGGATGCCCAGCGCTGGTGCTTGCTGCAATGCCTTTTTCAAATCCTTGAAGGCATGCTGTTGCTCTTTCCTAAGCGGCCTCGCCCTCCTCTTCTTCTCCTAACGGTGGACTTCCCGTCTTCAGGGCCATCAACTTCTCTGCCTGGTACTTCTCCTTTTTTCTTCTGGGTCTCTTTTTCCCTCTGATTATAAGTGGTTTGGGCTATTTTGCCCTTCAATGATCTGATAATCCCAATTCAGTGTATTTTCAGGATATCCTGCTGCAACAGCTTGATCTCCTGCGCTCCCTGCGCTCTCATGTGTGTTCGGGCTTCAACATGGATGCGCCTAGTCTCTTCTGTAGTTAGCAGGGCATCCATCAAATATTGCACATCATAAAAAGTGGGGTTGTATGTTTTTTTTTTTTTAAAAAAAATTCCTCAAACAGCTTAATTATTTTTGCTGGGTTTTCCTCAAATGAGGGGTTTTGGTTCCTCCAATTACAAACATCTGCACTAGAGAAGGGTATATGCTGGACCGTGTAGGTCCGTTCTGCTGCCGCTCCATTAGCCCCTGGAGGTCCTGGTGGGTCATAAACCCTTCGGAGGGGCATTACTCCGACCCCACCCTTTTTCTGTGCCTCATGGGACTTATGGAAGGCTGCCCTGGTTGCTGCTTCTATCCATTCCCTCTGCCATTTCTTCCCTTGTGTTGAGGAGCATCCTGCTGCAGCCAACACGTGGGGGCTAACATCCACTTTTTCTGCATAGGGTTGTACATACTGTTGCAATCTCAAAGACTGATACTGAGTCCACTCTCTTCCCTTCTTTGCTAACTCAACCAATCCCTTTACAAATTCCTCATCATCCTCTTCTTCCTCTTCTGGTTCATCAGCCTTGGGGGGTTCAGGCTGGGGGCCAACTCCTCCCGGTGCCTGGGGGCCTGGGTCCAGGGGAGGGGCAGTTGGTGGAGCATAGGGTGGAGGTGGTTTAATGACTTCCCCCTCCCCTTCTTCTGGGTCTGGTATCACTGGGGGCTTTTCTGACTTCCCTGTCGGTCGAACTGCACAAACTGTACTTTGTGGGGCGTCGCCTCGGCAGGCTTTCAACCATGATGGGTTCTTTTCTACATTGGTTTTCCAAGTAGAAATGTAGGGGATCTGGTCTGGGTGGACGTTCAAGATATTTTGATACAGTGGGTTGATTAGTTGCAAATCAAAGCTCCCCTCCGAGGGCCAGTTAGTTTGCTGCGAGGGCCAATCAACCTCACATAATGTTCTCATCCTCTGTTTCCTCAATTTGATTCCCCAATCATCATGCTTTGTGGCTGCTTTCCAGTTGATTAAAAAGCATTCCAGAGGACTACATTGGCTTGCCCCAGACCCCATTTTCAGATACTCTGCTGCTAACAGTTGTAAATTCTTTCACACCCCACACACTACAGCCCTACAATCGCTCGGCCAAGGGGGACACTAAGCCCTGGCCCACACTTGACAATTCAGTCACTAGAGTATCTGACATGCAACATACAACATACAAAGCACATCAATATAATTTCAACATGTAACACACTAAACACACCAAAATAATTTCAGCATGCAATACACAAAACACACCAAA